>OY757265.1:7251678-7806924 GCA_963584085.1 Pyrausta aurata
GACTCTTGTTCTGCCAACTCTAGAGCCAATGCGTCACATTTCTCCCTGAAATTGACGGAAGAAAATATTTTTGTTCATAAAAAGGTTTAATAAGAAATATGAATGACAATGTGTAAATAGTCACTTGCAGTGTGTGTGCGTGTGTATGTGTGGGCAACGTGAAATGAAAGAGAGTCTTACAGACTAGCTAGAGAACTGCAATATAGCATTTATACTCACTTATGCCTTTGAACTTCTTGCTGTAGAAGTTCGATTTTCTCAACAGTGCTAGCGGACTCGCCTTGCTTGCTGAGCCATAGTGACTCTTTAGTGCTTAACTCCCTGAAAAATGTTAAATATGTAATTAGAAACATTTTGCTTTTAGTAAACTACGTACAATTTTAAGTTATTAAATAAGTTTAACTTTGACTATTAATGTATGAATAAGGGGTGGAGGGCTGTCATCCTGAGATACAGGATCCCTCCTAGTTCAGGTGACAGCCAGCCATATTATTTATGTAAGAATAATATGTTATAAATTGTAATTAATTAAGATTGTTTAGTTTTTAAGTTTTAGGAACTTAAATTTATTTAATTTTAATATTTTATAAATTAATTTTTACTAGTAGTTTTATAAGATTGTAATGGAATGGCGAGAAATAAATGATTACGATTCCGTGCTGCAATTTCTTGGATGGATAGATTTAATTAATCAGAAGTAGAGGGCTAACGATCTGTGAGCTGTGGCACAGGATCCTAGGTGGTAGCCTAGGCATCACCCGCACTTATAAATCACCTAACCTAAAAAGATCTGTTATACTGTAGTATACTGTTTTAAACCTAGAAGGTATTCTAGGTTTAAAATTGTGATCATGTTTGACTTACTTAGTTCTAGTTTACTTACTTCATAAGTTCGCTTTCTCTCTCCTGGAAATATTTTCCGAGTACCTCCAACCGTGTCATCGCTTCCGTCGCTTGTTGACTGGTGGTCACTAGCGATTCTTGAGTTACGTTCAGTTCTTCACTGAGCCGCTTCCTTTCCTTGTATTCTACCTGCAATATTGAGTTTTAGATTCATTTGACTTGCGAGCGACAAGATAATACGAATGAAGGGCAAAAGTGTAGGTAAAGGGAAGAAGTGATAAATGTTTTTTTTAATGCTTGTTGATACTACTGAATCTGCAAGCCGGCATGTGTTCATATTTATTTGTTGAATGTATTGAGAGGGTTGGACAAATTAACACGTTCCGCGACAGTGAACGCCTACGGCGTGAAAACAATAAAACATCTATTGTGTCTGGAGTAGTGCAGAACGTGTTAGTCAAAGGAAAATGACACTGCACCTTACTAAAGTTTAGGCTATGTTTGTTACCTTGATTTTTTGTCTAAGGTACTCAACGGGAAGCTTAGATGTTTTAATAATTTATAAAAGACACGACGTGAGAACAAAGATAATAGTGCAAGAGAGAGAGAGGGATGACAAATCACACAATAAGCCAGAGCGCTCTCTGCTTGGCTGGAGGCCCGCGCGGCCAGGCGAGAGGTCGACGCGGCCAGGGCCGCCACTCATGAGGACGGTGGCCTTTGTAGCCGGCCCTGGGGCTGCTTCTTCGCACTATTATACACTTACAATAGTGCGAAGAAGCAGTTCACTAACTATACACTGTGTTTATGACCCGACCCGAAAAGCTTTAAGGGCGTTTTCTACATGCAATTTTATTGTAGAAATACCCCCATTTCGATCAAACCTCAACTCTTTCGGAGTGGCTTCCTTAATCGTTGTTTTGGAAATGTTGAATATACCTTTAAGTTTAGGTCACATGGACATAGAAAATACTACCGGGTCGCTAGAAAGTGCACTGAATAGATAAATCTATTCAGTGAGAAAGTGCGACAGTGTAATGTTTTAAGAAAGCCCATAATCCATTTTTTTTCAAAAAAAATACATAGAGAACCCCTCATATTGCGTGTTATGTTGTTAAATTATTTAAAAAAAAAAACTCTTTGATGTAATTATTAGGTCGGGTTACAAACACGTTGTATAAATAATTTAGAAGCCAGGGCTGGAGGCCCATACGGCCAGACGAGAGGCAAATACAGCCAGGGACATATGATGTAAAATTTTTGTCATAAAGCGCACGCTTTCCTGCAATGGAACAACCATCGAAAATACCTTAAAATACATACCTCAAATTTCTTCTCAAATGACTGCTTCTCTTCCAACGCTTTGGCTAACTTAGCTTTGATTTCCGTGTGATCAATCAATGATGATACATCTACATTAGGGGAAAGACCATTTTTCAAGTCCTTCAATGCATCCTAAACAAATAAGAAAATTGGTAAATAAAATATTAAAGTGCAAGCTATACACAAGTGCAATTGTGCAATTAAGATTTCTCTTGAAGAATTATACACATACATCTTGTCTCATAATTATAAAGTGATTAGTCTATTGATAAACTTCTTGTGCTCTTTTCATTCCTTGTGCTACAAATACCAGACACCGATAATGACGACGCGTTCGGTGTATTGGTTAGCACTCCTGACTATTAAGCCGGCCGTCGCGGGTTCGAATCCCGCAAGGGGCAAATGTTTGTGTGATGAGCACGAACATTTGTACCTAAGTCATGGATGTTATATGTATTTAAGTATTTATGGGAGATGCCCCCGTCATAATCATTGTCTGGTACTACGTAACACAAAGAAGAAAATTCCTTACCACGAAACCAGACATTGTCCGCATATTCATATTTATTAATAATGATGGGGGGGCGTCTCCCATAAATACTTTAATACATATCCATGGCTTAGGTACAAATGTTTGCACTCATCACATAAACATTTGCCCCCCCGCGGGATTCGAACCCGCGACTGCCGGCATACCTTAACTTTTTAACTTACTTTAAGGGCAGCAATCTCATGTCTCTGCAGCTCAACTCTATTATTCGCCTCCGACAATTTGAGCGTGAGTTCCTCCAACTTCACGTTTTGCTTCCTCGCCTCCTCTAGAGCGGTCTCGGCGGACACATACTTCAACTGGTAGTTGTCTCGGTCGCGGCTCACCGATATGAGCTCCTCTTCGAAGGCTTGGACCTTACCTGGAATAATAATAATGTTAAAATTTTAGTGAATGAATGAATGAATGATTATTTATTTGCATAAAAACATGGTAAGTACATACTATATCAGCCCCCTTACTCTGGACACAAAACCCGATCCAATGAATAAAGCCATCCCTGTCACACGCATGCACGGCCTGGTATGAGTGACAGGGATGGCTATAACCATTGGATCGGGTTTTGTGTCCAGAGTAAGGCCTCAGGTCTTATCATTAGTAAAAGTGAACAATCATGTTTCATCGATGTAAGTAGAATAGTAATGTAGAAGAGGGTCTACTCCCGTTTATGTTATTTTAAATTTTATGGTCACTAAGATTGGAAAATTATATTATTAACTGGCATTTGTAAGTGCCTAAGAATCTAAAACTTTGAAAAAGTTACATGATAGCAATCCATTATAACTGGCTCAGCATTTTCATTTTTTTTTAAACTTATTAGCAATATATCAAGTTTTGATGGGGCTTTATTTTAGTCATTAGCATTGTATTTAAATTATGATGATTTTTTTGTGTATATTTCCAGTTGGAATAGGTATAAAAAGATTTTTTTTCAATGCATCCTCAACATCAACCTAATGTTATTTCAAAATCAGTTGCGATGTTCGACCCATTAGAATTAATTAAATAAATAATAAATAAATAAATATGCGCCAGACAACACACTTATAGTCTGGTTTCGTTGTAAGGACTTATCTTCCTTGTCTTACGAAGTACCAGACTACGATTATGTCGGGGGCGTCTCCCATAAATACTTAAATACATATAACATCCATGACTTAGGTACAAATGTTCGTGCACATCACACAAACATTTGCCCCTTGCGGGATTCGAACCCGCGACGGCCGGCGTAATAGTCAGGAGCGCTAACACACCAAACGCATCGTCAAATCTTGGCCAATTGTACATAATATAGTTTAAAAAATAATGTAACAAGAAAAAAACGATCATACCATTCAATTCAGCAATCTGCTCTTCCGAGTTAGCTCTCTCGCCCAAGAGCTCACTGAGAGTGTTTTCTACCTCCCCAAGTGTGTTCTGCAACTCCCCAGCGGTGTTCTCAGACACCCTGAGCAGTTTCTCATTATCGTCTAACGACCTTCGAAGCCTTTCGTTCTGAGCTTTCAACTCATTGATCTCTTCTTTCAGAGATAGAACCATGTCGTCCATACCGAAGGAACTATCTTCAATGCCTGCCAGCTTGCTTTTAGTAGCTGCAAGCTCCTCTTTAAGGATCTCACACTCCTGTTGCAAATGAGAAAAAAAAATACATTTAATTAAGCATATTGCAATTGTTTAACACATTAGCAGTACTCAAGACAGAATAGTAGTTTTATTGTTGCTATAATAGCTGTCCACCGTCGCGGCGTCCAGCCTCCATGGTGAAGTGACCGACTGGGGACTTGGACTGACAGACTGACGACGGACAGACAAATAAGGACTTTTGTTTTGATTTTGACTAGTAAACAATGGTGTGTTTATAAATAATTTAAGATCATTCGTACTTCGGATTTTGAATGCGAATAAATGGACGACGAAAAGTAAAAGTATTTTTTAAACGGACCATATATCCACTAAAGTGTTAAAGCAAGAATGGAATTGATGAGGTAAGTTTGTATAATTCACGTTTGACTGGCTACAAATGATGAACTTGATACATTAGATGCAGCTAATGGGCGCTAAGCAATGTTAACTATTTCATACAATGTTGTAAATGTACCATGACAAACGCTACGCTGAAAAGCGTCGCCAATCACAGAAAGAACGTGATTTATCGGTCTGACTAATGCTATCTTAAAATAACACATTTAAATATAAGCAACTGAAGTTCAAAATAAGTTAGCAAGATTCTTACTTTACTGGTAAATAGTAAGTCCCGCTGCAGCGAATTGATGGTTCCGATGAGCTTTCCATCTTGCCTCTTATTGTCGATGTAGTAATAGCCTAAGGTGAAGAGCAGCACGGATGTGGCAGTTGTTAAAAGGAATGTAAGCAGCCGGTTGCCGTGATTGTTTGAGGTGCCATCACAGTAATCTTCCGAGAAACAGGACTCACCTAGAAATAAGAACAAGGTCAATGACATTCTTTTTGTCATTATATTTTTGGATAACATTAGATAGATATGATAATACAGTTTCTAAGATTAAAGACAAAGGCTACAAAATGTAACTAACATAGTAATTATTTTAATCTTGAGTATACAATGAGTTGCTAAGTTAATTGCTATGACTCTCACATGGCTCTTAGGATAGAGTATTATAAATGGTCAAAGCAATATTATTGTAAGAAATCTTATCACTTTAACATGTTTACAAAATTACACTAATGGTAAATAAATAATATATTTAATATTTATTTGAATTTTATTTCCTAGCTATACAATAACTTTTTGACATCTTTATTCTGATGTTAACAAGGAAAATCAGGTAGATAGAAATATAATGATGATATTGCTTAATTCAGTAGATGATTGCTATGATTCAATACTCATACATTATCTGTTTAGATAAGAAAAGTCACTCTTGATAATCTAACTTTGCAGTACATATTCAAAAGAAGTAAGAAAATCAAAACTAATAAGAATATTATGTTATAGAGTTAAATTCATGTAAATAATTATCAAATCAGTATCAGAAAAAAAAACTTACCACCTGATGCGAAAATAGCATGCGATTCATGTTTGGGTCCCATAAATCCACCCAAAATAAAATTAACAAATGAGAATCCCTCATCAACTTCTTTCTTATCATCTGCATATTCTGGATTGTATATGTTTTCAGTTATTGGGGCCTCTGTAGTGGTGGGCCATAGATCCGCTATGGTTGTGTAAATGTTTGTCAAAATACCCTCTCCACTTTCTACAACTGGTGGAGGACTTTCAGTACTTGCAGTAAATATTTCATCGATTAATGCTTCAGTTGACATTGTACTGTAGTCAGGTGGTGATTCAGTTTTTGTATCAGGTTGTTCAGTTGAGGAGTCTCTTTGTGAAACTTCTTCTAAATTAGAAATGGGTTCAAGAGTTTGTGTTTCAGTAGAAACATCTGGCTGGGTGGTAGTCTCACTCAAGAGATTGTTACTATTTTGTTCTGCAATAGGTGGTGGTGTGGTAAATTGGATTTCAAGGTCCTCCAGAGCAATCTCAGGCTGGATTGTGACACTGTTAATAATATTAGGATCTGAAGAGGGTGGCTGGATCGGTGGATATGTGTATGAGGGTATATTACCACCATCTGGAAACATAGGTGGTATTACATCAAACACTTGAGGTTTTTCTTGTTGTGGTGGAGGTGTAGTTATACTTTCTACTATATTAACAATATTGGCTTCGGTTGTTTGTTGTGTTTCAGGTTCTGTAACTGGAGCAGGAGTGGAACTAGCACCATTTGTATTCTCAGTACTACTTTGACTAAAAAAGCTACCAAATATACTTGGTTCTGTTTCCGCTTCATCAACTGAGGGTTCAGTGTTCACATTTGAATTATCACTTAAATCAGGCACAAGATTGGTTTCAGTACCAGGTTCAGGAGGGAGTTGATTAGTATCAGCGGAACTTTCAACAGAGTTTGATGTGTTTTGTTCGACATTATTTTCACTATCAGGCTTCACTAGGTCTTCTTCTAGTTTATTAATTTTCTCAGGCACTGTTAAAGTTTCTGAGTTTTCTCCACTACTAACAATTGCTAAAGGTGGGGGTGCATGGACTTCTAGAACTTCGTTGGGCACTTGTGGTGATTGCAGTTTATTTTCACTATTAGTTATTTCAGGCACTTGGTTTTCTGTGGGGTTCTGTGTACTAGATTCAATTGAAACATCCAAGCTTTCTTCAACATTGTGTTGTGATGCTTCTTGGGGTTCTTTTGGTACATCATCTTCAGTTTTTAGTTCATCACTTATGTTAGGCTCTTCTTTGGCAATACCCTCTACTGTGTTAGTGATCTCAGGTTCCTGGACTGTTTCAGTTAGTGTTGGTGTAACATTATCATTGACAGATGCAGGTGGCTCTGTAAAACTGTCGGCTGATGGGCTACTCGCGGTTGATTCAGTCGTAAAAATGGTTGTGCCTTCTATGACTTCATGTGCCTGCTGCACTTTATTGGGCTGTACTTCAGGCGGGGAATTCGGTTTTTCTAACGGAAAATACACAACATGTGTAGCTTTATGAAGCAGTTTATTCTCCCTTAAAAACTGTTTGTTAACAAACCCTGATTTTCCATCGATAGTCGCGTACCACAGCTCAGGATTAGTTCCAGCCGATTTCATGAATACGAAAACATCTGCGTTTCCGCGAAATGATATCAGGTCGGGATCATTACTTGTGTAGGCTAATAGTGTCTTTGCTTTTGATATAGGTTCTGAAAAACATAACGAGAAACACGTACGGTTAGTAGAAAGTTACAAGAAAACAGATTGCCACTTTTCTGGCAAAAATGTTACTTACCTGAACATTGTTGATTTACACAGAAAACTTTGTCAGGAGTTCGGCATTGGTAGACGGACCATAATAAAGTAAACAAAATAAATTTAAACATAATCATTTTGCATTCTAGTAATTATTTAAAAGAATATTCACAAGACTTTAGGCCACATCATCTGTCAAGTCGCTCGTTCGGTTCGTTGTTTGACAGATTATTGACCTGCCTGACGTTACCAAACAATTATACGCACGCAACTATGTACGCAAGATACTTTCGAGGTGGGTTACTTTGACGGAGATATTACCAAAACGATTTTTAGTTTGATCGAATCCAAAATAATACTTACTTTTTGTAAAATTTTACGGCATTTGTATCGTTACTGGTTGTTTCACCTTAAAATCAAAAATGTTATTAATAAATATTGAGTTTCACTTCATGCAAAGGAACGCTTTACCGTTTCGTTTTACGGAATGGTTTTTTGATGTTGAATCTGTCAATTGACTGTTTAAAATAATAATGTCAAAGGAAATCTAAAAAGGAAATAAGGAATAATAGAAAAAGTACTGTAAAAGTTAGACAATGACAGATAATAAAAAAAAAACCGTAAACCGAGACATAAATTATTATTTCTTCAATGAGAAAATATTATTGCCAATATGTCTTTTAGTGCACATATTTCACTAATAGACTTATCTCAGCAACTCCCATTTGAAATAGGTATGTGAAACTGCACGCACATAATCTTCTTGCGTAAACTATTTTCATCATCGCAGGTACCTAGGTATCAAAGTTTATTTCGTCCGTAGTGGTCAAATAGTATTTGCTACCTAGCTCCAGAAGGCTATGGAAACTTTAGACAAAAAGCTTTCCTCATGCTGCTTTTTAGGGTTCCGTAGCCGAATGGCAAATAACGGAACCCTTATAGTTTCGTCAAGTCTGTCTGTCTGTCTGTCCGTCCGTATGTCACAGCCACTTTATTCTGAAACTATAAGCATCACATAGCTGAAACTTGGTAGGTAGGTGTATTTTGTTCACCGCTTTCCGATTCAGATACAAAAAGTAAGAAAAAAACAATATTTAAGGCGGGGCTCCCATACATGAAACTAAAACCTAAAATTTTTTTTTTACTCAAACCTATGCGTGTGGTGGGGTGTCTATGGATAGGTCTTTTAAAATGATGTTGAGGTTTCTTAAACCATTTTTTCTAAAAGTCTAAGGTTTGAGATATAGACGCTTCCAAAGTAGCAAAATGGGCGTCCCCCCATCTAACTTTTGAACTAGGAAAGTAAAAATTTTGAAAAAAATATATGATGTAGATCTCAACAAAAACTTGCAACGAAAATTGGTTTATAGGAGATCGAACCAGTAGTTTTTGAGATATTGCACAATTTTATTAACCGTACATATATAACTTTGTCTTTGATACAAACACTGTGAAAAACAAAGTTATTTTTGCTGTCGCAATATATTGTGATGTTTTCGTTAAGTGAAAGTAAGTGGACCCTGAATTCAGTTAAGGGTGGCACGGAACCCTCAGTGCGCGAGTCCGACACGCACTTAACCGGTTTTAAAGTCCGTCTTTTTGGCTTGGCAAATACTGTAAACAAAATTTTCTATAAAAATAAATAATACCAGCGAATAAAAATAATAAACTATACTTCGATTTAGAAAGATCTCAGTGTTCAACAATTAATACGTTGAGCTTGTGAAATTTGTGTTTATCTTATTTGAAAAGAATCGATACTATTTTTGCCAAGCAAGTAAATATTACTTGCTATATAAAATGCTATATAAAATTAAATTTTATTATGAAAATAAGAACTGTTTAAAAAGAAAGTAAGCGCTTTTTTTAACTGCTGTTTCTGTTTACTGATACCACGGACGAGACTGATAGCTTAGAAATGATTTTTCAGCAATGATAGCTGATTTATAGAGAAAAAACAAAAAGAAGACAGCATCCCTTGCTGGGTGCTTACGGAATTAAAAAAGTAGTTATTAAAAAATTACTTTTCCTTTCATAGACGATCAACTAAAAAAAGAGATTTGCTTCGGAGAAACTCTCATCATTAGTTGTGGCCATTATGAAGGTGATCTTGGAGATGGAGATGAGACATCGGACTCAGAGTGGTCCTGCCACGACACCACCGAAAGTTCTACATCCGAAGAGATAAAAGATGACACTATGTTGGAAATAAAGGATAAAGTGGAAGAAGAGCAAGTTGATGAAAAACATACTGATGAAGGCAACGACTTTCACTTTTACTTTTTCCCAGACTGCAGTAAACCCTTACCACCACGTGATAGTAAAGCGAGTATTATTTACGTCGATGGAATGCCACAGATAAATCCTGATAACTTAAGCCCACCACCATGCACTTGCAATAAAGACGAAAAGGGGCAGTGTGAATGTTTTATCCCATTGCCATGCAAATGTGGCGCTAAAACAGCAGACTTTTGTGTCTGTCAAAAAGCAGAAAATATCTGTATATGTCTCGATGGTCAACCCCGACCAGTGTGCACCTGTAAAGGAAGCGATGTCTGTTTATGCCACCCCGACGGTAAAATACGCGTGAAGTGTACATGTGATAAGGTAGATAAACCTTGTATTTGCCACCCTAAGACAAAGTTCCCATCACCTGTATGCATGTGCAAACAAAAGCCAAAATATCACGAAGAAGAGCTAGACCAGGTCAAGTCAATGGTTAAATCTGTCGAAGAAAACAGCGACGAGATTGACTCAGAAGAAACATCTAACGAAGAAAGGGAAGAAGAAGAAGTAGAAATAGAAGGTAAAGGTGAAATGGAGCCCTGTTTGTGTCAGAAGCCAGATCCTAAGCCAGTGTGCAAATGTCTTAAAGGCAAAACATGTATTTGCAGAGAAGATATTTGCATTTGCGGTGTCCAAAAAACTTGCGTGTGTGAGCCGGAAGATGACGAGGAGCCGATTTGTAAGAGCGACGATTCGAAGTCAATTTGTAGCTGCCCTGTACCTCGAGAATGTAAGTGTGAAGCTGCTTCGCCTGCAGACTGTCAATGCTTTCCCAAACCACTTTGCACCTGCGGCAACGAACCCGACAAATGCAAGTGCTTCAGTACTTGTGAGTGCTCTGCACCATGCCTCTGTGACACGAAAGTGAGCGACGATGAATGTATTTGTCTCGACGCAGCAAAACGACTGGCGAAAGGCATTCTGTGTACTTGCTCGAGTAAAGAAAAAGATACCAAAAATCCAATGAAGCTTAAGAAGATGCGAGCAGGTAAACACGGATACCGTTGGTGTCATGAAGTTGATCCGTATCATACTTATTTCGATTATGCGTATGACAGACACGATAAGATATCGTACAAAGAACAGGAAAGAGAAAGAATCAAGATTTTGGGGCTTGGAGATGAGAAAATTAAGGAGGAAGTGTGTGCCGTTCATGGCGTTAAAGCACCACCTTTCCAGAAGAAAGCTCGAAAACCATCTATTGATTGCTGTAGCGCTGTTGGAGGTGAGTTTATTACTATTTGTAATAACAAAGTACTGACTGCAGAAACAAATAACGTAAATAATAATGACTGACTACAGGTATCAGTATTTGTGTGGAGACCCTAGGCGAAGACAAAGACAAGTTTCTTGTTCAAGTCGTATCGCACTCTTCAAAGGAAGGAGCTAAGACTGGATCTAAGCTAGTCAGTATTATGGATTGTCGACTGCATACTATGGAAGAAAACAGAACCGAGTAAGAATTAGGAAATATGCTCCTTTTTGAAGTTGGTTGAAAATGACATACCTACAAATACGCGATAATGCGTGTGGTGTAGTGGTTAGCGCTCCTGACTACTATGCCGGCGGTCGCGGGTTCGAATCCCGCAAGGGGCAAATGTTTATGTGATGATGAACATGAACATTTGCTCCTAAGTCATGGATGTTTGTTTATATATCGCACCTTTGGGAACAAAGGGTCACTTCTGCAGGATTTCCAACTTTACAGGAGGAGCAAAAAACGTTTTTTTTTAGCGTAGTTCTTAAATAACTTGATACTGTTTTAGAGTATTAACGCGATTCTTACAGATTTAAATTGATAAATTCTTAACAGATAAATCGTTACTATTTAAAAAAAACATACAAGAGACGATTTTGAGAAATAAGCCTTAAACTGAGGGGAGGGTACCAAAAGTGTCTTTTTGTTACAAATTGCTAATAGCTCTTTTGCAGAAATGTCCTTTATAAAAAAGAATAAAATCTAAAAAGAAAGTTTAAGAGTATGTTAAGAGGTGATTACCTTTATGTTTTAGTAAAGTTGAATATTATTGTAAACCAATAAAACTAAAACGAGCAGAAAAATACAAAAATACGAAAATTTTACATGATGTAACGATAACATGGAGGATAATTCAATAAAACAGGAGATATTATCAAGTTTTGTTTATTCAAAATCAAATAAATGACATCCAAATGAAAAAAATAATAAACATTTCGAAATAAATTATATAATAAAGGCTTTCAAGTTATTCTATACGTGATGCGAAAGTAAATTCTCTTATACAACAAGTTTGGCGGACAAAAACTTATAAGATATTCATTAATAAATTCTGAAATTGACATAACAATTTTACCTTTATTGTAAACAGTCTCAAAAATATATTTATGTTAAATATACTACACGTTTTAATATTCAATTAGTTATACAAGTAGGTTCTAATCACATACTCATAGCACTATTTTAATGAAATTAGGAACTACGACTTTGGTAACAAAATTATAAATAAAAGCAGTAACAAATCCTATAACACCTGTAAACTTTACAATACATTATATAGCATCAAACTAGCTTTTGTTTAAATGTAAAGTAAAGAAATCAAAATCAAAAGGCCTCCCCTATGGCTTTCCACAACGACCGGTTGTGAGTGGACATCCTACGCTGCGCCTTGAATCGAAGGATCTCCAATCTAGGACTTTTCTGCCCCAACGGCCATCAGTTCTACGCGCTATGTGCCCTGCATACTGCCACTTGAGCTTACTTATTCGCAGGGCTATGTCCGTTACCTTAGTTCTTCTACGTATCTCCTCGTTTCCGATTCGATCTCGTAGAGAAACACCGAGCATAGCCCTCTTTATTGCTCGTTGTGTGATTTTGAGCTTCTTTATGAGGCTCATAGTTAGAGACCACGTTTCGGATCCGTATGCCAACACACACTGGTAACACACACTGGTTGAAGACTTTCGTCTTCAGACACTGAGGTAATTGAGACGAGAAGACGCTCTTGTGCAGTTTCCCGAACGCTGACCAGCCTTTTTAATCCTGAAATCTGCCACCTAAAACCAAATTATTATTATAGTAAGTAATTAGTAGGTATACCTCTAGTTATTCTTTTCGGTCCGATACGTTAATCGTCAGCATTTTAGCCGTGTAGATCTTATATATTTTGATTTGCTCACAATGCATTTTGTCCTCGTCCTTGGTAAGAAAATAATTAATATAAACATAATGCAATTTTACTACTCATGTAAGATTTAAACATCAAGTAAATGATTATTGTATTCAAAATGCAATGGCCCTTTTAGGTAAAAATCACAAATAAATCTAGTAAAATTAAGACAAGTATTAACAAACCGTCATTTTACTAAAAAAATACTTTATGCTCTAATTTTATTAACCATTTTCTTTAATATTAAAAAGACACTTTATATTAAAAACACCTTTTCTTTTATAAACAATGGAATGAAATATGTTTAAAACATTACTATTTAATAAAAATGCTTGTGATAATGAAAACAAACGGGATTATTTAAATCTAAAAAGTCACTTATATGCAAAAAATTACAAGTAAAATGTCATTTATTTACAAAAGTGACGTTTTGGGTCCAATGATACGAAAAGTTTTATGGTTCGATGTCACTTATAAACAGAAGTGTCTTTATGTTTACAGCAAACAAATATCAAAATTGGTAACAAAGTTTACTTTTTAAATAGAAGTAACGTTATTATTCCAAGGAATATGTAAACATATAAGGCTTAACTTACCGTAGCGCCGCTCTGTCAGCAACGCGCAAGATCACACTTCGGCTGTCAAGACACTACTGACCAGATGAGACGTTATATTTCAAGCAAACGGACCAATTTCGCGAAATAACGTAACGTCCCCCCCGCCCTCAAAGCGATGTTTGTCACGCGATTATCACCGTTTTTACTGTGTATATAAAGTCGATTATCGCGGTTTTTTCTGTATATTTAAGTCGTTTTTATAAAATATTGCAAAAGTGACCCTTTGTTCCCAAAGGTGCGATATATTTAAGTATTTATGGGAGACGCTCCTGTCATAATCGTCTGGTATTCGTAGCACAAGGAAGAAATTTCCTTAGTTAGAAACCAAGACAAATTGGTGTGTTGTCAGGCGCATATTTATTATTATTTATTAAATAGCTTAGATCTTGGTTGATCTTACAAACATGTTACAGGTATATCACAAAGAAGAACATAACGAAGGAGCGACGTAGTTACATGTCCATTTGCGACAGTGGCTACTACAACAAAGTGACTCGTGTTTGCGGGGAACGTGACGTGGTCAAAAGGTTGTACCATTCGTTCGAGGCAGCTCAGAACTTCCTTCTCGAGGGTGCTAATATCGTTCTGTTGAGATATTTAAGTCTTCAGCGCTATAGGGGCAATATCAAAACCCAAACTGTCATGATAGACGGCACTATTTGCGAAAGCATTTACGTAAGTAGGTTATTTCCCACACCATGACCATGATCGTGCTAGGAACGTGTCATTCACGAATAGCAATAATAATAATAGTCCCCCTAGCCGATTTCGACTTCGGTGGCCAGTCACAACGACTAACCGACTGCGCGGGACATATTATAGTGCACAAGTGTGTGCGCAAACACAGGTGCACTCTCTATTCCTTTCACTCTCATAGCCCGATGGGACAGCAATCTGACACGATCGGAAAGAGATCAGGCGCATGACCAACGGCTTAACGTGCTTTCCGAGGCACGTGGGTGAAACACCGCCAACTTCCAAACTCCGGGCTACCCTGGGAATTTCTGAACAGAAAACCTCCGGTACATATTTTTGGCCCGACCCGGGAATTGAACCTGGGACCTCCGGCGCAGCCGTCGCTTTAAAATGCGACCCTCTCACCGCTGCGCCACCGAGGCAGTTAATAGGAATAGCAATACGATACGCTCAGTTAGAAAGAGCGAGAGCGAGTGCGTATTTTGCCAATGCTGACACGCTCCGTGCATGATACACGACGGTGTCGGTCGGTGACGGAACGGTAGTGGTCCTGGTCAGGGTGTCGAAGTTTTCAATACAAGGAATATTTTTTGCCTGACTCGTTCCTAGCACTTTTATGTATGTATGGTACGTATGGTATGGTACGGTGTTGTTGGCAAAAATGTAATACGCTGACGAATTTGAGCAGTCGCAAGCCCCATTTTGATCACCATTAAAATTCCAGGTTTGTCATGGAGTCACCCAAGCGATTGTTAACAATAAACCACTGTTTGTTTGCAAAATTGAGCGCCATATCATAGAACCTTCTGGAGTTCTACATCAGACGTTGACAGTCCTTACTCTGCGAGGTACTTTGATTTTAAACATCATCATCATATTAAGAAGTTATACACGTCATCTTGATGATCTGCACGAGATTGAGAAATATTACACAAAGTTACATCCGTATTTAGGAGTCAAGCGAGATTACTTTAATACTAGTAATTATGGATGTTAGCTTTAGCAACCACGTTTACTTAAGTCTTAACCCGTTGGGTCTCTTTGAGAATCATCATTGGGATCAGGGCGCAATAATTCAAAAATGGTGGGCAGCCAACATTATTAAATCAATGTTTCTGTTTCCAAAGGCTACACCGTGAGCCATGAATGGGCAGATAACAATTATATCCTGCATCTGAACCCTCTTCTAAATATTGTCCCTGAAAAAGACCTGATAGAGCCGCACGAGCCGTTGCGGGAAAAATGGAGAGACGATCTTCAGTTGTTATCTGACTATTTGGATTTCAAGGTAAAGCTATATTTATACAGTTCAAAGTCACCTTTGAAAACATTGGCAACATTTTAAACTAAGAACCTACTCATGATTCATAGTCCCTTCCACATAATAAAATGAAAATCAATTGTTATGAAATATCATTTTCAATTTACGCTTAGGTGGAGCAATTTTTTGATACGTTTACATTAATTATAAATAAAATTTAAAAATATTAAACAAAATCTTTAACTGTAATTTATTAGTTTAATTTGAAGCATCATTTTTAAAGTGTTTGATATGATTTTTCTCAGTTTCATCATATGATACTTTATATCAATTGATTTTCATTTTAATATGTGGTAGGGACTTTGAATCTTGAGTAGGTGCTTAGTTTAATATATTGCCAATGTTTACAAAGTCACCCTGTAAACTTTATGATCCAAGGAATATGCCCT
Organism: Pyrausta aurata; assembly: GCA_963584085.1. Classification (NCBI taxonomy): domain Eukaryota; kingdom Metazoa; phylum Arthropoda; class Insecta; order Lepidoptera; family Crambidae; genus Pyrausta; species Pyrausta aurata. Next base: position 7,267,629 of record OY757265.1, read on the forward strand.
AGGCACTGCATATGTTAAGTAACGAGCATAAAGATGTATGGGTACCCTAATTATCACTGATCTGCTCCAAATAACACTTGGATTTTGCTACGGGTCTTCCTACCATAGAAGAAAGATTGTCTTGTAAGAATTACACTTTTAGTGACTTCACGAAGATCCCTCGAAGCCCTAAAAGCTTTTTTTCCCTTTTAGGGACTGATATGTAGATTCATGGGATTTTAGCCTAAAGAAACAAGTAAATCATGAATTATTTTAGATCCGCCTTGATCTTAGCCTCTTGAATTGTTATTACCCATCGCATCATGAACGCATGCTGACAAAAAATTTCTTCGCTTCCAATTTCGAAGTAGTTAAATCTATAGGTATAGGTATTCTCTATCATACTTCCTATCTAGTTATCTGCTCTCTGTCTTTATCAGTAGCTGAATTAGATTAATTAGCTCCTCGTGAAATCTATAATTTTCTATAAATAGTCTGCATAGATATGATTCGTATGAGCTAATTCCCTGTTTAATTAGGTTGATTGTTTGCGGCTTAATTACAAGACGAATGGTAATATAAAGCTATCCGATAGTATTGTATAGCTTTGACAGCTGAGAACTGGAATAGGACATTAATTATCATCTCGCTAATTCAAATGATAGCATAATCCCAATGGCTTAACGTACAGAGTAATATTGAATAACCAGTTTGGACAATTAGTCAGAAAGTAATCAGCCTATATAATAACATAATCAGGGCAGGAACATCTTAATTCGTAATTTGATATTGCCTGCATTCTCAGGAAATGTAATACTTCATTCAATTTTTTATTTCATTTATAGACGGTTTAGGGAATGTATCTGATGATAGTGTTTGTTACCACTTACCATTCCTGACTTTTCCATACCTTCCGTTTTGCTCTTATTTAATCAGTCAGGTATCAAACGACTGCCGGGAGTCGCATAATAATGGAATTTCTATTGTGTCTCGTTCACACATACTTGACGAGTTAAATAATGTACTTATGCTGAACTATAAAAGGTATACTACGGTATCTTATGCTCTTAGAATAAGGCCTATTTTTCAACAAAAATGTATAGTCTGATGTGCTGGCGACTAGGCTGTACGTACATATACGGATAAGGGTTCAACCATTTAGGGTTTAAGTTTCTGCTACACGTGACTTCAATTTGCCAGCGGCAGCTTGTAATTGAATTAAGCATTAAAGCTTTAACTACAAAGACCTTCCTTATGAGTCATTTGCAAATTTTCCCTGACTTAACTAAACATTTATATCGTTAGGGCTTTCGGGAAGTCACAGATACGAAGTCTTGTTTTTTGAAAGAACGTAGGTAATTTTTATTTTATTTGGGTGCCTTTATGGCATATTATGTAAAGGAGTCATGTACGTCATTGTATTTTTGTAAGTTTTTTCTCTTTTTAAGAACATTAAAATTCCTCGATTTTCATTGCTCCATCCTACTGATTGTTAAATGACACCCACACGTGCTGGATATTTGTAATATTGTAATATTTGTGATGTATCTAAGTAAATACAATAACATCATTCTGACATCCTGATGTTTGCCCCACAATGTTGTATGCCTATTATGAACATACTCGAACATGACATCACGACATGTATTGTACAGTTATAAAAATAATTATTGTATCTGAACAGAGCAACAGATCTTCAGACGGCGCTCGCTACGTGATCGAAAGTAACGGCTTGACGGGCACCGTCAAAGATTACCTCCAGGCTTTGCTGCTACTTCGCCCTGGTGACGCCTTACACTTTACCAGGCACTACTTCGGTTCAGCCTTGTCAGCCCTGGACCTGCCTCATGATGAGTACTTCGACCCTTCTACCAAACACGTCAGATACTTCTTCTTTGAGGAATAGATTGGCCAGCAAAAATAGGAAGCGAATTTCTAGTGAAATTTTTAAACAGTTTTTTCAAAGCTTATTTTTACACAAAATTGTCTCAGACTGGGGCAGTATATAATTTAGATTTAAATTGTATGATTTAGGATCATGGACGTCGCTTGTTCTCAAAAATTAGGGCTATAGAAAAACTGCTCTACTCACGAGCAATACAAAATTTATTTTCATCTATTATTTACAAATGAAACAATTTAAAATCTTACGTTATAATCTGTACTTACCTACATAGCAGGAAGATTTATTGTGGAATACAAAAGCGAATATTACCGGATGAGTTTTTGACAATTGTATGATCACAATCAACATTTGTCGCCGTTTTCAATGCAAAACAAAAATATTGTTTCATGAAATACTGCGTGTTGTGAGTATCTGCAGGGTTTGATTATATATTCATGTGACAATTGTATTCATTGTATCCCGATATAATAAATATGATAAAATATTTTTGATGAAGCAATCTCGGGCGAAGAGTATTTTACTATGATTTTGTATAGGTATATATATTTTATCAACATTGCACATAATTTGTTATTCAGAATTACAATAAATTTTGGCAATAATATTTTAAAAGAGAATAATATAAATTTATAAAATTTCAATTATAAAAAATTTAAGTAACTTTACTGTTGTTTCATTTTCCACTCACTTACATTTCCGCTCATGAATTTTGACTTTTGACGGGTTGTTTTTGCTCTGCTAAACTTTTAGGTAGATTTTCAGAGCCCATGTGTTTATGACGCCTTTATTCAGCAGTGGACGTCATTCGGCCGATTTTATAAATGAAGATGATGATGATGAAAACAACTGAGTTCATAGTCTTCAAACTATTGAAGTAAATACATATGGGTTTCGGCTCGTTCGCTGATCATAAAAAACATTGTCGACATTAACCCGTCACGCGTCGAGCCTTTCGAAACGGAAGATGGCAGTAGTGCTCAGGGTAATTTATGTACCTAAATTTTTGATGACCTTCATCAGGATTTATCAAAATATCACATTGTGGTTATAATTATACCTTATAAATCATATACCATTATAAAGTATAGGAAATAACCTATACACTGAAAAATGTGTAATAGAGTTTTATAACTTACATAATATTTAATCCATTGGTTAAAATCTCCACTTTGTTTTTGTAAACTTTCGTCACTGTAAACAACACTTTGAAACACAAATTTGTGATAGTATTGACACTTATACACTACTCTATTCTATAGATTAACTACTTGCCATTAATTTTCACAACAAAGTTCACAAGAAATAAGACAAATGACTACCCAAATTATAATTATTTACGCAGCGACACCGACCGCGAAATCGTAATGGCGGACTGACCGTTCCGATAGAAAAGTTTGGCCCTTTTTTCACCAACTTATTTACTAAAATTGCTAAAACCAATGCTTAAAACATATTCTACACTTCTTTCTTAGTAATTTCATCTATAATTATCGTAATATACACATCCCGTTTAACTGCTTGAGACAGTTTTACCTTTAGCACTCACGGAACAATTGCGTAACAACAACAGTAATGGCGGACACTGAGGCCAGGACGAAAAAAATATTATCTTGCAGAAATGTTGTTGCTTGTTGCCAATTGGTCAGTACTAGAAATATGTTCAGAAGTATTCTCTGATTGGTTGTGCAAATTTATACGCCAGGCCAACCACAGAAACTGAGTGAAGGTAGGCGCCAAAGATAACGAATTTAGTTACGGACAGAGGTTTGTCCGTAAAACGCGTCGAGCTCTTTTCGCTCAAAGACAAAGGTGTGTCCAGGAATCACTTGACGGGTTAATCTCCACCATCGTAAAACTAGATAACACTTAAAATTTACATCTTCTAATGTTATTTTGTGAAAAGTAAGAAATTTATCGTAATCGTGAAGTTTCATGTCATTTCATGAACATGCTTTCCCAAATGAGTCAGCTAAACCCTTACCATTGTATATCTTTGTTTCATTGCCGAAACTTACTTCATGCAACTACTATTACCGCTTCACAGTGGAATTGGTTTAGTTCTGAGATGGTCAACGGTCGGATTATGAAATCCCTCCAGATGGTCGCCTGCAAATGGCGAGCCACTCGTTATGTGCTCCCAAGCTCTCGCCTAATGACTGAATCAGACCCTGTGTAATTGAATACACAAACGTGCTTAGGTTATAATTTGCTCTAAAGAGGTATTAAAAAACCAACTCCAGTTATTGTTACGAATTAAAAGTAATGCGGTTAATTTTTTTGGTGTTTATTTTTATGATTACTATGGACTTCAAAATTGGCAGTTATGGCTATCAATCCTGCAAGACTCAAAATAATCATGACTTCGTTATGGGCAATACAATAATGAAATATTGTATTGATATGATTGATCCTAGTCGTATGACATGTATGTGCTAACTTTAACCTCTGTAACACCTTTATACCGTGTTCTTATGCAAATAAATAAATCTAAATCTAAATCTAAATCTATGTTTTACAAGTATTACTTATATTGATAAATCTTATTATGGGTCCAATAAATTGTTTTTCTAAACTATTCCCAGTTGATATCTTGCAAAGTAGGTAAGGTCGGTACTTCAATTGTTTTAAAACTAAATCACAACTGGAATAAGCTCCGCGTTTTTTATTCTTTTTTCGTTTGTAACAAAACAATACATTCATGCATTAAATTAATTCCAACTAATCTATACTTATAAAATGCTTTGTCCTGAACTACTGACTTATTGATTGACTGACTGACTGACTGACTGACTGACTGACTGACTGACTGACTGACTGATGGATCAACGCACAGCCTAAACCACTGATCGTAGAGACCTGAAACTGGGAGGGTGTGTTCTTTGTATGACGAAGGGATCCGATAAGAAAGGATTTTCAGAAATTGCACTCCTAAGAGGGTCAAAAAGGGGTGCAAAGTTTGTATGGGACAACCAGATCCCTTGGTCCAATCTACTTCAAATTTTGCATACACATTCTTTTACAGAATTGACGGAAGACTTATTTTGTACTTTATTGAAATTCATCTCATAAGGGGGTAAAAGGGTTACAAAGTTTTTCTGGGGGTGATTTGCTTCGAATTTGATATCAATACTCTTTAGTGCTCATGATAAAAATATTTTTTAAATCTTTTCTGACAATCATTTGACATGTCTGAGACACAATGTTTTGACACATGTTTGTTATTGATGTTGCTCTCGTTAAAATGCTCGAGAAGAGATTTTATTCCTTAGAACATTAAATAATATTTCTTTGTGTATAAACAGGGTAGGTATCAAGCGGTCTGTGTCCAGTGTAGATTGCAAATCGTTTGTTCATATTGTCGGTGGACATTCTACGCTGGTTCTGTCGTCAAAGGGTGTCCAATCTGTAACTTTTCTGCAAACTTTTTGTGGGGGCTTATGTTTAGCAGTGGACGGCTTTTGGGTGTTGATGATGATGATGGCGTAGATCCTACATAGAATTGTCCCTTTGAATTCACGATTTGCATTCAAGAAAGTAGAGTATTCGCATGACCATAAACAAAGCTAAAGTTCAAACTCTTAAGGTAGCGGGAGAAGACTTGAGGGAATTTGCTTCTCCCACAGTCTGTATGTGATTGGCATGATGCTGTGTAAGCGCACAGAGTATAGCCTGGTCTTTTTATTAGCACCCGAAAGAAATGTACGATTGACGATAGGCGTAGTAAGTATTTCCAACGAAATTCGTTGTTAAATAAAACGATATTATCCCCGTGTAAGTTTGACCAGATTAAAGACCGGGCTACGTGTTGTGTGTACATAAAATATAACATTTATCTATACGCATTTCTACGCAAACTGGATGTTTTTGTTTGTTTGTTTGAACGCGTTAATCACCGTCCGGTTATAAAATATGTTACATACATTGTCAGATAGCTAATTTATCGGGAAAGGCTATAGAATTTAATGCGTATCGGCTTATAAATATTTTCGCTACGATCTATGGGACTGGAGTAAAACTATTGCGCGCGTACGAAGTCGCTGGCTAGGCGCTAGTTAACATTAATTTCGCACGTGTGCGTGTTAGGCATTTAACATTAACTTAATACAATTTAAGAGCTAATGTTTGTGTATTTACATGGATAGCTATGAGGTCAAGCAAGTTTTGTTTATTTTTTGTACGTAAGTATTACTATGAATTAACAACAAGAATTCTAGGAAAATTACCTTATGGTTACATTGCGGACATATTCCGTATATTGACTGAATTAGTAATTGCGTCAGTCGAGATTTCATATGTTCCCCAGTAAGTATCCATATTTCGTAACGTCACGCAAGCTCTAACAAAATGACAAAACTGCGCTGAGGGATGCCCGGGACACGAAAGGAATTTTAATTTTTGTTTCTTTTCCACAAAGGAATTCATTATTAAGTCTCGCATCGCGAGCATACGATATTATGGGAGGGACAACCCCAATTCCATCTCACCTACGTTCGAGAGAGGAATTTTGATAAAAGAGAACCGTTTCTTTTTCAATTACCTACTCACCATATGGCGTCGCGTTTCATCTTACAAATAAGATGACCGAAAAAAATTGAGATCTAAATTTATAAGCGGTATGATTAAATAATTTTGAACTTAGAGGCAATAATAAGTATCAATAAGAACGGTTTGAGAACATTTGATTACAGTTTTTCTTTTATAGATTGTACTTAATTAGACTCTACGTATTCTCTTAAGTACTATCTATCTATAGAGGTAGGCGGGCGGTCTTGTAAATGATACCTACTTTGCTACTGCGTCAAGGGCAGTCTTTTTTTAGTGAGTAAACACCTTATAAAACCGACTAAAGTACATAATTATTACTTCAAGCACTTAAGCAGTAGGTAGTCTTACCGTGTGATTGATTATGGTCATTTAATCAATCATTTATTTGCTAGTAATTTTCTGCCTAGGTGTTTTATTTGATTCAAATTAATACACAAGCATTATGTTTGTAGTTCTGTAACAGGGCATTGCCTACCTTGCCTCCACATTTAGGGATAATTTGATTAGATACACATGTACCTATATAGTATTGGGTCGGGGCCCGCAAGTAATTCATTTGTGCCCGCATTCCGCACACATTTCGTAATTTTAGGGTTGCCAATTTGTATGCAAGGATAGCCGAGGAACGCCGCTTGTCTGTTTGTAAACTGTATTGGCCAGCGGGTCCATCCCAACTAGTTAATTTAAACTTCTAACGCTTATCCGAATTAGCTTGATGGAGCTTAATAATAATATTTGGACAGAATCTAAATTCCTGGTCCCGTGAAATTGGGAGTGGGACGATTTCAACAATTTGCTCCTGCGGAGTTTATCTTTTACGGTGGAAGTGCAGGCGATACGATGGTCGGACAAATAAACAAACAATAGGAATGCACTCGCACGGGTATTATCAGATTACAGACGTGGCTCGGAAGTGTTGGGTCGACTTAGGGTTGTCGGTTTGAGGATAAAGCACTTTAACATGAAGGTTTAAAGTACTCTACTGCGTCCATATTATCCGGGAATATCATTTGACTCTCCATCAGTTTTATGCAATGTAGATAATCCAAGTCTAAATCTAAGTAAGTCGAGTCAAAATGTAACACAATTAAAGATATTATTGAAGTTTTGTTCACTAAAAATTATTGCGCTGTGAGTTGAACGATTGTACGTACTGTAAATTGGCGAGAGTTTTAGTTTTTTGCGTCAACATTTTTTGAATGATTAATTTTTGTAACAAAATATTTGATCCAAGTCAATTGGTTATGCATATCTATTCGAAAAAATAAGCTTTAAAATGCTGTAGCACTTCACTGGTTTCAGAACAGAACACATTACATAACATAAAACATATGCCATCACACATAGGACTTATACTTACGGTGCTGTCTCGCTAATGGTTTTTGTTTGGAGGTAGTGAGTCGCGGGAATCTGGAGCAGGTATGATGTGGGGTTGTGACGACGTTGACGTATCCGTCATAATCAGCTTACTGCTGGCTCCGAAGAGGCAGGGTACGGAGGTAGTGTTGCCATATGTGCCGAACCAAACTGCAGGATAAAAAGCCTGATGGTTTAATTTATTTATTAAAAACTTGATGAACAAACAAACTGTAGATATGGCAGAATTAATGCCAAAAGCATCCTCTGCCAGTCAAGCATAAGTATAAATAGAGAACTTACAGGCGGTGCGTAGCAAGTGGTAAAGAGACAAAAAAGAGCTCCGTATGCCTCAGTTTCACTTTTCACGAAGTCTTATTTACCAAATAGCTTGAAGTTTTTTCTTAACACGACTAAGTTCGTTCTGAAATTGAATAGACATCGCTTTTAGAGACTGCTTAGTACTGCTTACCCACTTGCAAATCTATGAACCAAAGCGGTTCCGGAAACAAGGAATATCTGGCAACACCAGTTTCAGGTGACGTTAAGCTCCTTTACCGCCTTAGTATTGCATTTTGTACACAGCATCCACTTAGGTTGATGTATTCTCGGTAAGTAAGTACGAGTACGAATAAGTATTAGGTGAGTGCTTAGGTAGGTACTTATTTTTCGTTTGAGCTATTTAAAAAAAGGACATTAGCTATACATATCGAGCAAAGGGCAGATATTTACTCGTATACTAAGAAAATGGATAAGTAATTCCTATTGGAAACAATTAAAAATATCTTGAAACTTTGTGGAGTACAATTTTCTGTATCAGGGCCCTGCGATTCTCACGTCAATTGGAAATTCGTGTGGTAATTGTTCCAGTTTCCCTGTTTTACAAAAAAAAACAAGTTATGATCCACACGCCAAAAAAACTATGATAAGTCAAAATCAATTTGATCTTTGACAAAGAAAATTCGATCAGTTAACTTTTCATGAATATGAACTGTATAAGAATTAGGGCCCTGAAAATATGTACGGTGTATAAATTATTTTGTTTTGTGAATGGTATGGTAATATCTTATAACTTATAACGTTAGAGAATGAGACAGTTTAAATGAAACCTTACTGTTTTTTTATTTAAACTTTTCTTAAGCTTGTTACTTCGTCTTTGTAGACTTCTAAGATAAATCTGATAAAAGATAAGAACAGATACAATCGGCCAGTGGTCCGATACTGCATCGCTAATCTATAGACGATATTATCTCGGCGTTTGACCCAGTTTTTGAAACTGTTCCGATATCAAGATAGAGCCAGTGCTCGGGATGTAGTGACAGTTTGGTTACAAAAAAATATCGTCATTTGACATCGTTACGATCTGACCCCAAAGTTAAGGGTTGCAATATCTTACTTTTTTACTAAGTCACTTCTTAAGCTGTATCATCAATGTGAATTTATTGTGAGTTGGTAAAGACAAAGATAATATGGTATTTGTATTTTTTATTAAATGTTATGTAAATTTTATGATCACCAATTTATGAGACCTTAATTTCAAATACTCTACATGAGCACGCAAACATACATACATTACATATGTTATCACAAATAGTTAGCAAATTGAACAATCAGGAACTAGCTTGTAACCGATATATTGCTAGCCACGGTCTATCACAGTGGCACAATAAATTGCGATCCACTGTCACATTTTATTGGACAGGTGACGCGGTCGGCGACCTCACCCTTGTATCACTACTCTGAACTATAACACCTTTGAAACAAGGTCCATATTCGTTGTCCAGTTTACTTAAGATAAGAAGTCTATTTAAAGTTGTCGGTTGTTCTTTGGTGTAGCAAACTGTGACCCTCACGTTCATACTCTGCACTTTGTCAATATAGTAAAGCGTGTGAAACAGCTGGGTGAGCTGTCAAGTTTATTACTTACCTGTGCTCTTGGATTCGTGTTTGTACCTAGTGCAGATTTTACGATGCTGTATCCTGCGGCCAGTCTTAAGTGGAAATTTTCGACATTTCGCCTCGATAAGTTCAATCGACTGATTTTCTGCTGCATCAAACATCTTTTTAACTTACATTGGCCTACTATAAGTATCTCTGATAAATCGAAAAATTATTTGTAATTTTTTGAGTTTTATTCCAATATTCTTCTCATTTAATAAATAGAGATACACGAAAACACGAAAGTTGTCTTAGCAATTTTTGAGCGTAAGATCGCGTCAAGACTTGCACCACTGGGTTCCATCCATTCCCAGAACTTACATTCGGAGATTGCGTAGGATTGAGTGATCGAATCGAGAAACTGATGTATCCAAAAACGTTATCAATATTGTGAGGCATTCCTGCTCTATAACTACACAAGATAGCTTCAATATTGCAATAGTTTGAACTAATTGCTTAGTTTGCTGCTAAAGCATTTCGAGTATTATAGCGAATAAATGGCGTAGCTGGTATTTTCCACGAGTTTGGGTTTGAATGTTAATTAATACCCGTTATTAATGGAAACTAGGATTTGGAATGTAATTATGTCCTTCAAAAAGTCTTTTAATAGTCTTTGAGTGATATTATTTAACAAAAGGTATGTTTGACCAAAATCAAATTAATTATGGGAAAGTTGAGTGGTGTGGTAGTCTCTATGGTGCATGAATTTTCGTGAATATATTTTTCGTTTAGTTATAATGTATAAAAGCAGTAGCACAAAAAGTTTAAACCAACCTTTGCCTCGTACACAGGCACTAGCGTTTCAGTAGCCAAGGAGTGTTTGCTGAGTGAACTATATCAAACTAAAATTAAACTGGGCCCTGGTGCCGGCGTTATAATTTTCACGGTTAAAATATAGGTACATAGTTTGAATTTTGACACGGCGGCGTTCCCCGCAAGGCCGTAAACCGCGAAAGTTGGTACAATGTAATAAAAAGTTAAAACTCGCGCAGGCCGCGCGGGTCGGATTGCGCATTACTCGCTACATTATAAACAAGGATGGCAGTGACACCCCTCCTTTATGGCACCAGTCCATGTTAAAGAGACAGGACATTTTGTACAGAGACCCTTTGGAGATTAGCAAAGGACGCAGGAAATAACACATAGGCGAAATGCAGATGCACTTGTTGACCTTGCAAAATACGAGAAGCAGCGATGATGGTTTTGGAATAAAGTTTAACTTGTGCAAATATTTAAAACTAAATGAATGAAATGACCACCTTTTATGACTGAAGAAAAACTAAGCGACAATTTGACCAACGTCACGACTTGAAATGTGCTTTCAGAAGAATGTTTTTTTTTAAGAACTTACATTACAGTTCAAACATGTTAGATCCGATTACTAACCTAACCAGTTACACAGCCCGGCTTAAAGTTAAAGTTAAGTTAGCCTATAAGCATCCCACTGCTGGGCAAAGGCCTTACCTCAAATATGAGTATGAGCCATACTCCACCACGCGGGCTCAGTGCGGATTGGCGGAGGGCTTAAAGTAATTAAGTAAATATTTAATATCAATCGGCTTTTACTATTTAAATAACCAATAGAGTAAATAGTAAAAAGGTTTCATTTCTTATGCATGATCGTTATTGAATGGCAGCGGGCGGACTGTAACTGGCTGCTCTGCCGCGGCGGCGTTTATGACCCCCTTCTCGGCGGCCGGCATGCATAATTAAATCTCCGCGGTCAAATTAGCAATTTGGAACCCCAACAATAGGACATAGTTCAGTTTAAGCGTCTTTATTGTCCAAACAAATTTATTCAACCATTACCGAGCTCAATTAGCACAGCACCGACGAAACAGTTTCAGAACCCGTTTTTATTATGTCTTCATTGCAGGGTGTCTTTGAATTAAAATTCCAGGATAATGGGGTTTCTGTTTTACAAAAAGGTTTTAATTAGCAGCAAAATTACAACTAAGTTTACTCTTGACCTGCGAGGGAGGTAGCCCACGGATCGTAGCTATGGCGACTAGCACGTTTTAGTTGCTCAGGGCCATCCGTTAAATATTCATTGTTAAGTTTATGTGTATTTCATACAAATCCTGTACAAAACTCTGTTGTTTTGAGTCCCAAATGGTATTATTTTAAACTTTGTATACGGTACGCGTTGTGTGTACACAGTGAACTGTTGCCGCTAGCTCAAATGCACTTGAATGGAAGCCAAGATTTCTGGAATCCTTGTCGCTATTTTTTGTTCGAATAATACATGAAAACGGATATTTGATGAGGCGATGCGAATGCAACGAGTTGTTTTTAAGTTTCTGTCGGGGATAGAAAATGAGGTTTTAATATTTAAGAGGAAGCATTAAGGAGGTGGGGCTTGCTTTGTTAAATGCAACAATTACGTCGTTGGCTATTCTGTTGGCTTGAGACCGTTACGACCCTCGCACCTGCTCCAGCGATTCGTAGCTGTACGAGCGTAGCATGCTACGATTGCTACGACCGGCTACAGTGCTACGACGCTACGGACTACAAACTTGCCTTGACCAGTCAATTGCAAATAAATTGTTTGGCGGCACGTGTCAGAAACTTACATACGAGTAACATCTCGGCATAACATGTAAGCAGCGATGAAATATTGACACAATTTATGTTCAGACAGGTTTGCTAATATGTATCACTTAGGGTTTTGATATGGAGTAAATTTTCGTCAATTGATTAACTTGACTTGTTAATTGTTAATGTCCATGATAGTAATATTTTCATAAACATACTATTTTTAAGGTAGCATGAAGAAATAATTACATTAACATCCTTGTAAGTCAACTAACTACGACAACTTGAAAAGTGTTATACATCTTTATATACAAGAGCAATCTGTGCAAGCGAGACACAATTACGGTAACGAAATGCATTAAAGTGCTCGTCTGTATGCAAAAGATATACGAACAACAACATTAACAAATTCCTAGTAAAGTATCTGCGAGATATGGAAATGTGGTGCTGGGACCGTCGCTGCCGAGTACTGATAAAGGACTTAGTGTTTTTCGATCCGACTGTACACACAGATGGGCCAATGAAAGCTACAAAATGCATATTGATTTATGTAAAATTCGAAAGCCATGAATGCCATTTTTATTATTTGAATTGAATGAGTTAAAATATTGCGTATTCAACATAAAAACAAATTGAGTTAGTCTGAATAATTTAGAATCTTAGACCTATTTTATCTGTGCTAATTTTCTTTGTTAAAAAGTTAGAGTAAGAAAGGTTTCGTACAATATATTATTAACGCCAAAATTTTAATCCCAGTACTCGCAATTAATTTGAAGTTTGCATTTAATCTTGGCTGACTAAAGTTTCGCCGAGTGAGATAAAGTATCACCTAAAACAGCGAGCTCCTACATTATCAAACTAACAAGATGGAAATACGGAAAATTATTTGGGTGAGGGAAAGCTTCAAAAGATTTTAAGCCTGAGGCGAGGTCGTGTGTTTTTTGTTTTGTTATGTGGAGGAAAATTTTGTTATGGATTTGAGAATAATTTACGAAATGATTTTAATTCAAATGGGTGCGGTAAAAATTGTTTTAACGCAGTAGTTTCACAACCTTTGCGAAATACATTATATGTATACGATGTTTATTCAAATAAATTCAATTAGCAACTAAGAATCACCGATCGCAGGGAAGTTAACACTTATTTATTGATTATTCATGTTCGAGGAATGCAGTGTGCTGCTATACCAATCACATGAAATATAGATATTATAATATTTAATAAAATTTTGCACCAAAAACGTGTTATTCATAACTAAGTGCTCGAATTACAAACTTATTATGCAAAATAAATAGTTGAAGAAGTTTGGAGACGTCCTCGGAAGCAGTAGACGGCCGTCACTCCACAAAGGAATGCCTCGTTCAAGTAGGAAGTACGTGGTCCAAACTTTGCTGACCACATCTATTATGCCTGCAGGCTGGCTAAACTTTGGGCATCCTCCCTTGATTTGGGGAACGATGGTCACACCCATGACTTTCGACACAATAAATTTTGAAGTGATGATGGTCCGAGTGCCTCCGTTAATTAACAAATCACTAAACTGCATAAGCATGATGATGACTAATAATAATTATAGTCCCTAGCCGATTTTCGACTACAGTGGCCAGTCACAACGACTAACCGACTGCGCGGGACATATTATGCACAAGTGTGTGCGCGAACACAGGTGCACTCTCTATTCCTTTCACTCTCATAGCCCGATGGGACAGCAATCTGACACGACCGGAGAGAGATCAGGCGCAGGACCAACGGCTTTACGTGCTTTCCGAGGCACGGGAGTGAAACATCGCCATCTGCCAAACTTCGGGCTACCCTAAGAATAGACTTGACTCAAAATTACAGTGGGGACCTCATATTGAAGCCCTAGCTGGGAGGCTAAGCACAGCTGCCTTTGCAGTTAGAAAAATTAGGTATCTGACTGATGTTGAAACGGCGAGGCTTGTATATTTTAGTTACTTCCACAGTATTATGTCTTACGGTCTTCTCTTGTGGGGTTCTGCTACAGACATTGAAACCATATTTATTTTGCAGAAAAGAGCCATTCGTGCTATTTATAAACTTAGTCCTCGTGACTCCCTGAGAAAGGTCTTTAAGAAAATCAACATATTAACTGTGGCTTCTCAATACATTTTTGACAATATAATGTACGCTCGTAAAAATTTAGATAATTTCATGAAGAAAAGCGACATTCACCCATATAACACAAGAAATAAACACAAGCTTGTCGTTCCTAACTTCAGATTAGTTAAAACTAGTAACTCGTTCATGGGAAATTGTATAAAATTCTTTAATAATATACCACACAATCTTGTCGAATTGCCGGTTGATAAATTTAAGAAACACGTTAAAAACACGCTTATGTCTAAAGGCTATTATAAGGTTCAAGACTATCTAAACGACACGAATGTGTGGTCCGTCCAGCCTGCACCAACTGATGTACTTACCTTTGATGATTTTGATTTTACGGCAGCTAGTGGTGACTGAGTTTGTTCCGGCGTTTCTTCTCAGCACTTGCCTAATTGTCTGTGTTCTGTCTCGAAGCGCTGGTAGGGCCCAAAAGGTAAGGAGACATGTTTCGCACATTTATTTTAATTTTTATATTTGACGTTCATAAGTGTCATTTCATGACCTAAATTGAAATAAAGATTTTGAATTTGAATTTGAATATCTTAACAGAAAAACCCGGGTACATATTTTTTGGCCCGACCCGGGGATCGAGCCCGGGACCTCTGGCGCAGCCATCACTTTAAAATGCGAATGTTGACTACAAAGGATATTAATAAAATATAACAATAATTGTGAAGATTGAGGCGGCAAACGATATGATAAATAATTAAATATTATTTACCAAAATAATACTTCAGCCTGCTGCGGTAGCATTTTGATCTACGTCACTTTTAGGGTTGTTTTAACAGCCAACCGCAGTTATGATGAGTTTGTTTTATTAAAAGCAGCTACCTGGGACAAACTGAGTTTTCAACGGAGTTTTCAACTCCAGCAGGAATATTTGAATATGACTATAACCTCGCAGTTTATTTCATGGACGTTGCATGTAAATCCGCTTAAGAAAATTTGAAATGGATTATAAACGTTTGTATTTTATTTACAATGAGTCTTTTGGTCTGATCAGAAAGGCACGTATGTCTTTAACTATCACTTTAACAGTACCGTTACCATGAGTTTACGGCGGTTCTACTCGCTAGCGACGACATAACTTTTTGTATAGAAAATTTTAGTTCTGCAAGTGACCGCTAGGAGCGCCGTACAAATTTTCCATAGACTTTTTTTACGTAGTCGCTAGCGAGTAAAACCGTAAACTCATGGTAACGGTACAGAACTCATTGGTTTTCGTCTTAAATGTTATTTAAAAACTTTTGCACAAGTAAATGCATCAAAAGCATTAGCGTAGAGTATGCATATAGAAAATTTTACTACCTAGCACTCCTAGTAAAATATACACAACGTTTTCATATTTAAACTTACGTGAAACTATCAGTTAGTTAGTCGTAGAGTATATTCACTATTTCCATTGTACTATAATATGTCTAATGTGTTGCCACATCACTTCGAACTTGTGTTACCTAAAATACAAGTTCGAAGTCACAGACAGAACATACCTAATCTATACTAATCTATACTAATATTATAAAGCTGAAGAGTTTGTTTGTTTGTTTGTTTGAACGCGCTAATCTCCGAAACTACTGGTGCGAATTGAATAATTCTTTTTGTGTTGGATATTCCAGTTATCGAAGAAGGCTATAGGCTATATAACATCACGCTACGACCAGTAAGAGCAAAGATATAGTGGTAAATGTGTAAAAAACGGGAGAAAGAAGTCACTATTCCACACGGACGAAGTCGCGAGCAAAAGCTAGTTGACAATATAAATAAAAGTAAGTATGAACCCAATAAAAAGAAGCTCAATTTATTTAATCCAAGATTACCCAATTAAGCGGAAACGATGGCCTGATGCAGCCTGTCACAAACAGCGCATCGCCACAATAGGCCCGAAGGCTTTGTTAAATGAATTTCTCTGCTCAAGTGTACCTACGAGCGTTATTTGGTTGTCAGAGTTGTTAAAACAGGAGAAGAAAAAACAATAATAGAGGTCTGGGCATGCAGAGAATCGGTGTGGGTGGTGTATGAATATACATAGTACGTATTTTTTTAGCCCAGTCAGAAACGTGTCTTCAACATAACACTTTTTTTTTTAATCGAAGACTTTTATACGGTAAAAAGCTCCTACAAGGGTCTCCTTGATGACTCTGATTTCACTAATACTAAAATTAAATTTTCAACCCGGCCATAAATTAAAAAAAACAACAACGATCACGTTTTATATTGCTACACAGTTAATTTTAACTTTCTCTTTTCCCAGAGTGACCTCCATAACTTTGATAAGATTAACCCCATAAAGATCTGAGGGGGTCGCATCCTTTTCGCGGAAACATTTACGAAGAGGCCGGGAACTTATTTAGCCCATCGCTCCTTTGACTTATTTGCTATACATATTACCTAACTTGTTTATAATAACGAAGTGGGAGATCGACTCAGCTTGTCGCTTTCAGTAGGTATCAGTTTTTCAAAGGAAATAATGAAGCCTTAAAGACGTTGGTCGATAAAAATATCAGGAAAAATACTTTTGACCGGATTCTTGTATCTACAAGTTTGTTTGCGTTAAAAATTCTGCACATAATCAGATTTCAAAACGCTGTTTCTGCAGAGTCTTCAAATCCATGTCTATGTTAAAACAGCACAAACTGCTTTTCATATTGATTTGCATAGACAGTTTTCTTTCTCCATTTATTCGTTGCATGGAAATCATTTGTAAGGGGATCAACCGCTTTTGTGGTTAACTAAAGGACGATGGCGGCTCCACGAGTCGGATCCCGTTGTCATACCCCGCGAAAATAATACATATATAAAACAACCATTTGCAGCGTTGCAGACAAAAAATAGGATTCTGTGCCATTGTTTTGGTTTCAACGCAAAGTCGTATCGATCTGGTATCGTAAACTAAGCGCGGTGGAGGAACGGAACCTTTTTACCGTACAATTATTATTTTTTCAGAGGAAAAAAAATAATTGTACGGTAAAAAGGTAACATTGCCTAAAGGATAAAATTAGAGAATTTGATACTCAAGATTAAATACAAAAACACATAACGCATACGCATATTAAGTACCATTTAAGTACGAAAAATATATATTTTTTCCCAAAAAAGTTATAAATTGCGTATCCATAAAATATTTTGCGTTCTGATACGTAAAATTGAATCGAAAATGCTATGAAATCACTGCCGCTTTTTGTGAAGTATTGACGCCGAACCAATAAACATTTTTATCCATTGCAAAGCATTAACTGAGATTTATCCATGTGATATTTTGGCTTAAAATATGTACATGATAAAGGACGGACACCGGCTAGACAGTCACATGAGATAAATTGATAAGGGTCACATTGAAACATTGCCTAAAGGATAAAATGAGCCTAGTTTTTCTTTCAGTATAAATTGCAAGATACAATTTGAACGTTTCCCAGATTATTGGTGCTCAGCATTGTTACTATCGATATTACTGTAATGATGAAATACAAGTAAATAATGAAACATATTCAATTGTTTTATCCGTCTGTGTTTTTGTGAATTTAAGTTTGTTGTTGACAACAAGGTATTCAAAAGGCACAGAAAGTAGCTTTCTATGCAAAACAAAAATAAGGCCGCCCGAAACTTGGCAACGGGCTAAAAATAAAACGTCTCCCGCTAAAATGTATTGTTAAAAATTGCCAAAAATAGTGTGTATTTTGCCGGCTTTCAGCGGGGCGTGGGCCGTATCTAATTATTTTATCTATGTTACAATAATATCTCCCGCTGTCGCAACCCCGTTGTGGCCACGTCGCATATTGGATTACCCGCTTCGTGACTGTGAAGAGTTGCTCTGGATTTCATGTTCGCCTGAAATACCGGCTATATTCTGATATTATTGTGCATTATGTGGCCGTTATGTCCCGATATTAACCGCAATAGCCAACGGTTAGGCGGATAGTATACCTTTTCAATTATTTTGTTTACATTGTTATGGTATCCCGACTGCTACACACGAATGGGCACATACTAATTTAAGCTAATGTTTGAGCGATAAATGTTTCGATATGATTTTCAACAAAAACTGATTAGAATTTTTCCGAGTCAATTACGGTTTAGGGGCGAGGTTCGTACCCCTAGTTATGCAGAAGGAGTATTGGAGAAGTAGCCCACAACGGGTAAAACCACTTTAACAAATATTTTGTTTTTAATCGTTTCCAAAGCAAGAGAATACCTGCTATAGGTTCATTAAAAACCATAATTTTCCTATACCTACCTAATGCATTAATTTATAGGCCGACTATACCGCCGCCCGCAGCGCCGCAGGAAACACCACGCGTGTTGACATTAACTCCAACACGTGCATATGCTGCAGCAGCCGCTGGAAAGAGCTATCTTATGGCTGCTCCTAAGACGCTGGCATCACAGGCCGATAAGTGTGATGAGGAGGGCTTTACCAAGGTTGAGAGGAAGAAAAGGAAGCCCTCAACTCGTAACCAGTGCGGCACCGCACCGACTGGACCGAACCACCTGCTTCGTCCTGCGATACCAGTGACGCTGCTGTACGTGTCCCGGCTGCATTACTCTACGAAAGTCGAGGAGATTGTGGAGTACATCCGTATTAAGACCAAGTTCACACTGAGGGTCGAACGGTTGGAATCTCGTCATAATACGAATTTCAATTCGTTTGTGGTAAGGGTTCCGACTGAACAGCTGTCGACCTTCACGAAAGAAGAATTTTGGCCGAGGGGTGTCGTATATCGTCGGTTTCGTGGACGGCTACCTGACACCAAGTTGCGCAACACTACGCCGACAAAATAGTGTATTATTTGTGTTATTATTATAAATATTTATGTTAGTCTTTAAGGTATATATTGTATGGGCCTTTGTTGCCTGAGGCAAATGATTAAATAAATAAAATTAAAATAAATATACTTATTTGAAAAGTTCAGACTAGCTTTTGATAGAGTTTTCGGTCGGGAGAAACACTACAGTATTGCCGAGTCACTGTGTGAAGGGCGTGGACGCATCACGTACGGCCTGCGTCAATTTATCAGCTATCACCGTCCTGCAGGGATACTACGAAACTTGCATTGCAATGCGATAGCGATTTGTGCACTTGGAGTAGGCTCTTTAGACTCTGTAGACTTACTTGCAAGTTGCATAGTAGCAGCAGCGTTACCGCTGCGTCACGCGGGTAAACCGTCTTGTAATCATTCTGTCAATGGAATTCTTAATTGAAAGTCTGTAACTGAAATCACTAAAAATCAATCTTACATTCTTCATTATATTGAATCATCTTTATGATGATTTTTTTATCTGAGGGGTATGTTGAACCTTGATACCATAGATTGGCCAGTAAATGTTATTATAACCAAGAAATACCTATATGATCCAGTGTCTACCTGGGCGCTCTGTGGTGGGAAGGAATGTATGTTATCAAATTGAGAATATTCAACGTTACCCTATACGTAAGCAAAAAATTTTTAAGCAATAGTTTTTTTACAGTGCATCATAAAAAACTAGTATGCTCAGTTTCCTTTCAAACTAGCGCGAACGCCTGAAATCTAAGTTTTATCAGCGCTATTCCGTAATACTGGCTATAGGCCTCCCAGCTATAAAAATATTGGTTTTCTCCGCAACACCCTTTCAGCTATGTTGCGTTTTAGCGATACACTGAATACTGATTGCATATTCCGGAGCACGGTGTGGCTTGACGTGAATAGACTGTGAATGATAAGTTTTTTCAACCGCGCCAGTCAAAGAGTGCCGCCTTTTATACTTATTTGTATGGATTTTCTTGGTTATTAAATTATATGGTCTAGTAAAATGAATCAGCGGCAATCAGGCCAGCTGGCAGGCAATCGACAGATATTTTTTTGCCCTCAAAAATATATCGTATGAAAAATTTCTGGGATGATGACATCTAGTTTAAGAGCCCTATGTAGATAGATGAACCTACACCAAAAGCATTCTCGCCTCTTTTGGAAATAAGTATCGAATAAAACATTGCAGGGGTTATAGCTTTTTCCTACTATTTGGTTTGCTTATTGTTTATTTATTTATGTTTAATAAACAAGCATACAGGAACAAAGCCGCTTACTTAAATATCACTACCTACCTACGTATTCAAAAGAGTTGTTAGACAAGGTAATTATTTATTTTGGTGATTTGTAAGCACTTTATTTTCATTATAATCTAACATTTAAATAAGACACAACATAAACAGTACCTTTCTGTTTATGAATGTAATATCATTTGAAATAATATCTGCTCAAAAATACTCGTACACAATTTCTGCAAATAAGTACTTCCCCTGAAATAATAACTCAAAAATACCTCTACAAGTACACAATTTGATTATGTTTGTTTTTGGTTCCCCTTTTGTTTTTCTTAAGCCCAATTAGTTTTTATACGGGCAGTTTCCTCTTACATTGGACTTGTTTGGAGACATCCTCAAGATCATTAGCAGAAATAAAGAGAAGTAGGCCCATCAAATTGGCAACTTTTTCTGTAACTGTTGTACATATATCGTTGGAAAGTCGTAATATAGTACTCCCACGGGAAATCTGTTCTATTGCCTGTTTGTTTTGTTCAACTGACGACGGTTGGCCAGTGTACTATGTGAAATTATTGCCCTCCGATGTATTGTTTCATCATTATTATATCATAGAAGCTTTATAGTTCGCGGTTCGAATTGCTTCCGAGGCTGTTTTTGCGGATTCCATTTGCGAGGTTATTCGGTGTAACGCAATTAAGTGTTAGCGTTGTAAGTTGTTACAGCTCTGCCAAGTTAATGAAAAGGAGCTAGACCACAGTCTAGTTATGAGAGAAATAATACACCTATGCTAACGAGTCACATTTCTGCTTAGTTCTAGGCTTGTAGAAGTGTATTCTCATAAGACGCGTATATCTGAGGAGATACATAGTTCACTTCTTTATATTCATTTCTATTTATTGTATGTACCTATTAACACGTTCCGGGACACTACTCCAGACACAACAGATGTTTTATTATTTTCACCCCTGTAGGCGTTCACTGTCCCGGAACGTGTTAATCGTAGCACATACGGCTATGGCCGTACTAGACAAATACCTTACCCCCAGCAGCAGCAGAAAGCAGATACCTATTGTATAGTAGCATAGGAACATGGTAAAAAAATAAGTTAAGTTTAAGTATATATGTATCTATCATGTTACTATTTTACAGACATAACATTTTAATACAGTAGAGCTGTAGGTACCTAAGATCCAGGTGGCGAGTTTGATAGATCCAAGCAGGTGGAAACAGTTTTGCAACAATGTTGTCGAAAATAATTCTCTACTCTAGTGAATGAAACCTGTCTGGATTCTGTTTGATGCAAATGAGTTAATCATGAATAATGGAATTAGTCGCAGAGGCACGTGTTTCGCGTATTTCCGAGTGACTACCCTCGTCGGTAATGCATTTTTAAATGACACCTTCCTGTAAATGTCACTCGCAAAGTGTATTTACGTAACAGTTCCGAGCAATTACGATGCCATTTTCATTTGCTCCTACGCGTGAAGGCTTTCTGCCTAATAGGGCCGATTCCTCGTTGATTTCGTCCTGTGTAAACACAAAAATAAATTTCCAAACCTTTTTTGTCTATTTGTTTTTATACTGTAATTACAGTTACTTTATACAAACAAGGTTACGGCTGAATTATATCGTATTTAAGAGCGTAATCTCTAAATTACTTACATTCAGGTAATAAATAGAATTTAGCTACGATTATGAGACGTTAATCAGCAAGTTTAACGTGTCTTATAATCACTTGATTAGTTAGTAAGTGTTTGATCGTCGTATAATTTCAGGCAAAATAGTTTTGTCATTTTGTCCAGAAGTTTCAAGACATTATTTGAATTTGTAAAGGTTAATCTTAATCACATGTAAGCTACTGAATAAACACACGCCGGAAAGCAATGTAGGTAGGTACAAACCTATTCCGTAAAATATCCAAATTATACTCGTAATCCCGTAATGAAATTGCCTAAACAAGCAAATACCTGAGCACCCGTTTTTTCTTTATTTTCATCCCAATACCGCTTGCAAATAACATAAATGTCCGTGTTTATGCTCCACATTCGTGGTGGTGCTCAGGAGAGAAAATTTTAACTTAACGACAGTAATAACGACCTCGCCGGGGCCCGTTTACACCTCGCTGTAATATTTTCAACCGAGAACGGAAGCAGAAAGTAACTGTACGTATCTACTTTAGCCGGAGCTTATCCGCAAACGCAACGTTTAAATCCCATTTTATTTATTTGAGAAAAGTTTTCCAGTGCGTTTGTTTTTTTTTATGCTTGCCTAATGCGGGGAATGTAACGGTGTATAGCTACTTAGAACGGAGATTTTAATGTTGCGATATACACTTGAGCAGGTGGGGTGAATTTGTAGCGATCTGATACTTTGAAAACCGCTGACGATAAAGGCCTACAGACACAGTACCTATTAGGTATAAAAGCATAATTAAAGCATTAAATTATCTTAAAAAGGTTATTAATTATAAGTTTCCAAATGTAATACCTATTCCGATGTATGAATGTAATATCTTGCTATTGTTGTATCTAGCGTTTTTTTATGTTGCTCATCTTTTAGTTACTAAAGTATTTTTGAAAAAGAATAATATGTTAATTTTACTGAAGTACTTTTGTTACCTAAAGTGTTTCTCAGAAAGGCCTTTCATCATTTGCCAAGAAAGATTTTTCACCGTACTCGTAAATACAAAAGAAACCGCTAACCACATTGGTTTCTGAATTGTGGTTGTTTGATGTTGTCTAAGTACCTAACAACAAGAAAATTAAAATAGATGTCTCCGTATTTCTGGAAAAAACTAAGCCTAATTGAATTCTTAAAAAACAAGTTCAGACAACTCACGAACAAAGTCGACGAGGCGAAATAAATATCAATTTATTTTTACAAAATAAGGTATAACCTACTTACGTTCAAATGTGAAACCTTCCGGGAAACACTCATCTGAACGACCAATTTACGAGTATTGATACAAAATTATTCTAGGCAATTAAGCAATTGTGTTAAAAGGTTCTTTTTTGTTACCCACTGAAACTAGTACCAACCAAATAATAATAATAGGCTATAATATATAAAAGATTTAGGAGAAACCCTAGCTTCTGCTATTGGCATGAAATACGTCTGTAAGTCTACAAGTGTGTCAAACAAACTCAGGGTCTGGCGTATAGTGGTATGATTTAGATAAGTCGCCCGCTCACCAAGAGTGGTGTGTTCCACTTTACACACGAACACCTTTTATTTTATTTACTTTTCGCGTAACGTGAATGCATACCTACTGGCTCTTCGCAAATGTATTTCGATCTGCTGTGAAGGTATTTGATTTCACATGCATTAATTAGATATGTATAAGTTAATCTAAAGATGGCTGGCGGATAACCTATCGTGTAGTAAGAGTGACGTATGGTTGAGAGTCATTGATTTATATTAATAACATGACTCTGACATCAGTTTTACAGTCATGATTGATGTAATTAACTGTCGTTTGCATGATCGTAGATGGGACTTCATACCCAAAGCGCTTACATAAGTAATAATACTTCCACGCATTACTTTAGTACAAAATATTAGGAAAACATGTCAAATCAGAAAGTCAAAGTAAACTGCAACATCCCAGGGGGGCAATTCGACGCAGGCAGTTTGACGTCAAGCTAGAATTTCAGAATAGCTTGACGGTTCTATATGCGCTGCTCAATGTTGAAGTAAAAGAAAATCGTCAAACTATCTTAACGTTCATGATGACAGCATTTACATTTGCTTAGTGAATCGACATACTGTTGCCGCTAAGTTTTTGCCCTCACTTCTCTCCCACACGGTGCATTACTTATTTATCTGTCAACACTATCAGTGAAACGTGTCAAATCAGAGTGTCAAAGTGGACCGCAGCGCCTTGTAGCCGCTTAGTTTCTGCCCCAACTCTCTTCCCACGGTGCATTACCCTCGTCCACCGCATTCGAGAGCTATTTGCTGCCGGAGATCAGATTAATGTTGCCACTTTTCTACTTGTCGCTGCCACGAAACTTTCGCCCGAATAGTCTCTCAGAACAATAGTTCCGCCGATTTATTTCTGCGTACGAGTATTTCGCCGATAATGTGCGGCCAAACGTTAGCAATAACGTATTGTAACGATTTTTTGCTTGGCCAGATATATTGGATTTGGGTCCAACAATCACTTGGTAAGAACATGCTTAACAATATTATGTGATTTTCTCTGAAGAAATTTTTAGAGTTATATTCAAAGTGGCACTAAGTGAAATCAGATATAGACATGAAACCGATGGTTTTCGGCGAATTAGATAAGTGGTATTGGAACATGTCATTGCACTAGCCTGTATTTCTTGAATCTTGACTTGACAGCTTAGATTATAAAATTAAAACTGCATAATCTATATTATACAGGCGGAATAAGTTATTGTACAATCCGTGGGACAATCAAACTCAAAGGGTTCACTTTATTCACACTTCGATCTGAAACAATCCAATCATTTATATAATGCAATCGAATCATACCCGTCTCGTTCCTTTTCCTATTCTTGACTAAAGGCAAACTATTACCCATTTTTCTCGGAAATTGTTTATGACTTATTGCTGAATGAAACTCAATAAACTCCATTATGTCAAACGGTAAACGAAGAAACTAACCGCAATGACAGAAGTTAACCGTTTGATTGCATCAAATTGCATAATGAGTGCATTAGCTACAGACAGAGCAAAGTCAACGGGAACAATTTGAACTTTACGACGAAGACTTACCTACTAGCGGTGTGATTGGTTGAAACTTTATTGCTGGAATTTAGAGAATAAAAATGAAATACTTCACTGTACGGTCTTATAAATACATCATTTAGCTTTTAATTTTTATGGTAGTTTCATTACACACATAAAGCTCGGCACGTCTTATTTAACTTTAACCACAATTACTGATGTTTTTTCGTATCGAATTCGTAAGTTAACGTTAGGATGGTCCTAACATTGGGTGCCAATTTCACATGCCATAACTTAAACAAAACAAGCTATGTAATTGACGACGCGTTTGGTGTATTGGTTAGCGCTGACCTGACTATTACGCCGGCCGTCGCGGGTTCGAATCCCGCAAGGGGCACATGTTTGTGTGATGAACATGAACATTTGTACCTAAGACATGGATGTTATATGTATTTAAGTATTTATGGGAGACGCCCCCGTCATAATCGTTTACTTCGTAACACAAGGAAGAAAATTCCTTACCACGAATACAGACAATTGGTGTGTTGTTTGGCGCATATTTATTTATTTATAACACAGTAATATCCTACTACTATTATAAAGGCGAAAGTTTGTAAGTATGGATGTATGGATGTATGGATGTATGGATGTTTGTTACTCTTTCACGTAAAAACTACTGAATGGATTTGAATGAAACTTTACCACAATATAGCTTATACATCAGAATAACATATAGGCTACAATTTTTGAGGTTTCTAATGTGAGGTCGTAAAAAAACACATTTTTTGCGCTACTAGACGGGACGCGGAAGTCCACGCGAACGAAGTCGCGGGCAATTATATAATACTAGCTTTTGCCCGCGACTTCGTTCGCGTGGACTTCAGGTTCATCCCGTCTAGTTGTGCAAAAAATGTGTTTTTTTACGACCTCACATTAGAAACCTCAAAAATTGTAGCCTATATGTTATTCTGATGTATAAGCTATATTGTGGTAAAGTTTCATTCAAATCCATTCAGTAGTTTTTACGTGAAAGAGTAACAAACATCCATACATCCATACATCCATACATCCATACATCCATACATAATAGTAGGATAATAGAGCTTATTATTATTTTACAAGTATTTTTCAACTGTTTTCCAGAAAGAGGCCGAATCATTCGCGAAGTACAAAATACAGGCAGTGTCAGTTAAAATAAACTTTCCGGTGTTTTTGAAACAGACTGGCAACTGTTGTGCTGATATTTATCTTTCATTTTCGCTACGATATTTTTTACTCAAACTCTTGGTGCGTTTGTAATTGTAAACTTTAATTCGATTTTGCTGCCGATTCCTGTGCAGTAGAGAAGTTTTATAGTAACCTTGTGAGATGGAAAATGAATGGATACATACAATTTGTTATCAGCAAAATCGTGCTTCTAATTCAACAAAGTGACAAAGAAACTATTGCATAAAATACTGGTACTTATTACAAATTCATATTGGCATTGGTGTTCATTTTCGTCCAAAATATAAAATGCTATCGTTACTAAATGGGTTTCAATTGAATTGCTATACGTAACTGTAAACTTATAAGCATTGACTGACTTTTAAATATTTTGATTTAAATAAAACAGCTCAACTCACGCTGCCACTGGCTTTAAAGATGACCCAAAAGAAGAAGCTATGTAGCTTAAGCTTAAGCTTTAATTCATACATCCTGTATTCAACAACGTTTCTAGCATAATCTCGCCGCATTTCAGTGCATACACTTCAGCTATTGTCTGCAGCCTAATCTGTGTTTTGTGCTTGGATGCACAAGAAACAATAATTGTGACCTGGATGCATAATACCATAGCAGACATTGCCAAAGCTGGAATTCAATTGCGAATCTGGGTCCGATACAGGCCTTAAACGTTGCCGAAGTCAAGATCCGAGTGCTCGGGTGGCCATCATTAGGAACAAGTGGATGTGGACAGATAAGAAAATATTCAAAGTCCACACAACGGCGTAGAATAGTACCAATTGAATATTAATCTTTATAAATACTTATATTATAAAGCTGAAGAGTTTATTTGTTTGTTTGAACGCGCTAACCTCAAGAACTAAATTAAATGTATTTTAGTTTTGGAAAGTTTTGGAAGGCTTTAGGCTATAAAACATCACGCTGCGACGGGAGGGAGGGAGGGTTTTGAGCAAACTCAAAACGCGCGGATGAAGTCG
The DNA here is from genome assembly GCA_963584085.1 of Pyrausta aurata. Taxonomy (NCBI): domain Eukaryota; kingdom Metazoa; phylum Arthropoda; class Insecta; order Lepidoptera; family Crambidae; genus Pyrausta; species Pyrausta aurata. The sequence continues at coordinate 7,294,927 of OY757265.1, forward strand.
CGGAGGACCGCTAGACAATGATACCTATATTTAAGCTTTACTTACTTTAGGCCCTTCAGTATTGACAGCCTAAATATTTACGAAAACGTAGCGAAATGTGTGCAACGATGTCTGGTTAGCTTGATGTTAACAGAAATAAGTACGAGTATGTACCATCTCTTCATTATTATGACATCACTGCAACAATTTGCTCTCTTTGTGCAGAGTAGTTGTTTGTTGCTCTTTGTATGTAGTTGTACATTTCGAAATGTTACCAGCTCAAAAGTTAGCCTATTAACCGTTGATCATGAACCATTTTGGAAACCATATTGAGGATCTTGTGGACTTCAGGAGGGTTTGGCTGTAGGTAACGGCTTTACGTGTTATATGCCCTTCTTTATCACTACCACGATCTCTTATCAGAGGCATCTGAAAAAAAAGTTTGTGCATCTGATTCGACTAATAAAAAACACAGTCCTATATAATCCTTAAAACGTGGTCAAACGAAGGGCTTACGGCACAATACCTGCGAAGTGGCTGCCACTCCGTATTATCGAATAACGTCGAATCTCCACAATGGACGCCGATTGACCTGCAACGTTATGATATACAGGCTGTATTGAATAAGTTAGAAAGGCACGTTGAAAATCGGAAAATTATGTACATATTTTGTAATATTATTTTTGTTTTATATTGTTTTTTCATAATACAAAGTTTATAAATGTACAAGTGCAATTTGTATAGGTCCATATTTAATACACTGGATTACAGTAGTTGGACAACTGAAGCAAAAAGCTTTAAAATAATGTTGCTACTTCTCCTGTTACTCATTTGTGACAGTTTTAGCATAAAATGCCGTGCTGCTATTGGACTCCTAAGATGACCGGAGACTACGCATTTAAATATTTATTAATTTAAACATCAAGCACAAAAAAAAAACGGTATATGTCGGACGTAATGCTAATAGCAAAAATAATAGACGCATTTCTAGAGCAGGCCATCGTAATATATTAATAATTATGAATAAATAAATAATAAGTAAGTTTATTTTTCTAGTGAACTGTGAAACTCTTTCTTTACTCAATAGCCCAGTAACTAAGTACTTACTAGGAAATGGGAACACCGATGGGAATTATTTATGACTATTAGTCAGTTTGTTGTTGGTAGTTGTTCAGTAGCGATATAAAGACGTGTCTATAAATATCTTTAAACGGAATTCAATTGAAATCGAATATGATGTACCTACCTTTAATCAATATAAAATTTTGCCATTTGCTCGTGCATAGATGGATTGAAAAATTTGTGTTACACGAATTCCATTTAGTTACTTTAGGATTTAGAATCAAATCCGTTTTTTATGTCTGTTATCTGAGTCCCAAAACCAATAAAATGTGGCAATATCGAAAATGATTTAAAAGTCTATTAAGCTTATAGACAAAGTAAGAGGTAACAAAGGGTCGTAGATTTTAGAATCCATCGTGATAAAAAGGATTTACGTTCATTCGGGAGCGTAGAGTTTTCAACAGTAGGTATTTCAAAAAAGAAAGGTGATTGATAGATACATATACTGAGAGAGGGTGAACTGTAGCTTCATGAGTAAATTGAACAGCTTATCTAAAGTTAGTTGGTCTTAAGATGACAAGAAATAAAAATATATCATAAAAGTTCATACCTGTGAAACTTTCTTTGATGTTGCATAGGCACAAAGACTGTAACAGCGTACGTAAGGACTTGGTAATGTATGAAAATATACCAATCAAGGCATTTGCCTTGGCTACGGAAATCAAGTACGGATTTCTGTAACCAAATGTTTTATGGTTTTACAATATTTTTAACACTTACAGTGTCATATTTTATTCTTAAAAGATGAAATATGAAACCAAAAATTGCGCACGAGCGGGACTCGACCCAGCATCTTTCTGGCTAACCGGGCCAACTGCTCTTCCAATTGAGCTACCGTGCTGTCAGTCCGATCGCGCGAAATTTCATCTTTTAAGAATAATGACACTGTGAGTGGTAAAAATATTGTAAAACCATTGAGTAGCGAAGCGTTATCATTTTCAAGTTGAATTTATTCTGTAAAGAATAACTACTTGGCCCGCTGATGCATAAACAGACGGGTGGATGGCGCTATAGATAGTGCCATCCACGAAGGCGCGCGGGTGACATTCGTTCTAATCGTTTTTAGTACATGTGTGCAAGCTTTTGCTAATAATTGCTAGTATAATAATTAATATAACTATTAAACATTTATTATTAGTAATTTTAATATTTGTCAGACGCCCCGCACCCCGCGCTTTCCTCAATCAAAATTGAGTGGCGCGCGCCTTCGTGGATGGCACTATCTATAACGTCACGCAATGACGTATCAATGAGACCAAGAATTTCGCCCGGTCGGACCGACAGCACGGTAGCTCAATTGGAAGAGCAGTTGGCACGGTTAGCCAGAAAGATGCTGGTTCGAGTCCCGCCCGTGCGCAATTTTTGGTTTCATATTTCATCTTTTACAAATGTTTTATACTATACATTTTGCTCTCGAGTACTGTGAATCGATTCAGCAAAACTTTTCCTAAACCTAGCAGCAACTGTATCAAAACTTAGATTTAACCCACGGTTGTACATTCCATCACACACGAATTTGCAACAGCACGTCTAGTTAACTCTTCGCCGCGGCCAATAAATACAATTTTCGTGAAAAATGTGCGAACATTCATTCGTCGGCTCTGGTTGTGGAATAAATTGGATGAAACTAAAAACTATTCAGCCCAGCGAATAGAGACCAGTGAACCACTATATTTGGGCCGGATACCAAATATGATCAGTCTAATACAATTTTCCGATAGCTTTTTCTGAATTTATGCTGTATGATATTTCAAATTGAAGAGCAAGCTCAAGTTCGTAAAGTTTGCAAGTACAAAAACTTTCCTTGATCCTTACGGCCTATTTTTCAATGTCTTAATGGCTAGGCGTTATCTGCCAAATACTTCATGGCGAAACAGGCCCTTCGTTCAAGTAATTAAAATTAATTATAACATATTACTTACTGAAATAATAATTACTGAGCATACTAGACTACCTAATGACTTATGCAAAAGACTTACTCAAAAGAATTTTGAAAAAACTCTGACTTTCTCAAACAGACATAAACAGGTTATAAATAAAATTAAATAAATATATCGAATATAGTATCCTTTTGGGATTTGCCAAGATAGCGTAGCATTTATATTTGCGTAGCAGCAGCAAGAATTTTAATCTCTTGATTTAAACAAAGGTTAAGTGCCAGGTATGCCAAATCGTGTACATAGGTAAATATCTCATACAGTTTCTGTTTGTGAATGAGTATTAATTAACACAAGCTATTCACTGTTCTGTTTCAGTAATGCAAGTAGAAACCTCACACTGAACAGAAATAGACTCCATATCTAACAATTAAACGGAAATGCAAGCATTAGGTATGTTAACGTTTCTTCACTTTCAACAAGCCTGATTGTTAGTATACGAGTTGGTAGTCAAGAGGCACTGATATAAATGTATTGGAAGCGTCATGAAACACACAAATGCCAAGAAATATAGTAAAATTGTTAGTCATAATAATTTAATTCACAAGATGACAACTTATGTTCCACAAGTAGGTATACACGAACAAAAAACAAATTAAAAATTCCAATGTCGCATCAAAAATTATTTTGTGCTGAAATCTTGACTTCTCTCTACCTATTGAAGATAACTGCTTCATCAAAAATACTTAGCTTACTTGAAACAAAATAAAGAATTAAAATCATCCGTTGAGAAGTTACGCCACAGACAGACCTTTTTAAACTGTATCAAACTGTATCTGTATTTACTGTTTGATCCATGCCTAAAGTAAGTATACCCACATAGCTAGAAACGTAACCGTTTAAAGGTAATTACGTTACGGCAAACACATGGTACCTACGAGAGCTGCACTGCAATTCGTAGATTCAAGTTGCAACCCACAAATTGCGTAACATGTATTCTACCTTCTGCATGTTGTGTATTCTGTGGTAATATATCTCCACCTTATCTCTGAGCATTTTCAGCACTGTGCGCTTATTTCTGCGGTGCAATAATATTACGAGTTGAAATTATATATGCAAGTAGTATTTGAATAATTTCTCAAATAGATGTATGTGCTAGATAGAATAATAACAAACAAAAAAGTTTAATTACGGCTTGCTACATAAAAGATACAATAGAAACGGGCTAGCTAACTTTGGGTTAGCTAACATGTTCCGGGACACTATTCCAGACACAATAGATGTTTTATTGTTTTCACGCCTGTAGGCGTTCACTGTCCCGGAACGTGTTAAATATTCGGTTGCAGTCAGTTTCTAAACATAAAAATACGTGACCTAAAGCTAGATGTTAATATAAAGGTGAATACTTACCAACGTTACGAGGAGTAATGTAACATTCGCATGCTCGAGCGTGTTACACATCGAGCATGATACGCTGTGTACTGTGTACCTAAAATCGGCGTAACTTGCTCGTCAAAACTCTGTACAAAACCGCGTAACAGTCAAAGGATTCGCCCAAAAACCGACGAGCAACGAGCGACTCGTTGTTAGCTGGTTTCTTCGTAACAGGACGTACCGACAACACGAATGCTCGCTGTATAATATGTTACATTACACCTCATTACGTTGGTCAGAACCCACCTTTACTCTGATTTAACGTGTGTCAGGTGTGAGAGTCTCGACCAGTTTTACCTATCAAACACCAGATTCGTTTATTAGTGAACATACCTGACTAACTATAACTCATCATCATTATCAGCCAAAGGACGTCCACTGCTGAACATAGGCCTCCCCCACGGCTTTCCACAATGACCGGTTGTGAGCGGTCTGCATCCATTGCGATCCTGCGATCTTTACAAGGTCGTCTATCCATCTTGTCGGTGGACGTCCTACGCTGCGCCTTTGGTCGAAAAGTCTCGAATCTAGGACTTTTCTGCCCAAACGGCCATCAGTTCTACGCGCTTTGTGCCCTGCCAACTGCCACTTGAGCTTACTGATTCGCAGGGCTATAGATATTGCCATCCACGAAGGCGCGCGCCAACTTTCGTCCTAATCGTTTATAGTACATTTGTACAAGCTTTTGCCAATATTTATAATGATTCAATGTATATGTCGCAGGGATTTAGTCAAAGACGTTATATTACAATTTCACTAGTGAAATTTTAATTACACTGATTATTGTCAATAACGAAAGATTCGCATAATTTCACGGGCTTATTTCAGTGATATTGTAATGTCACTGGACCGCATAAGTGATATTATAATAAACCTAGGTTTATTATGAGTTATGTTTGTGGTGGGAGTCCCGCGTGATCTGATTGGTCCATAGAAGTAATCAGTCGCCATTTGCAAATTTATTGTTGTAAACATTGGAGCGTACTTTTTTTGATGTCAGTTTATTAAATATTTTTGGTGTTTTTGAGGTATTTACTTTATAATTCCAGTCAATATCTTCAAAATGAGTGATCGTGAGCATTTGGAAGTGTTACAATCGTCAGATTTACCACATTCAAGTGGAAATAAGTGTGAAGTTGTGGAGCGAAAAGATTTTGACACAGAGTTAAGAAAGTACTACAGTGGTCAATCTGATAAAACGAAAAAACCGGAATGGAGTGCGGATAGAATAGAACAGGTAATAAAGGCAATTGAAGAATTTAAAGCAAGAAAAATACAAAAGCTTTCTACCACTAATCAGCAGTACCATTACGCAACAAAATATGATGTACTAGATGTGGGGAAGAAAAGAGTTTTAATAACAAAACGAAAAAGTGTTTCTTCACCTGTCACACAAATAATTCCAAGTGAAAATTATTATGACACTTTACTCGAAACGCATTTAGCAACGGGCCATGGTGGGCGAGATAAAATGATTCATGCCCTCAAAGACAAAAAAATTGTCCCGCAATTTGCAATTAAAATTTTTGCAAGTTTGTGTAAAACCTGTATGACGAAGAAGAGTTTCCCTAAATCGGGTATAGTTATCCGTCCATTGGAGACAAACGATTTTAACAAGAGAGGGCAAATGGACCTCATTGACCTCCAATCTGCGCCAGATGGTGATTTCAAATGGATTTTAAATTACCAGGACCATTTGACCAAGTTTTGTTTTCTTCGTCCTTTAAAATCCAAACATGCGCATCAAGTGGCTCTTGAATTACTGAAAATATTTTTAGAAGTAGGTTGTCCCCAAATCTTGCAAAGCGACAATGGTCGTGAGTTTACTGCAGCTGTTATCAAAGAATTGTTGAGTTTGTGGCCTACTTGCAAGATACTAAATGGACGACCGCGCCATCCACAAAGTCAAGGAAGCGTGGAACGCTGCAACCAAGATGTTGAAAACATGTTGCGTGCGTGGATGAAAGACAATAGTTCTACAAATTGGTCCGTCGGGTGCTACTTTGTGCAGTTCCAAAAAAACACATCCTTACATCGTACTATTGGTAGAACACCCTATAAAGCGTTGTTTGGAAATGAACCTATAGTTGGCTTGTCTTCCACGTATTTGCCAAACAGTATAATCCAGAAGCTAGAGAACGAAGAAGATTTAGTAAGAGTTTGTGGACATGAGGATGACGCTACGGAGAAAGGCAATGGTAATGCTGATTTTTGATCAAGTTTGTAGATGTTTATCAATGATGTCATACCCACTGTTGTTTTTTAAACTCTTTTTGTAGATGCAGAGAAAGAGCTCACGGTAACTTCATATCAAGATATCGCAGACGGGGAGAAAGAGAACATACCTTTGGGTCAAGAAGTTCTACAATTAGGCAATGTGAATAACAATAATGAAAGTGGTGGTAAGTAATAGTTTTTTTAGTTTTTCATTTTATTCATCTAGTGTTTTTCAATTAAAAAAAAAATGTTTGTTGATTATTTAATGCAATATAATTAATGCAAATTGTTTTCTCAGGTGCTAAGATTAATAACAAAACTTTGGGTCTAGAAGGTAAACAGTCAGACAATGAGATCGACAATAATGAAAGTGGTGGTAAGTTCTAGTTTTTTTGTATTTCATTTTATTTACTTAGGGTGTTTTCAAATGAAACATTTTTTGTTGGTTGGGTTTAATATTTGATGTCATATTATAAATGCAAATTGTTTTCACAGATGCTAAGATGAATTACGAAATTTCGGGTCTACAAGTTATCCAGCCAGGCAATGAGAACAACAATAATAAAAATAGTGGTAAGCTTCAATGTTTTTATTTTATTCAGGTATTTTCAAATGAAACTTTTTTGTTGGTTGGGTTTAATATTTGATGTTATATTATAAATGCAAATTGTTTTCACAGATGCTAACATGAATAACGAAAAACATCAGGAACAAGAAAATTATGCTGTTGAAGTTATTCAGACTTCAAAGAATGTCGATTTGAAACAAGATCAACTTATACAAATAAACTTAACTCAAGACCAAATGCAAAGTTTGAATTCTGGTCTTATATTGGAAGGAACACTGGTTTCACCTACGAACATCGCTGAAATTTACATTCCACTTGAAAACACAATGCCCTTGACGGGTATTACTAATGAGAACAATCTTCAAGTTGAAAATCTTGAGACATCTGGCAATAATATTATTTTTCAGGGTGACAGTTCTAATTCTATTGCTATTGTGAATGAGTGTATTCCATCATCCACTACAACAGAAGCATCCAACATTATATGCCATATTTGTAATGAAGAAACTTCTGGGGCTCATACATGCTACCTATGCAAGAAAAATGTACACGTCATATGCGGTACTTCAGACAAGGAAGAAGGTTATGGCTCTCAGATATTGTGTAATTTATGTGGAAAAGAAAAAAAAATTATTGAGCAAAGAATAAAATCTCATGATAATCTGAAAAGAGCAGCAGAAAAAATGACTGAGACTTCATCTAAAAAATTTAAAGAAATTGACATTAATTCCACTGTATTAGTTGAGGTCCCTAAAGTTGACCGTGGGCCATTAGACAGCAAGAATATTGTGGCAAAAGTCATAGAGAAGCGTAATGGTCTTTATCGCGTCGGTACTTCAGCTGGAGTTATTAAAGACTGGTTGCCAAGAAATGCTTTACAAATTTCCCCAGGACCAAAATTAAATGATGACATTCCTGACAAAATTTTATCATTGAGAGGTGCATCGTCTGAATCTTCACCATTCGGTGGCCAGGGATTTAAAATGTGCAACTGCAGTAAGTCTAAAGTTCAATGTAAAAGTAATAGATGTGCATGTAAAAAAAGCAACCTTTTATGCACCTCTAAGTGCCACAAGGCATCAAATTGCAAAAATAAATAATATGAAAAATTATTAAGAAATTAAGATTAATTATGTTAGTACGTGAAGCTCTCATGTGTTAATTGAAAATGACATTTCAAGTGTTTTACCAGAACTGAGTTTGACTGTACAGATAGAGTACAAAATAGACCATTTCGGTGAATTTAATTATTGTTTTAAGAGCCATTGTCATTAAAATCATACGGGATTTTTTGTTTGAATTAATACCTAAGTATTGATGTTTGGAAAAGTGCGCTATCTAATTCCCAAACATTTGCTACCTAAAATTGTACATGTTTAATTCGTTATTATTATCATTGCTATATTTTAATATTAATACCTAAGTATAAAGTATGACAAGTGCTCATGTACCTTACTAGTTTCATAACATTGACTACCTAACATTATTAATGTTTAATTTGTTATTATGTTTTTGTTGTGTCATTTTAGTTACTTAATTATATATGTATGTTTAAGTAACATATTATTTTGATTATTAGTACATTTTAATTCTTTATTATTATGTAAGCTTTAGGCCATAAATTGAGGCTAGTTACCAATTTGTTATGACCAGTATTATCTACTATTATTAAGATTTTATAATTATTCAACTTAATGATTAGTAAGTGTTATAACATGTTCAGTATATTTTGATTCTTATACTTTACAGTTTAAGTAGTAACTATAAAAAAGTTACGAATAAAATTTAAAAAGAAATAATTTTCAAAACAATGTCTTTTATTTCCTAACTCTATGCTTAATATTTGTAGCTCAGTTGGTAACGAAAGCGGACCAATCAGCGATCGGTCTGACAATATCACGGTTTTCTCAAACCAGTGCTATTGTCAATTTATCACAGTCTTACAATTTCACTGTATCGGTCTAGTGAAATCATAATGTCACTGAAACTAGCCCGTTAAATTGTGAGAAATGCAAACGATTGACAATAATCAGTGTAATTAAAATTTCACTAGTGAAATTATAATATAACGTCTTTGACTAAATCCCTGCGACATATATTATTTCATATTTTAATATTTGCCACACACCCCGCACCCCGCGCTTTCCTCAATCAAAAATGAACGGAGCGCGTCTTCGTGGATGGTCACTATCTGTCCGTTACCTTAGTTCTTCTACGTATCTCCTCGTTTCTGATTCGATCTCGTAGAGAAACACCGAGCATAGCCCTCTCCATCGCTCGTCGTGTGATTTTGAGCTTCTTTATGAGGCCTATCTATAACTGACTGATTTTATATTCTCTGAATAAATCGAGGTCGTCAATGCGGTGCTTCCATTTTCTTTACGCGTGGGGATTAAGGGATGGATCGCGTGCCCTCGCAGATTTATAACTCAATCCAGCAATCAGCGAAACGCTTAACTATCGACGATAAGGTGTCGGCGAATGATTACGCGCCACTACTGTCGATAGCATGAGCCTCTCTATTTTGGAGCAAAATGAGGGTAAATCGACAGCCTGGGTCTGGACTAGACGTTCACAGTTTATTGATTACGGGTATCATTGATAAGGCCTTTCTAGCGAATGACTACGTTTTGTATTCGCACATGTTTTAAACGCAATTAATAAAAAAACACATGAATAAAAAGTAGAGCTAGCCTGTAAAATTCAACTAATTTGACTGACACGGTCTCCAATCTATGAATTAAGTAGGAGTTTATTCTATATAACAATAAAGTCGAGAACAATCAATCGATTAAGCACGTATGAACCTGCAGTAGCTGCCCAGCCCTTTACGAAAACAAGTGTGATAAAACATACCTTTAAGCTTCTGTCTTTTGTTTAATTCAAAACATACCAAAGGTATATCGCGCAGTGGTATTGAAAATTTATATCATTATTTTGTTAATCCTTTTGCTGACCACTGCGCATACCCTTTTAAAACCCTTCCTTCTAAAAAATACAAAACATTGAGTATTCCTTTCAAAGAAACAGTGTCCAATGGCAAAAAAGAAGCCGCACTGTAATTATTGTAAACCGCATCGGATTGTTTAGAACAGAGACAGAAACTTGTGAACGTGGAAATCGGAATAATTATATTTCGTTTTATTCCATTTTCGATACCAACTTTGTCGATTGTTACGATTCATAAGGGTTACGCTTGGCAATTTACTTTTATTGTTTACTTTACAACACCTATTACTTGTTTAAAATTTCTCATGACTCCACCTCCCCCTATGTTTAACCTTAATTTCGTCCAAAACCACTTCACTCACTACCTGTAACAAAGCGTAAAATAATAAAATAATATAAAAGAATATACATTTTATAGGCAGAGGTACAAGTGATCTCGCAAGTTTAAAAATAAAATGAAACATAGCGTCTTTGGTTTCCAATTAAAAGTTTGAATGAATCCATTCTCTCTTTAATTCACCAAAACGTTTGATGCTGTAATATTCGACCCTCCGAAACATAAACATTCCGATGGCTTTAATTTGACTAAATCGTCCATGGCCTAAGTGCATCTTAAAATGGATGTGTAATATTTTCCAACCGTAGTATGTAATAAAGTAGATAATAGAGGTCTTTCTACGCATATTCAAATTTTGAAACTGTTCTGTCACTTCCCTAACTGTTTCGTTTAAACATCTAAAGAAATAAGTACAATTTTTGCGATACTTTAATTATGAGAATTGAAGTGCAGATATTGGTGGTTTTAGCTGTTTTTATATTTGCTACTCATTATAAGTTACTTATAAAAAAGGTTTTAGCACATTATGAGAAATTAGTAAGATGATTCCGTCGAAAAGATGATAGTATTTCTCATTATATGTATTCTTAAAATCGAACAACAACATATCAAGACTAAGGCTATTTTATCTGAATAAACAACAAAGCGGAAAAGCAACTGTAATTTCGAGAAAATACGGGTAGGGTCGGACTTTTGCAACATCTTTTGTCGTGTAGAAAGCTATTGAGAGCAACAATGGATGCGAATATTATGCCTATTCACATTTAAAATTAGTATAATAAGGGATCAAAAGGGGAAGTGAGCGTTACGCTCTGATAATGGAAACATGAAACAGCTTACAGCAGAACGAAGGCCGTTTGAGAACGCTGAAAAATAATTTTGATTAGTCGGGCATGAAAGGGTTCGAACTAGGAAATTGGATTCGCAAATTAGAATATAATTATTTTGTAACATTTTTGTAAATTGGGTTTGCGGGATGGATATAAGCCGCATCCCGCCTTTATGCAAACCCAATTAAATAAATTACTTTGACCTTATGAAAAAATTTTGACATATTTTGTTGACAACAAATTAGTTTTTCTGACTTAGAATAAATCATAAGTCTATAATTTTAAAAAGGCGATAATTAGAAGTCAAATATCAACAGTTGGTGATATTCTAGCATACACAGAATAATAATATCCGTATGTATTGGAGGCGGTAATTTAAGTTTAGATAAAGATAATATTTACTAGCAGTTCTATTTTCCAATGCAGGATACTTGATGCGTGAAGAAAAACTAAAAGAGGAATAAACAACTACCTATGCACAAAGGTGACTTTTAAACTATGTCACTTGAGAGCGAAGTTTTTCGATTTACACATCCGAACACATTGCGATGCATGAGTTGTTCTGCACTGAACTATATGGAAACTTCTTATTCTTTTATCTTGAATATTCAAACCGTGTTCAAAACATATTTTTCAGTTATATTTTCGTGGGTATACAGTTTACAACGGTCCAATCTGCTTCATTAGATGTCAATTTTGCGGTACTAATAAATAGTCAAACACCATTTAACGTTGTTACGTATGATTATTACATAATACGATAGGTACATACATACATATGTATGTATAACTAGAGTACCTATCGTCTTCGTTACCAGTATTTCAGGATGAGATAAAAATATGTATTCAAATTTCCTAACTGATTGGTGTCCCAATATAAACTGCCTTAGAAGCTGCCAATGCGCAATCATACATATGTATGTACTAGCGGCCCGCCTGCGACTTCGTACGCGCGTTTTAGTTTTACTCCGTTCCCATAGATCGTAGCGAGAATATTTATAAGCCTCTAAGCATTAAACTAAATAGCCTTCCCCGATAAATTCACTATTTAACAATATATCTAATCTAACATATTTTATAACCGGACCAATAGTTCCTGTGATTAGCGCCTTCAACCAAACAAACAATATCATCAGTTTTTAATAGACAAATGTTATATTTTGTGTAGACTCAACACGTAGCCCGGTCTTTAATCTGGTCAAACTTACACGGGGATATTATCTTTTTATTTTACAACGTAATTGAAATACTTTACGCCTTTCGTCAATCGTATATTTCTTTCGGATGCTAAAAAGACCAGGGCCCCTATTTTTGAGTCACTCGCTTGGATATGGCGTGTGATTTTCGTTCGAAAACACATTAAAAATCAACGGAAACTCATAAAATTTTTCAAATCATTTTTGTGTAGATTATAACTGGTTTTCATTCCAAAATTCGACTTTCATCATTGAATATCACTCGCCATCTTAAGTTTTATTATTGGTTTGGAACATAGAATTATTATCCCTTTCGGAATAGAACGACAAAAGCGAGATGTCAGTAGGATAAAGCTGTGCGATAAAAGAGATGCGAGATATGATGCAGCAAAACCATTTTTGCCGGCTGTCAAACAGTTAGGAGCCCCAAAGAGCCTCGCTGAAAATTTCTTTTATGTGATATCAATAATTCTAGTAAGTAATCACCATATACAACCTTTCTCTATGGTATTCACAAAGTTTATAAATGTGACGGAAAACCATAGAGAAGAATAGACTACTCAAATGTCAAAACCAGGCGTAAATAAATTGTCAATTTTGTCAAAATAAACAAAATAGTGATGTCCTGCTTATTGCACGAAGTTTTTTGATATTGATATCCGGACTGCTGTGCAAAAACATTTTAGTTCATATTTTTTTCTTGGTTTCGTCTTTGCGTTGACCTATGGTCGTAAAAGTATTCACCACTAAATTAAAACCAATGTAAACTTCTATTTGTAATCAATAAAATCGGCTAGACCACTTTACCATACAAATTACCTAAAACATAAAATAATTAAATTTGCCTTTTGCTAAATTACTTTTTTTAAGCAGCAAGTTGTAAACATTGATCAAGTAAGTGCATTTAGTTAAATCCTAGCTATTCCGCTTCATTTATAAATTGAAATGATCGGAAACAAAAATTATGCATTATTATTCATTTCATCTCAATAAAACATGAAAACATAGGGATATACCATTGAACTACTATTACTACGTATGGAAATGACATCTCTAAGGAACCTCGTGCCCGATGAGTTGATGGTCACAGACCATCAACGCATGCGCGGTATCACAGTCACTCACTCCCGCTCGTAGATAACCAATGTGACATTTGGTCAATTAATTTGACAAAAAAGCCATCATGCGTTTTAAAAACATGCGATAATAAAACCAACAGGAATATAAACGATACCGGCGTCACTTACCATCGGTAGGAAATTAAAATGTTAGCTTAAACCAGCGTAAAGATTTTTCAAAATGTTATAAATTTTTGGCATGAAATTGCCGCCATTTTACATGAAAATCAAAGATTATAAAAAGTGACACGCACAGAATGGAAAGTAGGTAGGTAATAAATAGAGGTTAGACAATGCGATGTTGTGATATTTCTTTTAAGGTGTTTTGCATTGGTAGTTATATTTTTCTAGAAATATCTCGTATGAAAAATTAAAATGATAAAAATCATGATAAAAAAAATGTAAATATCATTCGAGTTTTTGACCTACAGATTTTTATTTACTAAACTTTTATTTATTTAGCTCTTTTAAATAACTATTGATCAAAGTAAGTAACGATTAAAACGTTTTGATAAAATTATATTCATTCAATACAATTAAGTTAAGTAGGCACAAAGTCTGTGTCACTTCTGCGGTTTCATATTCAAAATTCAAAATTTATGGAATACGTCAGTCTGTTGACAGTTCACGTCCAAAAAATGCGCACATTTTTTGCTTGGCATAGCGTCTCTATACGTAGTAGTAACCAGCCTTACCTCACTTTGAGTGGTGTCAATGGGTACACGACGCAATTTTTTAGATTTATTGAGTTTTCTAAATGTCAATACTTTTTGTCAGTTTTTATGTCCAGCCAGCTTAATTTTAAGTACTATCACATAATGAACGAATTTATTGAACGAAAAAATATTGCGAACCTCGTTTGACTAATTTATGGTAAGTTTTTAGTGACACTTTGACATATGCATACTTTTTCATGTCATTTTATAGAAGTCAGATCAAAATTCAAATTTTGTGACAAAATAATACAAAAATAGCTTATTTTTTCTTTTAATTAGGATTATTATGATAGAAATGTACCTAATGGAAATAAAAAGCAAATATGCTGCACGAGAAGACACGGAAAGTACTTTCCAAAGTCTGAGAGGTATGGTGTGGTGATGTGATGTCGGAAGCCAAGCAAGACTCTGAGTCGTTGTTTCATCGTGATTCTCAGCCGTATTGTTTTCTCTTCTTATAAAAGATAGCAGCTACCATAATAATATATTCTTTGTTTTCTTTCAGATACCAAATCTTAATAAAATCTAATCACGGGTAGGAAGGTTTGAGGATCTGGTTCTGCTACTTTAAAAACTAAGGCGTCACAGGCAGGCTGCAGCGTAACTAAGAAAATTGTATCATCGTGTTTTACGAGGGTGTGTTGTTTTAGTATTTTCAATAAAATCTTTTAAACTAACTGCAGAGTTTGATTTTGTGGGCATCGATAGTGTTGTTTTATATAATTTTTTATGAGGCATCGACCGCCGGTAGGTAGACAGGTTATCGATTAAATAATATCGATTTCTTTTAACGATTAGTAGAAATCGATAACGAAAATATCGATTAAAATGGTTACATTACAAGACTGAAAGAGTGATTCAACGAGACGGTAAGGACATCACTAAAGTTAGCTCACACCGCTCACTCTCGTGTAGTCGATTTTTGACACTGATGACAACAATTTTTAGCCTACGGCCAATGTATCGTTGTCCCGTATCTAAAAAAGATTACATGATCAGTGGTAGTAACAGCTCACTGGGATATACTTTAAATCTAAGCCTTCTCCTCCGCCACGGCTAAGATGACCCTCAGATCAAGATATCGATATCGATAAACAAAACATTACACATCACCGCACTATTTTATAGTATAAAATAAATAAGTTTTAAAACATTTAACTTGATGCTATTTGGTATAAGAAACGCTGCTACCTACTATAAATTAAGTTTCAATAAACTACTTACCGAACTTCATTTCATCATTGAAAACCCGTGACAAAATAAGTAATGTATTGTAGAGTTTGTCTCTAGCTATTTATTATTAACAAACACGAATACAGATTTGCACAGTAATTACAAGAATATTATTATGATAGTATTTTTCATTAACTTTATTGGAAAACACCATTGAAAACATAAATAATATCCAAGTGTACCGCATTGACGTTTTGTGACTTTGAATTTGACAACTGAGTGATAGAGACAGTAGTGGATGTGAGTGAGATGAAAGTAAATAAAATAAAAAGCACCGAAAAGTATTGTTATCTATTTTGTAGAAAATCATCCCCAAAATAACTTTCTAGCCCTTTTTAACCCCGTTACAAGATAAATTTCAATAAAATTTGATACACATTTTTCGTTAATATTTTTAAAGAATGTTTATGCAAAATTTGAAGTAGATCAGACCAAGGAATCACATTTTCCCATACAAACTTTGCACCCCTTTTTCAACCCCTTAGGGGTGAAATTTCAGAAAATCCCTTCTTATCGGATCCCTTTGTCATACCAAGAACACACCCTCCAAGTTTCAGGTCTCTACGATCAGCGGTTTAGGCTGTGCGTTGATCCGTCAGTCAGTCATTCAGGACAAAGCCTTTTATATGTATAGATAACTAGAGTACCTATCGTCTTCGTTACCAGTATTTCAGGATGAGATAAAAATATGTATTCAAATTTTCAATATAAACTGCCTTAGAAGCTGCCAATGCGCAAGCATCAAACATTTCAAGTCTTATTATGAGTCTACAATTACGTTTACGTTACCAGTGAATAGGAAGCAACATACGATATAAATGCAAATGAACTACCATACAAACACTTCAACCGAATGTTTCCTGAGGCTGTCGAGCATTGCTAGTCTTTTTCTGAAACGAAATATAGTCCAGAAAAAGAGCGAACTTTTGTGTCTAGTAGCCTTTTTAAAACAACAAAATAAGTGCTAAGTGGATCGACCCTCCATAGCGTTGTGCATCGCACTTCTTTTTAAGTAAAACAAACGGAAAATTTACTTCTATTGTCCCGGGACATTCATTAAAGTTTTAAAAAGGGGTAACGGTTTCTTAATTAAGAGCAGTTTGAATGGTTGTGGCTGTTTTTTGGTTGGTTAACACGCCTCTAAGAGCCGGGACTTGAATAATAAACATCAGTCTGATGTAAACTTGAGAAAAGTGATTCGTAAAACAAATAAGTATTCTGCGATAAGACACTCAGTTTACATTCAAGCGCTCTCATTGTTGTAGAACAAAGGAGCCGTCGTTGTTGAAACGTGTTTTGTTTAAAATGGCTAACGCTGAGGGCTTATCCGCGAAATATTAACGAAATGTCGGATGTAAGTGGGGGGCGCCCGCTGTCAATGGCTCCGGGAGACGTGATCAACGGCTTCCATTCCTTTTAATTTAACTCTCATTATTAATAATAGGTTTTCTTCACAGATGATTTCTGAACCTCCAGGGGGTAGCCATTTTATCTTATGGCTGCTGTAGATAAGTAAATAGGTAAGATTGTTTAGAAATTTTGGTTATTCCGTTTCTGGGATGCTTTAATATCCATCCATGTCATTATACTCTTTCTAAATTAGTTTATATTTTACGGAATTAAAATAAAAGCAAATTGTATGTGATACATCTTTTCGGAGCATATATTTTCTAGATTAAACAGACTTGGAAAAAGTCCTTAGTGTTTTTCATCTCTTAGTATTTAACGTGAGTAGTGTTTGATTGATTATTATTCTCCATTTGCGCTACTGTCACAATAACGATAGATTTTATCCGAATTTTTATTCTTCAGCCCACACTGCCGTTGCCCGATATTAAGAACCCTAATATAGCACGTACTCCTCGCATATATGTAGTTATGTACCTTAGATGAACGGCAAAGAGTCTTGTACCGTAATATTGCGTCCCACGGCAAACTCATAAGCTTTACGACATCCACTTACTTAGATTTTATTACAAATCCCAAGCGGAACCAGATGCAATAACGTGAATATGAGTAAACCACGACGGGAGAGGTCAATCGCCTTCTCGTATAATTAAACTTCTACTGAACAGACGTCTAGTCTGTATAAGTACGATACATACTTATTTTCCTTTATTACAAAAACTAAGATATTAACCGAACAATTGAAAAAGGTGTCTTAATGACAGTATTCAATAACGGAGGTATACTTTTCTAATTGGTCGGGTGATTATCTTGGTCTTGGTCTAAACCTGGTACTTACTTTTTTAAAATAAAGAGGACTCTATATAAGCATTGAACTTATCCATTTTAAGCTTATAAAGGGCAAAAAATTACTCGACTAAGTTTATATTGGAACAAAACGTTTGCCATTAAAACAAAATACTTTTGTGTTCCAAGGCCATTACATTTAATATTACAAACTGTGTTTGAACAAAGTACCTAGTTCAATTGAAATCCTAACTACTGAATAATTAAACCTACGCCTCTGGGAATCAATAAACTTTTCAACTAAGAACCTTCGGGAACTTTTATAATTCAGTTCAATATTATCGTTCCGAACGGCGTGTGTAACTTGGCTATATTGTATCGTCATTTGTTATTCTTAAAGAGTGCTGGAAAGTTAGAAAAACTCATTGTTTACAGTGACAAATTTGCTTGCTCGAACTTCGGGTTGAGTATAACGCAAGGAAGTTATTTGGCGCGGGCGTTTGACATTGAAATATGACGGCAATTTTCGAGCTGCCGAATATACCGACCGTTAGCAGAATTTGCAGTCAATCCTTCTGTTTGTCGATCAAACCCGCCAGGGATCCCGCGAAATTGAAAATGTTATTCGATTCCGAGCCGAGCATTTATAGTCATTTTTTATTTCAGACCCTTCGAGGCGGCTGACTGGTATTGAATTAGCGCCGTCGATTTATTTAGTTTCGGAATATATTACCCGATGTTGCATAGAAATAACACATTATTTCTTATTCGAAATGGTTTTCGTTCTGTCGAAATGGATATGGTTGGTTACTGTTTTGAATTCTTCGGTTTCTCTGAATGAGCTTGAGAAATTGTGAGTAACAACTTAGCGACTATGTTTTCGTTAAATTGAATTGAATTGAAACCTTCTTAGTGACCAAACTAAGTGCCTAAATAAATATGAGCAATTTGTTTAATAAGAAAAGTAAAATTTTTATATCATAAAGCTTTTACGTATGTGTAAAAGCTTTATGATGTTACTGCAATATTGATTCTTGTCAGATACTTAATAAATTCATTAAAAACTTTTTAAATTTTCTATTAAAAGACGTGATTGCAAAATATTATCCCATATTTCCGTAACGCGGGTTTTTCTGAAGAATTTTCCGTTAACGTTCCGTTTTCGTCAACACAAGGTGTCTCATTAGCCGATATACGACAGCGAACCTACTTCAAATTATTGCTTTTGATACAACCTGCCTTTTAACGTGTATTTTACAAAAATAACAGCTAGTTTGGACTTTTAAAAGCTATGTACTTGTATGACAGTGTCGTCACGTGTGTAAAAATAGTTATTGTCAGTTATGTACTTGATTGACCCGTATATTATTTTAAAAAACCCTAAAGTGTTAAGATATATGTATTTATGTAGTGGAGCAAACTTACTGTGAAACTGATTACAGTTTCACAGTAAGTTTGCTCCACTACGTAAAAGAAAAAGATGATTTAATTTACTTACATGGCTTTGGATGTAGATGCTTATTATGTTGGACTATTGCAATGTTTATTTTGGATGCCTTAATATCGATCAGCTTTTTCTTCCGTGCTTTATGGTTGAGATTATGTGTGGTTATCTCTCACATCGGTTCTCTAATCTACATCGGTTATTTTAATTAATCTCTTGTTATTGCGGTCAGATTCGACTGATGAAATTTTATAAAGAATGATATTTTTCTACGTTACACTTTCAATTTCCTTCGGTTGAAGTTTGTGTTAAGAAATTTAAAGTGTCTGTTCACTTTCAGTTGTGGTTTGAGCTTAACAGGAATCTGACGCTGAGTCGCAGCCGATTCTGTAATTGGTATGATTACTTCATAATCTTGAAAGTTCATTAATATTCCACATCGGATGAGTCTGAAATCAAATGAAGCGCACATAATTGGATGGGCATTATTAAAAAAAACACGCTTAACATAAATAATTATCGGAATCATTTTCAAGATTTATTAACAAAAGAGCCTGCCTTTTCAGTTATTTCCTCGCTATTGTTTAATTTGCATGTTAAACGAATACAGTGCATTCACTTTTACTCTGATTTAAAATTTAGCTAGAGAAACTAAATGATTACGATCCATCAATATTTTGTTACCCGTAACTCCTGATGTTTTAATGAGGGAATCATGATATGCCAAAGCCGTAAATAACTAAGAGAATTAAGAGCTATATTTTTGATTTTCAGCTCTCACATTCGTTACAATTACAGTTTTTTATATATTTGAAATGGGATCGCTCTTGTCTTCAGGCTAGACCAGTGTTATAGATAGAGACGACGATGGAGCAAGCTCACCCAAAAAAAGCCTGTTCACTCTAACTTTGAAAATCTTAGGGTTATAGGGTTATAGTGGTTAAATAAGTAAGTAGTAAGTCTGTACTGTATGTAGGATTGTTAAGGATGTATGGTAAATTCCAAAAAAGAGGAAGTGCGACAGATTACAGGGAAGTTTAATCAACATACGAAAATATTATAAAGAAAAGTTGACAACTTGTATAAAACATATCTTAATTCGTATTATAGTTTTGCGACACTAACCGTTCATTGCTTTAAGTATAAGCTTGTTCACTTCAAACTTCAATAAATAGGGCGTATAATTCGGGGGCTACGGCCGCTAAACCGGCAACCACTCATAAACAGCCTGTATAATACGAGTATTTTACTCCAGAATCAATTCTGCAAAATGATAATTTTATTCATAGAGTTCCCGCTAGAATCGTATCGCTTACTTTGTCCGTGATTCGGTTCGGAAATATTTTATGAAACAATTGTGGTACTGTGCACAATGTTGTAATACTTACTGCACTGTTACCAAATAAACGTTTCGGAAGTTTGCTCTTAAAAATCTGAATACATACGTCATTGAGTCTCGGAAGTTTAAAAACTGAACAAAAAAATGAATAAATCAGCTTTTCTAAAGACGTAACAGAGAAGATAATTATAAAAAGCACCTATAAGTAAATAGTTTGTAAGTGATCTGTGATGGCAATAGGTACATCTGAAAGAAACAAAAAAAAGGTTTATTCATTTTTAGGGTTTGATACCCAAAGGGTTAAAATGGAACCATTTACAAAGACTTCGCCGTCTGTCTGTCATAAGGCTGTATATCAAGAACCGCGATAGCTAATTTTTCACAAATTATGTATTTCTGTTGCTGATAAACAACAAATCCCAAAAACAAAATAAATAAAAAAATGCCCATTTTTGCTCGATATTAATAAGGCCACTTCAAATATTCACCTATGTTGATTACCTAGTGAATGGTACGGAACACTTAGTACGCCAGTCCGATCGAAATCGATGCTTTAAGCACGTTCCGAGTAAAAAACTTGTAGCTGAAATATGAACATCACATCGGCATCGCATTTTTATTAGCAACTGCACAGTAAACGACACTTTTAAACCGCGACGGTGGCTCATTGGTCAACCATGAATGTTTGCAAATGGTAACCTACTTAATCAACTTTGAATCCCTCACGTTACACGTCGTTCTCTTTAACAACAATATTTTGTTTACGCAGCCGGATTCGGCTGTCAGGTGAAAAACTTTACGAAAGTAAAAAATATTTAAGCCTAGTACTTAGTTCGCTCACAGATCGATCGACAAAATGTACCCAAAAATTCATCCTCCAAAAACAAATTAAGTGTCAAAGTACTAAAACTTGATCACAGTAAAGCTTCTAGCTTATCCATGTATCCATAACATCTGTAAGATGGCCCAATGTGAATATAAAACAGTCATGTACAAAACACAAGTAAGGAATATGTTCGAGAAATACGCCCATGAGTAATGGCCGCCATTCCTCTTTCAGTTCCTTATGAACTCCAGTATAACCGCGTCGAACGAAATTTCACTTGTTCTCTTGTTAATAGAAAGTTGAGACGAGATTGTCGAACAATGAACCGCGTTTTGCAAACTGTTATACAGTTGTACAGGGTGTCGAGCTGAAGTCTAGGCGCTAAAAAGTATATTTTAGCTGACATGTGTATTAACTTACCTAATTTATATTTGTCTTTTAAAAAAAATCAGTGCTTCGCTAACTGTAATCAACACCCAATTAATATTTTAAAAAGCACAATCAGACATTATTGCTTTGGACATTATCTGAAGTTTTTAAGCTAAATCTTTTAATACGTAAGTAGTAGGTATTTGAGCAAAGGCTAATTTGCCCAGCAATGGGACAGTAATACAAAAATGAAAGTGTGTTAATAAAACGTATTTGAACATAATATTAAGTAATAGTGTTTTGTTATAATAATGTTTTGTATCTACTCATAAGTAAATCTTTTAACTTCGGAAAGTTAATACTTTTCCATAAAAATAAGTAAGTGAAGTTATTATTTAGCCTCTAAGCATCCCACTGCTTAGCCTAACCTCAAGCATGAAAATTTCAACAAATAACACATAAATTTGGTTTAACATTATAAAAAATCAAAATGTGTTACTGTAGTTGAATCTAGTGCTTCTCTTTTGGTCTTTAGCTTGATACAAAATGTCACGTACACCCTGTATGAAAAAAAATCTTTATCAGAGGATTTGCCTGCCGGCGGAGCAAACGGTCGCTGTTAAAAGTTTGATATACTGAATTGATCAAATCCATACGGTCTCGTTTAAAAATCCCTCACTGGAAATGTAAGGACCGAATATCAAAAAAAAGTTTTACATTATTAGGTATATTCCGTTTTTCTTTGCTTGTCGAATATTGTGAATAATATTTTTACAACTTTTAAAATTATATTAGAGAAAAACAAATAACTATTTGATTCAAAAAGATTTCAGTCTTTTACGATGATTTACCTATGTAGGTTGTGACTTTTGTGTATATTTCATTTTAATGGAATGTCAAGATGGTTTACAATATTCGACAAAGAAAAACGGACTTTAGTATTCTACATTTTAATGTGCCTTTCTCCATTTCATTTGGATTATCCATACCATTTTGTCAATGCCTTTATAATATCTGCTTTCGTTACAACAATTATTATTCAACATTATTCATTCTTGTAACTGCTCTTATATTATTAGTACTAATTTAAATGTAGTTTTATATCAACTCACATAAGGAAATTTAAAAATGCATTAGGGACGTAACACGTAAATCTGTTTGCGCAAGCAAAAACAGAATCGAATAGAGTTTTTTGGAATCAGACTTCTAAAATGTAAATGCACAAACGATTTTGTTCTACGACCAATTAAGAGAGTCGTGTAGTTTATTAATTAAGCTCGAAACAAGCCACAAACGAATAACAATGAATGTCGTCTGCAGTTTCACTGGGTTTTGCATACGGCAGGTGGACCCTTTGATCAAGCGCAATTGGCCTGCGAGTGAGTGGTCCCTAATTCAGTTAGTCTAACCATCTAGTTAAGCAATAGTCAACGTCAGACTGTTCCTTGAAATATTACGGGTTTAATAAGTGTAGCCAATCGGGTCGAATTAAAATTTTAGTTATTTTGAGACCATAAGTTAATGCATCTGAAAATCTGGTCGAACTTTTCGGTCTTGAAGCAAAACATAGACGCATACTTAACTTTTTAACTGATAAAAAGAACTCAAGTGATTCGGTACTCGATATGTCGTCATTTTTTATTTCGTAAAAATCTAAATGGTCTTTAAGTATTTCTAAATGATCTCAATCCTAAATGATTTTTTAAAATGAAAAATACATATAATGCTATTTTTTTACAAAATAAATCAAACCAGAAATGTATTGCAAACAAATGTGTCCAATCCGTATAAATATTTATTTTATTTTATTTTATTTTATTTTATTTTATTAAGAAAACACTACAGTATCTTAAAAACTAAATTACTCACTAGATTTGTAACTAAACACCATTTACGTGTTTCCACATATAAATTCTAAGTATGGCCTGTACATGAAAAAGTAACTTAAAAGCATATTATCCCTTTTGTAATACATAGAACGACAAGAGCGAGATGTTAGTAGGAGAAAGCTGTGCGATAAAAAGAGATGCGAGATGCGAAGTAGCAGAACCATTTTAGGCGGCTGTCAAACAGTTTGGCGTCACAAGGAGGCACGCTGAAAATTAAATACATTCGATTATTTATAATTTCAAATGAAATTGTATATATTTTGGAGAAATTGTGCTTCTGAAAAATGGCGACTTGATCGGTGATTGATTATTGTTAATTACAGCAAATAAACCTAACAACTTTTCATTTGAGATGTAATTTAGTCCAAATCGAAGCCTCTTAATTTACGATTTGTATTTGGCAATGCGCTTTAAATTTAAAGTACGCAGTTTGCTAATATTTTCTATAAACGTTTATTTATGTAAAAAGAAAAGACAAAATAACACATAATGCATATTCACGAATATTTTGTGCAAATAAATAATTTTTCGTTTTATACTAGGGCTGCATGTTCAATATTTTGTGTCGACTGTTTATCATGCAGTAAACAGTTGCAGTTTATAAAGGTAATCTCATTTTAAGTTACTACTGTTACCTACTAAAGTTAGTTACTGCCATCCAAAATCGGTTTCGTTTGACAACTTTTGCTTGTCTTTCTCTTCCGATAGTAATATTAATTTTATGGTCCAATCATATAACTTGACATTGTCATTTACTACAACGAGTGAGTGATTTTGATATACATTGATTAGGTATTATAACTTTGGATTACTTTAAAACTAAGTTTAAGCATTTTAGAGCACATTGCCAGGTCAAGGTAACTACGTATACTCTGTAGAATCATTGATTAAACTTTTTACTCCTATTTCAGACCCACGCTGTATATTCCTTAAATTACCCGAAAACATTGCAAAGAATGTTATCCAACGGTAGTAACATTTAGACCGCAATTGTGAATTCAATACATTCGACTGTACTGTGTAGTAATTCAAAGCCGAACAGTTACATTTGTACAAAATCACCGAACCACCACATCAGTCGGGATTCGGCTCTTCGGGAAAAAGTCGTCCTCCAAACAACAACAAAAGTTCATTTTATAAATCGACCGGACTGGAAAAGGGACGCGGGCTTTCCGCGCACCTAAGAAATATTTTCACCAATACGCCATCGAATCAAGTCACTTATTGATTTCGGTTAATAATATTTCTCCAATGGTTTTACAATATTTTTAACACTTACAGTGTCATATTTTATTCTTAAAAGATGAAATATGAAACCAAAAATTGCGCACGGGTGGGATTCGAACCAGCATCTTTCTGGCAATCCGGGCCAACTGCTCTTCCAATTCCATTGAGTAGCGAAGCGTTATCATTTCCAAGTTGAATTTATTCTGTAAAGAATAACTACTTGACCCGCTGTTGCATAAACAGACGGGTAGATGGCGCTAACGTCACACAATGACGTATCAATGAGACCAAGAATTTCGCGCGGTCGGACCGACAGCACGGTAGCTCAATTGGAAGAGCAGTTGGCCCGGATTGCCAGAAAGATGCTGGTTCGAATCCCGCCCGTGCGCAATTTTTGGTTTCATATTTCATCTTTTAAGAATTTCTCCAATGTTTAAATATACGCTTTTTAAGGAACTGTACGTTGACTTGACTTGTGTTCTGAGTTTATGAAGTATAGGGAAACATAATTTTAACTTTGTCGTTGTTTTTTGATGTCATTTCAGGACAGAATTTTCAACAGTATTTTAATAGGCTATAACTAAATCTATACTAATATTATAAAGCTGAAGAGTTTGTTTGTTTGTTTGTTTGTTTGAACGCGCTAATCTCCAAAACTACTGGTTCGAATTGAATAATTCTTTTTGTGTTGGATAGTCCAGTTATCGAGGAAGGCTATAGGCTATATAACATCACGCTACGACCAATAGGAGCAAAGATATAGTGGTAAATGTGTAAAAAACGGGAGAAAGAAGTCACTATTCCACGCGGACGAAGTCGCGAGCAAAAGCTAGTTTAATATAATTATTTTGATGCTGACCTTACAATCACCAGTTATTTTGTATGGACAAGTTAATTGTCTTTGCGCTTTGGAAAAAGTGGTTTCAGAGTAACAGGACCACCATCTAGTAATCGATACCCTATATTTAATAAGTGAAATGTAAGATACAAATTAATCTACTAAACAAAGCCTAAGGTACACATGAGCCTTTCCGTGACCCAAATTGGTGAGAGACGAAAATTTAATAGTTCTCAGGTCCATTCGGCGTGAAAGGAAAGCCGTAGGCCACAGCCCACAGGCCCCGGGGGCCGGTAGGACCGTAATCAGCTTAATGGACAAACCCGGGGCCCAACTGACACTTTAACAACCTTATTTTGTTTATTCTGCTCTTACAATGTAGTTTGATACCTATTTGGGGCTTAAGCGGCTTGTATTAAATAAATATTTGCTGTATTGATGACTTTTTTGCGCTGCGATTTTGATACGAATAATTAATGATTAAACGAACTTACCTGTACGTGAAGTTCTATCATAATTATACGAAGTATTCGTCCGAAGATATTAGTATTATACACATGTAGTATCGCTTGCACTTATCACCACATAGCACAAATTTTAGAGCTAGATAAAAATAAATTAGAGGTAAAAAATGTTCCTGTAAAAAGAATTAAATAAATTAAGAACACTTCCGTTCCGTCACTTCCTCCACGCCATTACTTTTGAAGCCTTCATTTAGTTTAGAGCTAATAATATGATGGTTTTGTCAACACAAAAAATATGCACCGGGTGGGTGGGACTTTCTACTAATATCTTCGGACGAATACTTCGTATAATTATGATAGAACTTCACGTACAGGTAAGTTCGTTTAATCATTAATTATACTTCAGTATTCGTCCTCGATATTAGTATTATACACATGTAGATGTTTAGAGCATGAAGAAGGAAATATCATCTATGAGTAAGTACTTGATCAATTCTTTCAGAAAATCATATAAAACAAATAAGTTACTTATGATAGTATGATTCTTAATCATTAAGCAAGAATTATTTATCAGGTTAACAACAAGGAACTAGCAAAATCAGAACATAATGTACTGTCTACAGTAAATATTTTATAATAGTTAACTACTACGGGTTTATACCCGTGCGAGGGTATTTTGGAGTTGCTCAACCAAGTTACTAATACAGGTTGACATTAATATCGGCTGTGGACATGTCAAGGCATGATGCCTAGGGCTGTGCGCGGATATGTCAACTCCACTAGTCCGCAAAGTCACATTGATATACGGTTTTCTAATCAGAAAACTATAGTTCATTTTGGAATTGTAAACGCATGAGACGCGCCTGGAAGAAATAAGTAGTTAAGCCCGTTATTTGAATAAGAATTGGGTTATCAGAAAAAATATACATATTTCTAAAATTATTTGTAAAAGAAAACACTCTTAGTAAGTACAAGTAAGTAAGTACGAGTTGTAACAAAAAACGATGAGACGATCATTTTTTACCCATTTGTTCTAATGAGATCACGATTGAATAGTTAATCCAGATATTACTGAATAAAATATTCAAGTAACATTATGTTTACATAAATTAGTGCGCAGCCTATAAACTCCTTTACAACATCCTGAAAAGAACTTCATTTTCAATAAAACTGCCTTTCTATAATGCCATACTGAAATCCTTTGTTTATGGTTAGGTTAGGTTAGGTTAGTTTAGTAAGGTAATCTGAAATCAACTTAGTAATTGTTCTATAGAAATCAATAGATATCTATTGTTAGTTTTGCAATAACAATACCATCTTTTGATACAAATATCATACTAAAATGCTGTAACATGTTGTTGTACATATTAACCATTACAATGTCTGTTATTACAACTTCTTGCAGGTTTTATGAAGAGAGGATACCAATGTTATAAATGGCCAGTTCGGCACAGTTTACTGAAGAAAAATCATTATTTTGTACCTATTACAGATTTCAGTCTTTTAATCTAGGCACAAAAGGGATAATGGTGTTACAGTAATTACCTACTGGTATCAAGTAAACTACGCTTAGTATCTGCCAGCAGTGTCGATAGAAAAAACAGAACATGACATAAGTAACCTGATTATTGCTTCTGCTATAATTATTTATATTTTATTTTTACACTTTTGAATAAACAAGCAACTGAAAAGATAATTGTAAATTTTTTACAACTAATAGATGTATTAACGACAAATTCGTCCGCGTCCAATCACCACGACGCATATTTGGCGCATATTTTAATAATATTAGAAAATACGGGTACAAAATTAACAGTTTAAGTGTACCAAATTAACAAAATATATCACACACCGTAACCCTGTATCAAATACACTAGGATTTTGATGATGGATCAGTCATTCAGGGAATGAGCGCTGGGTCAGTGAGTAATAAATTAAACGCTAAGGGATCGATAGACCGCTGGTAGCATTTACAAAAGAATGACAAAATAATGTTGATAAACACATCCGTGAGGGTTAGTTTCTTTTCATATCCGGGTGACAGCGCGTCACTAATTCCTATAAAACAGTGTTATAAACATATTTTATATCTAACAGAATTGCAATATTTGTAGAAATGAAAATGTGGGTATTATTGTTTACTTCTCACAAGTTTTATGCAGCTATCACTATGTTACCTACGTAATGAAAGTATTTCGAAATTATGCGGTAAATATTCCAGCTCCAGCCCTGTGATCACAAAGTTTGTAGGGGGAATTGGAAATGTTATACTTGAAGATTTTCAATTATTGTTTCTAGTTGTAATCACTGAGCGCTTGCTGACCCGTTCTCACAGGCCGCGCCCTACCCCGTTGTTGAGGCGTCAGAATAATCTCACAACTATAGTAATACAGCTAATTTTCTGGATAGAATTTATAATTAACATCTAACCACCAATAACATTGGATAAGATATAAATCGGTATAATATTCATATGACGATCATAAGCATCATAGTCTTTTAAATGTACATGTACGCTTTAGTTCATGGTCAAATCCAGCATAAAACAAAAACAAACCATGCACATTTTTCGGGTTTTTAAACAAAAAAAAAAAAAAAAAAAGGAAAAAATTAGCAAAGCTAAAAAATAATTTTACTTGATGATCTTCCGTTTGTCTGTAGTATGCATGCAGCATGTCAATGTTTAGAATTAAAGGAAAAGTTTATATATTGAGCCTTAGAAAGATGTGTAGCTTTTTTGAATAAGTCTAGATATCCATAAACTTAAGCATTGTGTAACTTATTTTTGATGTCTTTATTGTATTCCAAATAAATACATACATGAAGCCTAAATAGTAAAAAAGCATACAAAACCACAGTTTTAATTTAAGTCTTCCTTGGTTAATAATATCAAAATATTATGGTGAATTGCACCGAACATCCTAACAGTAATATTTTATATCTAAAACTCTTGCAACTCTTCTCTATTTAACCAAAATATTCATGTAAAAAACAACTGAATTGTTGTTGTAAAAAGTTAGAAAATCTAAGGATAAAAAAAAAAAATCTTAAGGAAAATTGTAAAAAACCTACAATAAGTATTCCTTTCCTTTACAAAACACGTAATATTGTATTACAGAACAAAATCTGTCACGACAAGGTTAGTCAAGTCGATGATGGTTAATGGTTATAAAACAATACAGATATCATCTGTTTTTAGAGGTTAAATTGTGTTTTTTCTTTACTCTTTCTGATGATTTCAAATCAAATGAATTTGAAAAAGAATAAGCTCGACGTGTTCGAAAGAAGATTGAAGATCACGCTCTGTATAATATTATAGTAGCAATGGAAAAGAAAAACTTGTCTAATTTATAAAACTGTGTTTGCTCGATAATCAACTTTTAATAAAGTACGACTCGCATCTTCTCAAAAGATAACCTTTCACCTGATAGTGTCTGATCATATGCTATACTGTTTTACAAATGACTCACGTAGCGTACCTCGTGTTCTGCAGTCTGCGGTTGTGTTGCGGTCCGATGCGATCCCATGCTCGAGGACGTCACTGGCGATGGCGCTGGCGGTAGCTGGTGGTAAAGCCATAAGAGCTGCTTCCTATCTGCGTGGTGCACTCACTGTATTCCAACTTTTATTAAATGTTAATAATACCTGTTTGTTCGCGACGAGAAAGTTATAAAGAAAATTGCAAAAACCATTATAAATTTAAGCAGGGCTATAACCTGCAACCTTTGGCAATTAATCGAGCTACTTGTAAAAAACAACGGTGTCAGACAAGGAATCTACCCCTTTGTTCTATGCAATTTTTAAAGTTTGCGTAGTGAAATACACTACATAAACCAAAATAAAACTACATAGTCAGCCTGATTTACTGCTTTGGCAGATTTTGTAGTTTCTTTGACGGTAAAAATAAAATAAAATGAAATGATGATGAATAGTGTGTGTAGTACTGCGCGTTGCACAGTAGGCGAGGGCAGCGGCGTTAAATAAATGTTTTAGCTTTCGTAGCCAGGTTTGGCCATGTTCAGTCAGATGAACACACACAAATTAACACAGATGTTTGGCGATTGTCATGCTTAGGCAAGTAGTAGGATCGGTCCAAAGAAAATATCTAATAGGTTTGGTTTGGAAAACGTCCATTCATTGCAGGATTTTTAATGACTCACCGGTTGCATCTTGATCTCTGGTGTTGTCGTCGCGAGACGTGGACGGCTGCGGCGGTGTTGGTGGCAGGACTACATCAATCAGCTCTGGATGTAAAGGGCAGATGCGACGCCGCCCATGTGGGTTGCACATGTGTAGGTTTTTCTCCATTGCCCGTCGACTGCAGCGGCCGTGTTCAGTCGAGCTAAGTCTGAGAAGACGAAGCTAAATGGTTTTAGCGTGGAAGAGTCCAAAATACAATTCCGAGTGCTAGAAACCTTGTATTACGCACAAAACAGACCAAAATACTGTACGATGCGTATTGACTGAACAGACGAGGCCGAAATGGTTTAAGCGTGGAAAAGTCCGAAATACAATTCCGAGGTGCTATAAACCTTGTATTTACGCACAGACGTACGTATTTGTTTAACGATTCGAAAGGGTCTTGAGTTCGAGGAATCCAATCTTGATAGTTCACTAAAATCACTGAAATCACAAAAACTATTATTAAATTTATTCTGCACGGAACGAGAATTGACGTGCTTTAGTGGCGAAGCACAAATAGCGAATGAAGGCTTCAAAAGTAATGGCGTGGAGGAAGTGACGGAACGGAAGTGTTCTTAATTTATTTAATTCTTTTTACAGGAA
This sequence comes from Pyrausta aurata, assembly GCA_963584085.1. Lineage (NCBI taxonomy): Eukaryota > Metazoa > Arthropoda > Insecta > Lepidoptera > Crambidae > Pyrausta > Pyrausta aurata. The sequence continues at coordinate 7,325,877 of OY757265.1, forward strand.
CATTTTTTACCTCTAATTTATTTTTATCTAGCTCTAAAATTTGTGCTATGTGGTGATAAGTGCAAGCGATACTACATGTGTATAATACTAATATCGAGGACGAATACTGAAGTATAATCCCTATTATGCTGTCGGAGGTTATTGTTATGGATCGCGGAATATGAGATGAAACATTTTATGTTGGAACTACGCGAAAAATATAGTACTAATATTATTGTGCTTACTTATTGTTGGGGTAAGTAGCTGTAGGTACAAATTTTTAAACTGCGAAAAATCATACCTCTTATAATGTCCGCTTGTAATAATATAGGAAAAAGAAATCAAAAGAGACAAGGTAGATTCAATTTTTCCTCCACATAACATGCAGTCCAGCGTGCTTAACTTAATTTAGTTAGAACCACTGAATAGATAAATAAGGTTAGAAACGTTCTGACAGTTCGTTTGTATGAGAACCTGTGTCGCCGGTGGGTGGTACGGCGTTGTTGTTGCAGTGCTAAAAGCACCAATCAATGAATCAACGCATCAATATCACAAACCAATCACACTTTCCACAAAACCAACTACCAATCACAGAGCTGCTAGCCGTGGAACCAACAAACATCGTACAGCTACGTTCATTCTTTAATGTCAAAATACTAGTGATGTAGTATAAGTCGATAACTTTAATTACCGGTGTAATGTATTTTTGCAATATGAATTGAAAAAAAAAACATAAAATGTAAGTTTTTGAGTAGTATTTGGATAATTTTACGGAACATTTGATCGCATCAAAGGGTTGTTATTGCCATATGGTAAAAAAACAATAAGTAGAAGAATGGAGTTGCTATAATTTACTTGAATAAAGAAAATTAATACTTTTACGTATAGCTCAACATCAAAGTAGTATCTAATAATAGTTCTATTACTCAAATGTAATCTTTCTATCTAAGATATGGTGATTCTCATGGCAAGAAATTGTATGAACATTCTTTAAATATATTGGTATACAATACTTAATCGTTTCATTCTATTCATTTATTTATATTATTATTTAATAGGTTTATAACTCGAGAACGGGTGGACCGATTTTATAATTTTTACTGTTTTGGATTTGTCTTGGCTTCAAATAGCCCGCCCTGGCCAAATAAAACGGGGCCAGGGTGGGACGGGGCCGGGCAAAACGAATTTCTCTAGGACCGCTAGTTGTTTATATATGTAAAAGTCTTACCTAAAAGCTTAAAGGGAAAATAAAACTCAAAAATAATAAAATTTCAAAATTCGTTTATTTTAGAAAGTAGGTAATATTTATTACTAATAAAAAATGGCAATTCTAAGACCCAAGTTAACATGGTAGTTTAGTGGAAGGTAGTAAGGCACAACAACATGTTTACCTTGAAGTGCTGTTCGTGTTTTGTAGAGGTTTGTGAAATTACAGAAAAAAAGTAAATTTACCCTGTAACGTCGTCCCACTGCTGGGCAATGGCTCTTACTTTACCTAACCTCAACTATGAGGTAGTTTGAGCCATACTCCACTACGCGGGCTCAGTGCGGACGGATTACTACGGACTTATATGGTTAAAATGGTCACCCATCCAAACAAGACCACACCCTAGGTTGCCATGTTAGACCTCTAACATAATTATGATAAAATAAATTCAGAATGATTTTCAATGCTTTAAGATAATATCAACCGATACCAACTGCTTAACGTGCCTTCTAAAGCACGTAGATGTCTCTCGTGGTATAACTCGTGGTATGACGACTCGTAAAAAATAAGAAAAAAATCAGACCTGATTTAAGTCAGGTCTACGTGTTGTGTCAAAAGACGTAAAATAAATAAATAAATAAAAATAAAATATGTTTATTTCGAACCAGGGTCCATATTATAGTGTTAGTAACAATGTAGGCTTAAAACTATGTTAGTGCAATTCAATTCAATTTACAATAGACAATTAATAAATATTAAAATGATTATAGTTTATTTTAGTGTCTTTGACGAGATGGACGCGTGTCCAGTGCTGCATAATAGCACTGTCCGCGCCCAGTCTCGTCACGACCGCCTTCAAGAGGCTGTTGGCGCTGCCCCGCACTCGCTGCAACAGGGACGCGACGCGTTTTCTAATGATAGCCGACAGGCTATCCACTTCAGCCACTGCTAGCATTCCGGATGCGCTGCAGTGTCGTGGCAGCCCCATCAGCCCCCTGAATGCATTATTATATTGGGTGCGCAGGACACAGTATGATCCTTGGGTATAATTCGTCCAAAGGCTGCACGTGTAAAGTGAGTGACAGTAAAGTACATATAACATTTATCTATAATATATAAGTATACTAATTAAAAAGCTGGATATTTTTGTTTGTTTGTTTGAACGCGCTTATATCATAAACTATTCGTCTGGTTATAAAATATGTCAGATACATTTTTAGATAGCATATTTATAGGGGAAGACTATAGAAGTACTCGTAGAAAATGCTTATAAAAAATCTATGATTTATGGGAACGGTAAAACTTAGACGCGCGGACGAAGTCGCGGGAGGGCGCTAGTTTGTTATAAATAAATACTAAACAATATTTATTTTAACTAATTAATCATGTTTTAATCTCCTAAAACATCAGTAGGGAAATTACCATTTATCGATATTTTTACTATGCCGTGAGCTACATCCCTATCGTTGTGTACGCAAGCGAACCAAGCAAATTGGATGCGATACATTGCGTGCTAAGGTAGCAATTTTGTTAGTAATGTGCGTGCACAGTCATCAATGAGTATTTTTTAAATACTTGGTGCAACAAAATCGCTGTTCTTGCAGAATTTTACTGCAACGCTCTTGTCACGCGACTGAAGTACTGCTCATGCTCATATGCTCACAACTAGCTCACCTCTGCTGCACTGACCGGGGCATTTCTAACCTTATTTATCTATTCAGTGGTTAGAACAATACCCGCCCCATATTACTGTCTATTTAGTGCAGAAAAACAACCAGAATGGAGTAAACAACCCGTTTTAGCGAGCGTGTTTATTCTTGTAAGTTTTCCTAGGTATGTGTTCATTTGGTTGATAAGACAATGTTATTGGCTATGTTTAACGTTAGCTAGCAAACGTAGATTGCTGTATTTTACGTCTGTGTCTGGCTTAGTAGTATTGTGACAGTTCAAGCTAGGTGTCGTTCTAAGTAAGCAGGTTTCGAAAATGTTCCCTGGCTAGTTTTGACTTGAAGTCATGTGAACTGCAATTACCTTTAAGTTAATCGTAGTACTGTATGACTTTCCTGAAAGACCTTCATCTACTATGTAATTAATTGTTATATTTATTTATATCTTCCTTTAGCATCTCAGCGTCCCCAGCATCTTCTCGTCTCAATTACCTCAGTGTCTAAAGACATAAGTCTTTAACCAGTGTGTGACGAAACATTGTTTCTAACTATGGGTCTCATAAAAGAAGCTTAAAATCACGTAACGAGCGATGTGGAGTGCTATGCTTGGTGTTTCTCAACGAAGAAGAAATAAGGAGATACGTAGAAAAACTAAGGTAATGGACATAGCCCTGCGAATCAGTATGCTCAAGTGGTAATGGAAAGAGCACATAGCGAGGAGAACCGATGGCTGTTGGGACAGAAATGTTCTTGGTTGGACTTGTTATGATATACGAAAGGGTTGTAGGGGAACTGGGTTTGGTGCTTTCTGCTTTCACTTGAATTGCAGATCACTCGTAACTGGTCGCTGTGGAAAACCGTAGGGAAGGCTTATGTTCAGCATTGAACGTATTGACTGATAATGATGATGATGTCTTTCCTGAAACACTTCTGTACTTGTCCCATAAGATAGTGCGGAACAACAAGTTATATTTGAACTGGAACACTTTTCTTGTTTCTTTTCGTATTCTGTTACCTACTACACTACATATGGATTCTATTTAGTTTTTCCTCACACCGCCCCAGAACTAATTTCAGCGTTGATACAGTGTTGTGGGACACATAGCGTTATCGTGCTGTTGCACGCTGGCGTCCTATTGTGCTGGGGCCCTATTCTATAAGCTAGCACTCCCTAGTTTCAACTCAACACCTCTTTCCACGCTTGCCATGATGACTCGAGAGAACACGATGGCTGGTACCGAAAAATTAACAGCGTCTTAAACAACCATAAAGCTGCGTTTTCGGCTCTGACTATCATTGCTACTAATATGGATAGTTTTCTGTGTGTCGATAGTATTGTACATCGTACCAAATCGATAGGCCTATCGATACTATTTCCATTCTATGGCTTTTGCTCAACTATAGTAGTATTAAACATTTGCTTTCTCCGCGGCAGTTAAACGTGGGTCTGCGATAGCGCATTTTTATCTCTCTTTTACACTCATGGCCTTATGGGGCGTAGTGCTGCGCTGCACACTGCACAGTTACCAATAAACGCGTGCGCTTACGGCTCACTCCCTGGGTCATGAATGAATGATTTATGGAAGCAGAGGAAGCGATTGTTTAATACTGCTATATCGGTAGACTACTATGGCGACAATTCTCATAAAAATATTAGCCATGGTCGCTTTGCTTGCGTGCGATATTTATATAGAACCTAATCGCGTTGCACAAATACAACGACGTAAAGAGTAGTACCCTTTTATAGTTGGGTTGTAGTAGTAGCGACCATCGCGGGCAGGTGGGCCGGACGCACGGAGCGAGATAAGAGTCCCTGTAAATGCCTTTGTCTACCCACAATAACCAGCTTTATCTACCCACCTCACTGGCTAATGGATACCCCATCACTCGTAATTTTCGTTCTAATTAAGTATTTTTAAGCACTTTCTGATCCCTTCCAACCCCGCAATTTAAGGCTTTGAAAGGTTTCCACTCATTGTTTTTAATGAGCCCCTCCTCGAAATTAGGCTGTTGATGAGCGAAACAGGCAAGTTTGCTAATGTTTCATTGTGTCGTTAATGCGGACTTATAAATAGGTAATACTTAGAATTCGTTAATGGCGTTCATTAGTACCATTTAACACTTACCTTCTCTATTAAGTACATTATGTCTGTTGCCATGGTTGCCAACACCTATAAGGTTATCTTCAGCTCAACAAATATTTTAATGTATCCAAAAATTTTCCTGGCATTCAGAATCTTTGAAACTCGGTAGAGCACGAAAGAAGTTAATATGTAAAAAACCTTATGAATTAAAGAACCACGGGCCGCCATAGAGCGCATATATGCTGGAGCATGCATAAATAATTTCTTTCGTAGAACCTAGTGCTATTTTTTAACCTCCATATCACGAATAATTATTTTGCAGTTTTTTTAAGTTTTTTGTAAAAAAAACTGCATGCTAATAGGTAATATATGACCATTGAACTTCTATTACTAACGTATGGAACTGACTGAAATTTTGTGCTCCATGAATTAATGACACGGTCATCAACTCGTAGTAAAAATAATAATTCGAAACTCAAATTTTCAAAGAAAACGTCACAATCTTGTCGTCGTTTTTGCGACACATTTTTTGCTTGGCATAGCTTCTCTATACGTAGTAGTAACAACTTACTGTATATGACCAACTTACAGAGTTGCCCTGCTAATACTCTGTCTGTCACTGAGAACTGAGAAAATACCGTAGGTATGGAATAGAGTCTGATGCCTCATACCCAATCATACGCAAGAGTGCGTTCCAGCACCCTTTGAGGGTTTGACTGGTAGAACGTACCTTTTCTTTGTTTTAAAAATATCTATTATTACTTCTACTAATGGTTTCAGCGAAATTCTTTTCGCCCCAGCTTCGTTTCATGGTTATTATCCACCAGCATTTTCCGTCATTTTCCACCAGCTGACCATCGAATCATGCATCATCATCATTATCAGCCAAAAGACGTCCACTGCTGAACACAGGCCTCCCCCACGGCTTTCCACAACGACCGATTGTGAGCGGTCTCCATCCAGTGCGATCCTGCGATCTTTACAAGGTGTTGGCAACTCCAACACGAATTAAAAAATAAATATTTTTGTCTATGCTCTCTTCCTCCCGGCATTGCAGGGGACGGTCGTGTCAGTTTTGTATATTTTCAAATAAATAAGTTTGTCGGCGAATTCAAGTGGTTTCTATTGATTCCTCAAGATCAACACACAGCCCCTCGAAACTACAGTCCACTAGCTACGCAACATGGTCTTCTCACCGTGACATCGAGAGGATTCAATCAAGCAAGTTTTGTGTGTGCATGCATTTTCGCGCCACGCAAAGCAGAAACCAAAAATCCCGCCTTCAAGACTGCGTCCAGCCATTTCGGCCAATCACAGGACGCCGAGACAAAACGACAAGCCGTCAAGAGCCAATCAGCGACGTCAAGTGTTCTGCCGTGCTGCGCGCGCGTGTGCTCTCTAGCGCCAATAAAATCAACGCTCGCCGGCCGGCATTTACAACAACGCTTGCAAGGTTATTTTTCCCGCCGCGTCGCTGCAATATTTTTTACAAGTTTCGGCGTGCGTCTTTCTCTCATTATTTTTGTGCACCAGTGTTCAGTGATAATATCCCATCGAAATTATAGTGCTTCAAATCACTACAACAATGGCAAATACCAGTGCTCCAGCTACTACAGAAGACACCACGGGTACTGTTTCATACATAACCTCTTTAAAAAACAAAAGAAATGGGGTTAAGGGGTGGATCACCAGACTCCAAAATGAAATAGACTCTCTAGCAACAGAAAATAATACCAAGGCGTTTTTGCAAGTGAAAGAGGAACGTCTTCGTCAACTTTTTATAAAATACGAAGACATAACATTCGAAATAATGTCGTTGGATCCCTCCGTAGAGGAAGACGGTAGGGCTGAGCAGGCCTACACTCAGACTTTAGTTCGAATCAAACAACTTTTGTCTGCCCTTGAAGCCCAAGCGGACAAGAAAACAGGCACAATTCAAGCTATGCCCACTAAATTGCCGCAAATAAATGTACCGCCCTTTACTGGAAAATACTCGGATTACAGAACTTTTCTTGGTCTATTCAATTCACTTATCCATAATAACGATAAATTAGAAAAAATCCAAAAGTTGTACTATTTGCGTAGTTTCCTGTCTGGGGAACCATCAGACTTGATCAGGAACTTACCGCTCCTTGATAGTAGCTATGATGAGAGTCTTCTCATACTCAAGGAGAGGTACGATAACGAGTTCTTAATCAAGAATGAGCACATAAATACATTGCTGGATATACCATGTATAACTAGATCAACATCTGTAATTTTAAGACAGTTTTTGTCCAATGTAAAACAACAATTAGCATCTTTAAAAAACCTTGGTATTAATGCAGACAATTGTGCAATTATTTTAAGTATTCTGCTTAGAAAACTTGATCTTCTGTGCAGTAGGGAATTTCAAATAAGAGCATGCCAGGAAAAGAGGGAGCCCACTTTAACACATTTGATTTCATTTCTAGAGGAAAGAGCTCTTGCCTTGGAAAACACAGTTGGAGGAGCTTCCATCAAGGTAACCAAACCTCATGTTGCCATCAAGGAACCTCCAACCTCTATGAAGACGGTTGAAACGAAGATGACACCTGCCTGCATACTATGTAAGTGTCCATCACATAAACTTTTTAACTGTGCGAATTTTAAAATGATGCCTGCGTCTGAACGACTGCAATTCGTTATAGACCAAAATCTTTGCAAGATATGTCTCAATAAACATGTCAAACCATGCCGGTATCACTTTAAATGTGGTACTTGCAAGGAGAGACATAACAGTCTTTTACATGTTGACCAGGCTCCAACACCTGTTTCATTTTTGTCAGAAACAGAATGCACACAAGTACTTCTGCCTACAGCACGAGTAAAAATTATTGCTGAAGGTGGCGAAACAGTACATGTCAAAGCATTGCTTGACAGTGGATCACAAATGTCCTTTGTTACTAAAGAGCTAGTAAATTGTTTAAAAATTACCCCAAAGGCTACAAATTCAAGAGTTTTAGGCATCGGTAACAATATTAGCAATTTGAATGAATTTGTACAGCTTAAATTACATTCCCTTGTCAAAGATTTTAGCATCAATACATCATGCTTTATTCTGGATAGGATCACAACAAAATTGCCTCAGGAAAAGGTAGATTTGTCAAAATTAATGTTGCCCCCCAATATCAGCCTTGCTGATAAAGATTTTTACAAGCCAAGTGAAATTCATTTATTAATAGGTGCCGATGTATTTTTTCAGCTGCTGACCAATGAGCCTGTACTGCCTACAGTATCGCCGGCACTGCCCACAGCTTCAACTGCACTGCCATCTGCAAATGAAAAACATAACAATGCTTCTGCACCTACAATTTTGAGCACCCACTTTGGCCATGTGGTAGCGGGTAACCTGCCTTATTCTTTTTTTGCACACAATCCTGTCACTTTATTTTGCAACTCCTGTGATACTCAGCTTCATAATGACATTGCAACCCTGTGGAAGACAGAAAGCGTACCTGAAATATTTCCTGAAAAATTAAATGAGCATGATGCTTGCGAAGAAATATTTCAAAATTCATTTCAGTTAAATAATGATAAATTTGTAGTAGACTTACCTTTAAAGTTGCCCCTAGACTCCATTAATGAAACTTTGGGTGATTCATTCCACCTAGCTCTCAAAAGATTTCACAATTTAGAAAATAGGCTACAAAAGGATCCATTTTTGTTAAAGCTTTATACAAATTTTATACATGAATATTTAGAGTTGGGTCATGGTTCTGTAATAGACATCAACCAATACAACTTTGAAAGTGACCCACTTTATTTTTTACCACATCACCCTGTCATTAAATTGGACAATAGGACTACTCAATGTAGAACAGTTTTTGATGCTTCAATGAAAACAAATAAAAAAGTATCATTAAACGATTTGCTACTTAATGGTCCAGTGGTACAAAACGAATTATTTGATATTTTGATTTTAGCCAGACTTGATGAATACATTTTTGTAACAGATATAAAGCACATGTTCAGAGCCATTGAATTAAATGAAAAATATCGCTCCTTGCAAAATATACTCTGGAGAAATTCTCCTACTCAAAATGTAGAGTGTATTCAATTAAAAACTGTTACATATGGGCTCAAATCTTCTTCGTACTTAGCCACTCGCTGTCTAGCAGAGCTAGCAAAACAATACAGTGAGCAATTTCCACAGGCTGCATTCATTTTAAAATATCAGACTTATGTGGACGATATCTTGGGAACCGCCCCAAGCCTTGAATTGTTAATGGAGGCCAAGGAGCAACTTTGTAAACTTTTAAACTTAGGAGGCTTCCAATTACATAAATGGTCCTCCAATGCAACTGAGGTTTTGCATGATATACCTTTAGAAAAACAATATTTTGATAACATTGAGTTACAAAAGGACAACTTGTCTTTAAAAACTTTAGGCATCAATTATAATGTCTCGACAGATACACTCAACCTTGCTTCTCCCAGTCCTGCAAGTAAGGTCCCTGAGACCAAACGCGAAATCCTAAGCTTCATCAGCAAGTTTTTTGACCCTTTAGGCTTAGCTGGGCCTATTATTGTTTGTGCTAAAGCTATTTTGCAAAGGTTGTGGCAAGCAAAGATTGGCTGGGATGCTGCCCCTGATCAGGAGCTGAGAAAAGCATGGATTGAATTTTATGAAAGTCTTATTAATATGCAATCCATCAATATTAATCGCTATGTCTTTATGGCTGATACAAAATGTGTGCAATTAATTGGTTTCGCGGATGCATCATCTTCCACTGCTCATGGATGTTGCATTTATATAAGATTGGTGGACTCTGCTGGCAATTTTAAGATTTCACTGCTTTGTTCAAAATCTAGAATTAACCCATTAAGCCAAAAGCTTACAATACCTAAATTGGAGTTAAACGCAGCATTATTGCTTTCAAAACTTTCTCATAAAGTTTGTAACACATTATCACTGAAGCTTCACATTAATGATGTAATCTTATATTCAGATTCACAGATTGTCCTAGCATGGATTCAGACTGATCCAATTAAACTAAAAACTTATGTTGCCAACAGAGTGAAACTTATTTCACAAAACACAGCAGGTTTTGTTTGGTCATATGTTAGCTCAGATCAAAATCCTGCAGACTGTTTAAGTAGAGGAGTACTTCCTCACGAGCTTGAACAACACTCTATCTGGTGGAAGGCTGCTGATTTCCTTCATGACAGTAAGTACGAGGCTCCTTCAACTATGTCTCTAAGCAACATTGACTTACCAGAAATCAAGGATGAAGTGGCTCACGCATTGGTTTGTACCTCTGATAAGCAACCTCTTTTAAATCTTGACTTTTTGGATAAATTTTCTGAACTGCACAGAAGGCAAAGAGTTCTTGCCTACATTTTACGATTTTGTCACAATGTTCGTTCAAAGTCAAACAAAAACAAACATAATTTAATTACATGTAAAGAACTTGATAAGTCATTATTGATGTTAATTAAGTATGAACAAGAAAAACACATGAAAGATGTAATTCATGCTTTGCAACATAAACAAAAAAATTGTAATTATAATTATGATTCATTGTGTCCATTCTTAGATGACCAGGGCTTGGTTAGAGTAGGAGGGCGCCTGCAAAATGCTAGTGTGCCATATTCTCAAAGGCATCCTATTATCTTGCCTAAAGGTTCTCAAATTATAGATCTCATTATAAAGTCAGAACATGTAAAAAACCTTCATGCTGGCCCAAGATTAGTTTTATCTGTAATTAATCAGAGATATTGGATTGTTAATGCTATGAGGGAAATAAAGAAGGTAATTCATAGATGTATAATATGTTGGAGACTTAAAAAACAAATGTCAGAACAATTAATGGGTAATTTACCTAAAGACAGAGTTAATGTATGTCGTCCTTTTCAAAAAATTGGTATAGATTTTGCTGGACCGATTTCAGTGAAACAATCGTCATTGCGTCGATCTGTTGTGAGCAATGGCTACATATTATGTGTAATAGTTTGTTTTGCCACTAAGGCCGTACATTTAGAAATTTGTTCAGATTTAAAAACTGTAACCTTTCTGGCCTGTCTCAAACGATTTATATCGCGAAGAGGCTTGCCTACTGACATATATTGCGATAACGCATCCACATTTAAATGTGCTAACACTGAATTGCATAATTTGTATAAATTACAGACTTCAGCAGATCACCGAAGAGAGGTGCAAACACCAAATTTCATTTAAAAAGAACTGTACAAAGATCTATACTTACTTATGAACAATTGTCAACTGTACTGTGCGAAATTGAAGCAGTTTTGAACAGTAGACCACTCATACCACTATCCAACGATGTAAACGATTTTTCTTACCTCTCTCCTGGTCACTTTATCGTTGGAACTGCTTTAACTTCATACCCTGAAAAGGATGTATCTGAGATACCTACTAATAGTTTGAAGTTTTGGGAAATTTGTAATAATATGAAACAATCCTTTTGGAAACTATGGAGTAATCAGTATTTAAATACTCTGCAATGTAGACCTAAATGGAAAAATGTAATGCCTAATTTACAAATAGGTTCGTTGGTTATTCTTAAGGAAGATAATACTCCGCCGTTGCATTGGCCTATGGCACGAATAGTAAATGTTTTTCCAGGCTCAGATAAATTAGTTAGAACAGTTGAAGTCAAAACTGCCAACGGAAGAACACATCGGCGCTCAGTAACCAAAGTTTGTTTGTTACCAATATATAACTAGAAATAACATTGTAAAATTTCTTGTTTTGTGCCTACATGGCAGCGTTATTAGCCGTAGGTACTATAAATATTATTTGCCTTTCAAATAGTTTTAACTTGCTATTGTGTAATCATTTATTTAGTATTTGCATAAAGTTGTCAAATACGCACACTAGATGGCGTGACTTGCCTTTACTTTTTCGTTGCTTGTAACCATTTCCGCGCTTTCATAGCACGCCCGCAGATAGCGCTATTTATTATTGATTAAGTAGTGGCAATCTCTGTCCAGAGATGGCGCTGTATAGAACTTTCTTACAGACCTCATTTTGATAACATAAGTATTGTTGATTGATTAAAAACTAAAATGCAATGTAGTAAATTCTCAAGTTTGATCAAAATAATTGTTTAACTCATGTTTATTTGTTGTCATTGGTTTATTTATGTACACATGCAAAGGTTTTGATCAAAATTGATTACGCATCTTGCCTTTTTATCTAGTAATTAAATTGTAAATGTAGAATTATTTCACGTTCACCTTCCGTGGGCGGAGCATGTTGGCAACTCCAACACGAATTAAAAAATAAATATTTTTGTCTATGCTCTCTTCCTCCCGGCATTGCAGGGGACGGTCGTGTCAGTTTTGTATATTTTCAAATAAATAAGTTTGTCGGCGAATTCAAGTGGTTTCTATTGATTCCTCAAGATCAACACACAGCCCCTCGAAACTACAGTCCACTAGCTACGCAACACAAGGTCGTCTGTCCATCTTGTCGGTGGACGTCCTACACTGCATGCTGCCGAATCATGCAGAGAAAATAATTAGAAAAATATGTACCTTGTCTTTTCTCTTCATAAGTCTATGGCGGCGACCGATCCAGCGATATGGGTCAGCCGAGCCTGCCCGCGACGCGATCGCTTCTTTATCATTTAACGTGTCATTAGCAGGTCTCCGCTGTTCCTCCTTCGATGTACCGGGAAATGATAGCAGGATTTAACTTTATGCTTTTTCACTGGAATTTCCTCCTTTAATGGACGCTGCCAGCCGCTTTTTGCCGCCCACCCTGCACTCATAAACGATTGCAGAAAGTCGTTATCGCGCAACCCCTGAAAGGTTTTGCAGGGATAAAAAACTTTGGTTACATCTCGCCGGAGTTATCTGTGTGTAAAAATCTTGTCGCAAAATAAGTAGTAGAAAAATCGGAGCTTTCATAAAAACCTCGTCGTACTTATCTATCTCGAACGAGGGACGTAGTAAATTGAATTAAGACTGTTTTTCATGTTAATTATAATAAAAGTATGTTACAGAGCCCAGTTTTTTTTAAGATGAAATAAGATTTTTTTATTTATTAATGGATTTTATGGACATTATTCCACTGTTATAATGCATTATGCTGACTTATTCTTCTTTAAACCTGTTTAATAACTCTGAAGGCAACGTTGCCTTTGATTTCTCATGCATTTTCAAAGAAATTATTTAAATGAATGAACACAATGATTGTTCGATGTTTATACTTTAACGACTACATGGAACATGAATTAAAACAATTGATTGATTTCATTACTTCATCGGAATTTCTTTTGAGTGATTAAAATTGAATTGAATGAAATTGAATTAAAATACAAATGAATCAATTAGTTTCTGTGGTCCAATGAGGTGGTAGAAACCAATTGATGTACGTTAAAGGCTTATAAATTATTCCAAAACTTCATGTATCTAGCAGTCCAGGTAATAATGAACTTATCACCTTTCGGCATTGCAATCATTTTGCAGTGTAACAACACAACATCAAATATTTCATGACACGGTAAAAAATTAAAGAATTATTTTTGATTATTTTAAACAAAAAAACTTTTGATTGCTTTAACTTTTGATTTATGAAATATAAACAGTTGAAGAGTATAAATTTTACCCCCTCATTTCAAAAAAGATAGTAGGTACCAAGACTAAATTCATCTAACCAATTAAAAAAGTCTACCTTCACTATTGAATGCTCATTACATTGTTTTAAACCTGGGAAGTTAATATGATATTTGATAGTCAGGTACAAAGTTTTTAAATCAAGGGCTTTATGTTGCTTTTTATTACATAATAAATACATACGATTGAAACATTTTTAATTAAAATAAACTCTATAAGAATACACAATTACTCGAACAGCGCAGTTAAATTTCTGTTATTGTTTCCAATAGGAACTTAAAGGACCTGTTCATTTAAGACTGCTATTTCCAGTCAAGTTCGGGTCAAGAAGCCAATTAAACTAGATGGTAGAACGCCCTTAAATAATACTATAGACAAATACTTCAGGAGAAGGGGGATGGGAGGTGCTCGATGGTATTTAATAGTCACTACCGAACGATTTAACACATACAAGCCCTGAGGATGATGAACTTACATGTAGGAAACAGGTTCGAATAGACTGTTAGCTACTATTCAGATAATATGTCAATCATCGGCCACGTCATTACTTACCATCAGCCCCCGATTCAGAACCATTCTGTTACGGATTGGGTTACGATTCGATAACTTTCACTTATTAATAAAATCATAATATCGTGGATTTATCCGATACAACTATTTTATTTTGTTATTTTTTTAGATTTGTTAACGAACTGACATATCAAAATCCTTTCAAACTACGACATTAATTTAAAAATAAATAGAAAATCTAGCAAAAACCCAAGCCGAATGTCTTATCGAACGTTCTGAATCGCCTTGCAGGTGAGATTGTGTCTGATTTAATTACCACTAAGTATGCGGTAAATGTTATGCAAGATGAAACAGTGTTATCGAGGGCACCACCGCCTTACCAGTTTAAGAGCCAAAATCACTTGGAACCTGGACGACGACGCCCGTATTGTGCAACCGTATTTGTGACGTTTGGGCAGGAATTTTTCGTTTGAAAGTGGTAAGGTGGCATAAACCTCGACCGTGTACCTATGGAGGTTAACGCTCGCAATCCGTCATTGTGATAAATACACGATCGAATGCAATTTTTCAACTTTATGAATGTTAATGTAGGATTTGGGGTTTGGAAAAGTAATAAGCCAGGATTGGTAATGGTTCTTGTATATTTAGTCTTTCGTAATAAATTATACTAGGAACGTCTTTCCCGTCTTGCATCCATCTTCAGAACAAAACACTATCGTAATTCCTCTCATTCCAAACATATTCAAATCTTACGTCTCGCTCACACACATTCTTTCATGACGTCATCTATCGTTCTAAAATCCATCCTACATTAATGTTTGACAAACTTACTAGCTGTGTGTAGTGTAGTCAGCCATTGCGTTCATTCGACTAAAAGCACTCGATCTCATAAAACGGGTACCTACCTAGGCAAATAGGTATCAGAACGCATTTATTTACTTAATTTACTTTAAGTAGGATCGCGATCCTTTCTTCCGAGCAGCCGTTTGTAAGACAATTTATGCTTTTTTAAGTAATTCGAGTAGAAATACCAGCTGCGCTGAAACTCGTAATCGACTGAGTACCTGTTAATTTTGTTAAGTGTGGAATAACAATTCAAATGGGAATGAAAATGTATTAGTACCCTTTTATATTTAACAGAATATTTCATTTAAATTCGCCAGCAATTTACTCAATTTCTGTTCTGATTCAAAATTGACTGATTCTGTAAGTTTTTCCTAACCGATGTAAGGCGGAAACAAACACTTTCAAAAGTGTATTTAAAGAATGCAGATTACCTAAAACATTGTTTTTCGGACCTCATTTACTCTCCAAACTGTTATAAGTCAATTAGATCAGCAGCTGCTACATAAATATTCTATTATAATTACATTAGCGGGGTATACCAACAACACGTATTCGTACTAAGAGGAAATTAGAAAAGCAAATTTTGTGAGCAAAGGCCTTAGTTTTGTATGATTTACGACGTTTACACAGCCACGTTGTGTTTAATAACACACCTAAATGTATGTTCGTATGGAAATGCGGCAAAGTACCCAATTTACATAGGTACTAACTAACTTGAAGTGAAGTAAGGGAACACGTTTGGGCAAGTACAATTGTACGGAGATAACATTATAATCATTTTCGTCCTCACGTACGAACATGGGCGGTACGTTTTCCTATTAACTAACGTAACGCAATGTTACACTTATATCTTGTGTGAAAACAAACATTGCATATTGATGTCACAGTTTGAATTGATGCGAACATCAATTAAGTATTTACATTAACAACACTGTATTACTAGAGTGTAGTGATAAAAAAATAAATGCTCACAAATATGTATTTTTGTGTTTATTATATATCGCTCAGAATATAAATGTACTTAGTACCTACTTTCGAATTCGTAAAAAAAATGAGCATAGACATAATTATACTATACTTGTAACAACAAAACATCCTCTCGGTCTCGTTCTATGTTTAAAACACGATAACTAGAATTTTCTATTTCAAAGATTTGCGAGCTGATTTTTTCATCTGCTTATCCAAACATTTTCAGAGCTGAGTTGATTTTGATCTGAAAATCGGGGCACGATACTCGCCCGAGGCGATGTTTTGTTGACAAGATATATTTACGGCGACCTCGTAGCTTCGGATCTCGCAAAAAATAATATGCAAAAAAACTATCCGAAATCTGATGTGGGACCATCCATCATACGAAGCGACAAGGGCGAAGGCTTGTCGACCCTAATCGAACTATAAACATTATACATAATGTATTCGATACTTGTGTGTGGAGTGCGTACATAGGTTGGTGTTTGGGTACTGATACAGGAACGTTGCTTTGTGTGTGTGCGAGCTTATATAACAAGCTTTGAAGACAGGTGAGGTAGGTCAAAATACTTAACTTGGGTTCATACGTAACTCCAAATCACACGCCGAGAGTCACTAACCGAGAGGTTAGTTATAAAATATTTTTTGGAAGTAAGTAAGTATGAAGGTACTTAAGGCCAGGGCCCAGATTCTCGCGTTAATAGAACTCAGCACGAGATATTTGCTTTAATAAAATAAAATTTTGATACGAGTTCTCATTACTCACTTGTTGACTTCCACTTCCTAGAATTATGTTTTCTTAACCTTAACATTCACCTTGAATCTCCAAATGAAATTGTTAGCGAACCAGAAAAGTTAATTATGCCTATGTCAAATTATGGAACACGAAAGCTAATTTATAAGGGGTTGTAAGCCGCCTACAAACTAAATACAAACCGGCCATTTGTAAGGTAAAACTCATGATTGAGTACCTTGGTTGGCGTCGTGACGCGCAGATTAGATATCGCGTGTGCAGCCAGCCTTAGGGGGCGGGGCGAAGCTCCTTAGGGGGGTAACCACAATCTTATACTCGTGGCAATACCAGCATGAGATGTCTTTTGAATACCGTTATGTAGAGTTGAGGAAATCGACGAAGGACACCAACCACCACCAAAAGTCTTTAACCAGTGTGTGTAACCAATGATGACATACGGATCTGAAACATGGTATAGTTAGATATGGGTTCTATAAAAAGTTCGCATTAACACAACGAGCTATGGAGTGGACTAAGCTCGGTATTTCCCTATGAGATCGAAATGAGGAGATACGTAGAAGAACCAAGGCAACGGACATAGCTCGGAGAATCAGCAAGCTCAATGGGCAGGGCACATAGCGCCTATACCCTTTGACCAAATACGCAGCGTAGGACGTCCACCGATGAGATGGACTACGACCTTGTAAATATCGCAGGATGCAGACCGCTTTGGCTGTAAATGACGATGGTGATACGGTGTTATCCAGATATTTTAGCCACGATCTAAACTGATTTATCAGACTTTTTAAATAAATAAAAATATATATTGAATATTTCATGGTTATTCACAATTTATCAAAGACACAATCAGTTTGATATCTTCATTATGTAAGAGAAAACAAAATCGCTTCACTTTTTTAACCTGAACATTATGGTTAGCCCCCAGCAGTGAACACCACTCGGAAGAATGATAGACTGTCTGGCCATCGTTGCCTTTGCCTGGGTAAACAATAAAAACTTTGATTTATTGAATAATTTTCTAAATCAAAGTAAGTATTAGACTGAATAGTTTTTTTCTTTAATTTAAGTCATTTATTCTGCGGTAGTCTAAAGCAGTAATTGACATTTTGTCTCGATATGTTTGTGACACTCTCGTTAGACGGGGCGGGACCCCCATTTTACTACTTTGGAACCGTCCATCTATCAAATGTTAGACTTTTAGAAAAAAATGGTTGTGCAAACCTCACTGTCATTTAAAAAGGCCTATCTATAGACCTTTTTAAACGACGCAGATTTGAGTTAAAAAAAATTAGGTTCTAGTTTCATGTATGGGAGCCCCCTTAAATATATATTTTTTACTTTTTGTATCTGAATCGGAAAGCGGTGAACAAGATACACCTACCTACTAAGTTTCAGGTGTGATGCTAATAGTTTCAGAATAAAGTGGCTGTGACATACGGACGGACAGACAGAAAGACAGACTTGATGAAACTATAAGGGTTCCGTTTTTTGCTATTTGGCTACGAAACCCTTATAAAACTGACTTTCCTCCTTAATAAGTAGATTTCAATAGTAATATTAGCCTTATATCCTTTCACCTGCTGTAGAACCTTTAAGTTACAACCTTTAAGTTACGTCTCTTCTTACTATGATACCAAACTATTGTAATCAGTAATGTTAAGAGGATATCGCGTGTAGTTGTGGAGAGGGGTGGAGTCCTACAAGCATAGCAATCGGAAGATTGATAAACACACCTCGCGATCGCTACTGCAAATTACATTTAAGGCCCTTCGCTAACAAGAATTGACTTTGTAAAAAGCAACTGTGACTCTGTCTGTGTGACAAACACAAAACACTATAAAAACAAAAATAAACTATAAATTGAGAAGTAGTTAGCTCAATGGAAATACATAGGAGAACATTACAAATAAAAAAAAAGAATATGATACAGAGTATTTAAAGAAAGAAAATACGAGTACATTTATTAATCAAGGACATCACACACTCACAGCTTAACAGACACAATTTGAACACAAATGATAAATAAAACAGATGAAATAAGACAAAAAAGCAACATAAACAAACAAAACTGACAAACATAGATAGGTTGGACGAGAACTCCATTATTATTTCTATAGAAGCAAACCCAGTGAAGTATTTGAATGTTCGTACTTTTCAGTTAAACAAAATAACTGTAAATTCTATGTGCCTTCGGTGAAATCTTTCTTTACGTTAAAGATTATTTGCAAAACTTTTAAATTCATTCAGTAAGTACCTAGTCAAACAATTTATTTTGAAGCTCAAACTGTTTTTTTTTGCAGATTGTATTGGCCTACTGCATTTTTGAAACGCGTGTTAACTGACATGGATTATCAGACTAACTGCAAGCCTCAATCGCCGGAAGTACTTGAAAGGGTTTGTGAGGTAAATACTTTTTTAAGGATTTAAAAACCCTCATCTGTAGCTTATCAAAGGTTTTAAAGGGTAGGTAGGGAGACGAGAGTTTAAGTTCACATCGTCCGTGTATGAAAGACCTTAGATACATTTGCACTTCTCCAAGATAACGCCATTTCCAGCAAGTAATGTTTCTAGTATGCAATTAGGAAGGCGTAGCAAACGAGTAAATTATTGTACAAAGTAAATACCACCTACGCTGAAACCACTTTCTTTTGTGTCGCTTATAAATTAGATTTCATACACAACCTACAAAGAACAAAGTAAATCTGAAGTAGCTTTTTGCTCATCCATTTGAATGACGAGCGATTCCCCGTGACTTTGTTCGCTCTTGTATAGGAATTCCTGTAAAAAGTTTGGCCTCTTTAGCAAATGATTTACATTTCAAAATTCGCCAAAATAGGATCGACTGATTCAATAAAACAGGACAAAACAAACAAAATATCAGAACCACGGAATACCAAAATTAGGATGATAAGGTCATAGGTAAAAGAGTTAGTCAATTGGATACACTGAATAGCTAAATAAGGTTAGAAATGCCCCGGTCAGTGCAGCAGAGGTGAGCTAATTGTGAGCATATGAGCATGAGCAGTACTTCAGTCGCGTGACAAGAGCGTTGCAGTAATATTCTGCAAGAACAGCGATTTTGTTGCACCAAGTATTTAAAAAATATTCATTGATGACTGTGCATGCACATTACTAACAAAATTGCTACCTTAGCACGCAATGTATCGCATCCAATTTGCTTGGTTCGCTTGCGTACACAACGATAGGGATGTAGCTCACGGCACAGTAAAAATATCGATAAATGGTATTTTCCCTACTGATGTATAAAAAGATTAAAACATGATTAATTAGTTACCCCCTTATTCATAATAACTCAAACGGTCATTTAAACATATTTTAGCTATTACACTGTTTTGTATGATTATTTCTTGGCGCTGTCATCATTTGTCAGAAAGTGACAAAACAGTGTAATAGCTAAAATAGGTTTAAAAGACCGTTTGAGTTATTATGAATAAGGGGGTTAAAATAAATATTGTTTAGTATTTATTTATAACAAACTAGCGCCCTCCCGCGACTTACAAAATGGATATACTTCCTACGCCTATCGTCAATTACATGTAATTCTTTCGGATGCTAGAAAGAGTAGGCTATTCTATGTAGGTATCTACCCTATCATAATCAAAAACACCTAAAGGCCGTTCCCACGAAAAGTTTGCAGAAAAGTTTCACATTGAACACCCTTCGACAACAGGAGAGCGTGGATGTCCACCGGCAATATGTCCTTCTGAAGATTGCAGGATTGCATTGGACACAGTAGACCGCTTGCGAGTGGTCGCTGTGGAACACTGTGGGGTCTATTCAACTATTCTGTTGAAACAAAAAAAATATTAATAGTCTCTTCTTGAGAGCAACAATAATCACAAACATGTGTCAAAATATTGCGTTTTCAGACATGTCAAATTTTTGTCAAAAATAAAATAAAAAATATGTTAATATTAATTTATTTTAAATTATTTTAATATTAGTTTAATCAAATTATTAATGTTTAGCAATACGTAAAAGTATTAATTTTCTTTATTTCAAGTAAAGTATAGCAACACCATTTTTTTTCTTATTGTTTTTTATCGGAAGGTACAACACTTTGATGCGATCAAATGTGCCGTAAAATTATCCAAATACGCAAAACTAAAATCTTATGGTATATATGTCAATTCATATTGACAAAATACATTACACCGGTAATTGAAGATATCGAAAAGTCGATATTTTAGATATGGACTTTTACCACAACCTGGTATTTTGACATTAAAGAATGAACGTAGCGGAATGATGATTGATGGTTCCACCGCTAGCAGCTCTGTGATTGGTAGTTGGTTTGACGTACTAATCACACCAATCAGAGAGCTCCCAGCGGAAAGTGTGATTGGTTTGTGATATTGATGCGTTGATTCATTGATTGGTGCGTTTGGCACTGCAGCAACAACGCCGTAACGCCTACCGGCGACACAGGTTCTCATACAAACGAACTGTCAGAACGTTTCTAACCTTATTTATCTATTCAGTGATTGGATATGTAGAGCTTTCATTTACGGCGTTACTATTTAATATGTATAGGTCAGTGAGTTATTATTACTACGTACCTCTATAGAGAAGCTATGCCAAGAAAAAAATGTGTCGCAAATACAACGACAAGATTGTGACGTATTCCTTGGAAATTTGAATGTCGAATATGAAACTATGTGTATAATTTGATGACAAGTGGCGTCAATTCATGTGGCACGATATTTGTTCGTGGTGTCAGTTCCATACGCTAGTAATAGAAGTTCAATGGTACATGCACTGTTCTGCAAATAAAATATGCAAAATGTTATAACGGTTATCAATAAACCAGCTTTTACAATATATCAGCAGCCGAGTTATTTCTCAATCGGTTTCCATATTATGTGTCCGCTGCATTGATGCAATATTCACATAGCAGTCTCGGGAACGGTTTAAAATTTTAAACAGCTCCCTTGACCAACATTATCAGCGAATGAAATGACATGGCATCGCGTTCCGATAAAATGAACTTGTTATTTCTCATTTTTATTTCCGATCGGATTTAACGATAGCAACGGAATATATTGGGAAAATGACGTTGTTTTGCCACGTTTGAAAAGGGTTAATTAGTGGTAAAACTCTGGGGAAGTGTTATTTAAAATATTCGATTCACGAGTAGGCACAAGGCATTCATGTTTTGATTACACTTTCTCATGAAACTTGAACTAAATAACGTTTAGCGGATTGACATTGTTATCATTTGATGTAAGTTATTGCAACACGAAAGTTCTTATTAAGTAGCTAAACTCGGTTTTTACTGCTCTCTCACTCACCACATTTATCAATACTTATTATGCGCAATGTAAATATTCCATTCGAAAATAGCTCATCACTACCTCTCTTTTTAGTTAGGTGTTATTTTTAGGTAATCCGTTTTGTTATAGAACAGTTGCATTTTGTAATCCTGATGCAAACATGAAACTTTAATTGGCTGTACAATGCGAGCTTCAAACAAAACTGGTTTATCGCAACTTTACCTGCCCACTAGTTTATTAATTAACACTTTAAACTTACTAAACCAGATTATAACCTAACTAAGTAGCATTCGCTGAACTAAACTAACCTGAACGTTATATCATTAAATTAGGTACTGAAACGCTGTTAAAATAATCCTATTATAGGGTTAGTTTTGAATAATATTGAGAATCACACAGAAAGTATAATTTGAAGAAATAATTCAATATAAACTTTGTCTAGATGTTTAACTCGTCAAGTATGTGTAAACGAGACACAATAAAAATTCCATTGTTATGCGACTCTCGGCATTCGTTTGATACCTGACTGATTAATTGAGTAGTCACTTTACATATCTACATCAATAAAATATATTTACACTGTTCAATGCCAAGCAGCATTGATAAGTGCTCTATAAAATCTTAAAAATTACGAACTTAAAAATATATAAATGCATTGGTTATTTTAGTCATAAAAAGAAACTGGAAGGGCTTATGCCACTTGACCCCAAATCTATTGTTCTCAAAATTTTATAATCCATACATTAATTCCACTATATAACCCTAAAATTGAGAATTATAATCCTTACTTTGAAAGGTTTTGGGGTCGAAGTGGATTTTTTTTGGGGTTTAGTGGCATTAGTCAAAAAAGAAGCAGTCCTTTTTTTGACTGTCAATTTACAACGAGAAGCTTTCAGTGCACGTGCCACTCTTCCCACACATGCATTGAATAAACAAACGTTCAAAACGTCATCTAAATTTCTAAACAATGCAAATTAAAAGCGCATCGCTGTTGTAGGTCGATATTAACTAAATATTAGTGCATTCTGTTTTAAACATGCTGCGTATATTCCGGCCGAAATTCGCAATGGACGTACGACGTCGGGGGACGTCGCTGTCATGTGTCAAACCGAGTGTCCAATTGCAAATGGATAGCTACTGTCCGGTTAGCGCCGATACACCCGGGATCGCGTTAATACGGTTTTAGTTTAGCTCTGATCCGTAATTGATCGATGAGTGCACTGCTAGGCGGTGTTTGATTTAATTTGCTAATAAATTAGGTTTGATATTATTGAGGAGAGTCTTGAATTCGCAGTAGTCGCTTGTAGGTTTTATAGAAATTTATATTTTATTGTCAGACGTCATAATGTAACCAAGGTTTAATAAGGCAATATTTTTCTTGAAAATAGTAAATCTTTCATGGACGCCATAAGAATTATACAGTGAAACAAAATGAGTGTTGCGAGCTGGTAAGTGCTGCTATATGAGAAAGAAAATAACGATTCATTTACTAAGTACTACTTCGTTGCTACAAACCAACCACTTGGTTGAAGGTAGTTCGCGGCTCCGTTCATAAACGGACTGTAAATAACAAAGTTTGAACAGCCCAACTCTATTCCCTCAATCGGCAAAGCGATAAATTTAACTGCGTATTTTATACCAAGAAAATTAACGCGGCAATAAAAAGAAAGATTTTCTTAATTAGAAACCAAGGTGAAGATAACTCGCTTACGTCCGAATCGTCAGGGCGTTGCGTGACTTGGGCAGGATTTATGACTTAATAGCAGCCTGCGCGCGTTAAGTAGGCCTCAGATAAGCCACCTCTAAGTGATTGTCGGCGCTCACAACAATCGTAATTACTCCAAACTACTATCTTCGCTACCAGCACGCGATCTCTTTCATCGCCCAACTTAAATTGTGTTAATTGCCAGCCAGTATTTCACAGATCGTTTTGCCGAAACCCGAAAACGGTGGAATTCATTTTCAACAAAGAAACACTGATTCCAATCGCATCCTATTATATCTTCGTCGATAAATTGACTCAGTAGATTAATCGAAACTAGTTTTAAGTTTATAGACTGACGATTCTATTAACAATTTTAAAGAACATGTATGAAAGTACGTTTATGGTTTGGAAATTGTACGGACTACAGCACGTCAAGATAAACACTGCGGGATCTTATGCAGTTGTAATAAGGGTTAGTTTGCAACAAAAGTGGATAACCTGATGTGCTGGTGACTGTACTAGAATTTTGAATATATCTTTTATTACATTGAAATGAACCGTGTTGAAATTATTACTGGCAATTAAAATTATATGAGGTTATTTACATTAACGATGAATCATCTAACAATCTGCATAAATAAATCGTCCATTCCATCCATTCTTAATTCAAACAATTAGGTATATTAAGTTACTTTATCAAGTTAAATATTATCTGTTAAAATTAACGAATGTTTCGCAATTCGAGAGTTTAGAGTGAATAAACTCTAAAATGCGAAACAAATTTGAAATACAAGTAACAGAGTATTTCAGTTGTCCTTATGTAAACGAAATAGTATTTACGTTTCTTACTAAATGGATATTCTTAGGTCTAGTTGCGTGGTCGATTTTAAAAACTAATGGTTAAATGTCTTAGCATTGTCTACGCGGTACGGTATATAAACACCAGCGGTAAAACATTTGTGATGTGAACAATGCACGTTTTTAAAAAAAGTACTAAACCAATGATCAATAAGAGTATTAGTCTTTTTGACATTTGGGTAAGGAAAGTTTTCTTCAAAACACGTACAAACGTAGATATTCAACTGCTGGTAAAGACATTTAATTATTAGGTAACTATCAAGCATGTAACTGGTTCATATTTGACTAAATCGGAACTTTTGTTTAAAGAAAATAGGTAATTTGGAAGATTTTTCTAGATTTTGTTTCAAGTTAGATGTAGGGCGTTAGTGAGAAAAATTATACATGAGTGTTTATTTACTAAAAATGATACTACATTTTCACTCTTCACAATATTATTTACTTATTTATTTCTAGTAATTTAATTTATTCTGGACATTATTTAGTTTGAATTATTTTTATACGATTTTGACTTTTTATTTAAATTCGGAAATCATAATATAATGATTTAAATGTGACTTTAATTGGCCCTATAATTATGATATTTTTAATATTACAATTATATAAACAATTTGCATGCCATAGTTTTTGGTAAAATGTGAGGACTTATTTTTGTACCTGCACCTACCACCTATTGCAACCATGTTTTGAGCAAATAAATATTTCATTTCATTTCAATATTGTTTCACGGAAACTGTAGAAACAAGGAAATGCATACTGACACTTCTTGTAAAAGGTGGTGCAAAGAATGGCTTTGTGAATAAAAAAAACTCTAACAACTCACAAAAGGAATGCTTTCACTTTAATTAGCCGGCTTTCTCGACAAATGAGAGGAATTTAAATGATAATTGAAGATGTTTGGAAACCTAAATGTCGTAAATAAGGGTGCGTTATTTTTTGAGGAAGGAGGACAAAAAGTAAACATGGAAAACATTCAATATTATCATACTGTGTCTGGTTATCTAAAAAGATACAAAAGAGGTAAGTACATAAGACAAAGCACTGCAAATATAAAATAATTAAAAATAAAATATAAACCAGACAACACACCAATTGTCTTGGTTTCGAAGTAAGGAATTTTCTTCCTTGTGTTACAAATATCGAAAGTGACGACGCGTTTGGTGTAGTGGTTAGTGCTCCTGACTACTATGCCAGCGGTCGCGGGTTCGAATCCCGTAAAGGAAAAATGTTGATGTGATGAGCACGAACATTTGTACATGGATATTTGAGTATTTATGGGAGACGCCCCCGTCATTATCGTTGTCTGGTATTCGTAGCACATGGAAACCAAGACAATTGGTGTTGTCTGGCGCATATTTATTTATTTATTATATACCAGACAACGATTATGACGGGGGCGTCTCGCATAAATACTTAAATACTTACATAAAAAAAAACATCCATGACTTGGTACAAATGCACGTGCTCATCTCATAAACATTTGATTTCCACTACACACCAAACGTGTCGTCCGTCACACTACAACCCAACCCTATAACCAATCGTACTAAAACCACTAAATACAATCATACTATTTCAGCCTCTAGTCAAAGTAAGCTCTTATGTTAAGATATAGTGCCTACGATTTAATATGCAACTATTGTGCATTTATTGCAATGGACAGTCAAAATTATAATAAGGTTTTTATCATACCACTTAAAAAATATTAAAACATGCCACGCGTAACCAGATCCACTTAAAACATACTCATTATCCGAGATTAAAACTGAATAACGACTTGAAACGGTCTCGGAATTATTAAAGTCAACCATCAAAGTATCTGCATTTACATTTGATGTAAACTTTTAACGAAGATCCATTGTCGTACTCCACGGTTGGAATGGAATACAATTTGGTGGGTCCAATTAGTGAGTTACATAGAGTTCTGACTACATTTCTCTTCTTATTTCTATACTTTCAGTTGGGGATGAACAATTGTGTGCAAATTAGCAGTGACAACCCGCGACGGGGGACCGCGTTGCTGGAGACATACAGCCAACCGGACTGACGAACTACTGTAGGGTCGTTATCAAAAAAGTGGCACCGCTTGAATAAATTTACCGATTTAAGAAAATGTGTCAAATATCGAGATTTGTGGAAGTAAAATGAATTAATATATACTCTTTGTTCATAATTAGTGTAAGGGAACGTATTTTAGACATAAATATAGAAAATATAGCCTTTCAAAAATTCTGTCTCACAGGTTAAAGAGCTTTGGTACAGGTTAATGAGAAACGATACCAGGTTAAAGAAAAATTGAACAGGTTAGTGAAAAAAAAACGAATGACCATGCAAAATCAGCTTTTATTATTAATCTGACATGAACATATGTGATCTGTTCATATTTTATGAAAAAAAAAAAACATTTTAGTTTAAACTTACTAATCAGTCTTCTTTCAATGAGTTTAACAAAAAAAATAGAAATATCTTTGGACATGTAACTTCCATACCAAATAAAAGTATAAAATACCTATCTGAGATAGTAATATATCTAAAGGTTTTAAAACATTTAACAAAACTATGTCTTATGAATGATAATCAGTCTAACAATCAATAGGTTTAACAAAAAAAATTGAAATATCTTTGGACATGTAACTTCCATACTAAATAAAAGTATAAAATACCTACCTGAGATAACAATATTTCTATAGGTTTTAAAACATTTAACAAAACTATGTCTTATGATAATCAGTCTAACAATCAATGAGTTTAACAAAAAAAATAAAAATATCTTTGTACATGTAACTTCCATACCAAATAAAAGTATAAAATACCTACCTGCGATAATAAAATTTCTATAGGTTTTAAACATTTAACAAAACTATGTCTTATGATAATCATTCTAACAATCAGAGGTGAAATTGTGTACATCAATCGTATTCATTTGACAAATTCAAAACGTACGGTATGATCTGTCAAACGAACGTTTTGAACGGTCAAATGAATACGATGGTTTTACACAATTCCACCTCAGTTCGTCAACAACAAAATAATGTAAGTATTAAACATAGCTCTAGCTTGTATTGTAATCAATCATACAGGCTTTGGATAATCTTTGGAAATAGGAATCAACAAGAACTCGTGTACTTAACAATCAAAATATGTTATAATCAGAATCGCTGTCACTGTGATTAATTTTATTCAAGGAATATTCTGCTGCAGGCCCTTCATTTAAAATTTTATCTAAAGTACTTCTTCGAAGCTCTGGAGGTAATTCCATTTCAGAAAGTGCTGAAAATGGCCTAGACCTATGAAGGGCACTGACGGAATCACTCAAACTTAAATTTTCAGCAATACTCGTACTAGGAGCAACTAAACTCTCATTGTCCGAATCGTTTAGCTCCAAGCATGAGGCTGCGAGACGTCTAGAAGTATTTAAACCTCTTGTACTTTTGCGCTTAGGCTTTGGCGCGCTCATATGCCTGGTTACAGGATCATGAAAACCAAGGTGCTTACCATGAATACAAAACTCTATTTCAGTCAAACATGATTTTTCGATGCAGCTAAGGTTTCGTAAAACAACAGATTCACTTTTATTTTTGCACCAAACAATTTGGTGTACTTTTTGGGTCCCCTTAAATGGCAGCAATGTATTTGGAATGAGCATATCTTTTTCAAGAATCTTATATTCGGAAACCGTTTCAACAACAATATTTTTTAAGTTTTGTTGTAATAATTTCGCAAAAGCTTCGAAATCCGGAACGTCAGCCCCATGGGTTACACACGCATCAGCAGTACGCTTTAAAACAGCACCAACACCATCTGGAGCTCCTTTCCCATGCCCAGATTCAGAGAAGTTCCAAGTGACACATTCAAGCCGAGGACAGTTCCATCGTAAAGCTGTTATAACAAAGTATATTTTGTAATTTCGATACTGACTACCTGCTGAATCTGAAATAACATGAATTGTTCTTGCTTGTGGGGCATGTGTTTTAAAAAAATCCAGAATCGGTTCTATATGCGCCCATACAGCTGCTGTATCGTGTCTCAAATTAGGACTTAGAGTAGCAAAGCATTGCGATTGTTTTTGACCATTACTATCAAAAAAATATAGCACGCTTGTGTGGATAGTTATTTGCGGCTTACTAGCACCAAAATGTGCAGATTGAATTTCTCTGGAGTATGCGCACTTATAATTTTCGGAGTAATCAATGTGCATTACTACTTCATCATTCTTTAGCTCATCTTTTATCTTTTTTATCGCATTTTGTTGAACAACCATCCTCCCACAATGTTTCATGTAATTTTCGATTGTTTCTTGGCATCTTTTAATCGCTTCACTTGGTTTTGTTAATATTTTCTCTTTCTTTACCAACCTTATTATTTTCTCATTCCCATTTTGTATAATATTTTCAGTTTTAGACTTCCATGTCCAATAGTAGAATTCAATAGAATTGTCATAATCTAAAAAAATAACACTTTTTTTACCGCAGTTAATACAATCGCGGAATAGGCAGTCAGCATTATAAACATCGCAACATATAGTTTTAAGAAGATTCGTTGGATCTTTGGGTTCTATTATTTTATGTCTGTGAAGTGCTGATACTAATAGTTGAAAATTTTCATGAATTACACAAAGACAGGTTTCTCGTGGTCTTTTTGAAGCGGGCAATATCCAGAATGGTCTAAATCGACAGAACGTTGCGAAACTTAGAGTGTAAGCATGAGATGAATTAAACTTTTTGTGAAGATTTCCTAGTGAGTCGTTCAAATAGCGCTTTTGTTCTTTAACACCTTCTTTCTTCACATATTCTTTTTTCCCAGCTGCGCAGCTACTATTTTTATCGTCCGCAAGAAAGTTATTAACATCTTTTTTCTTCTGTGATACTGATGTGTTTTTTAGTGGTCTGTTTCGTCTTCTGAACACACTCTTAAACATTGTCTTTATTTTCTTATCTTGAAGGGACGTTTCGAGATGAGGCTTAAGACTGTTTGAAATTAATTGCTTTATTTTATACGATTTAACACTCTTATAAGAACGTAATACGCCTTCAGCAACAGAAATGTCAGCACTGGTACTAGCTCGTGCAACAGGAGGAAGAACGTCAGAAACAGTTGAATTTTCAGATTGGTTATTGTCTTGAAAATCTTTTTCTAGCAACGGTTGCATTCTTGAAATTTTTTTTCGATACGCATCATTTAGTTTTCTAACCGATTGTAATTTATTTCGTAAAGACGCAATTTCCTTGTCTTTTTTATATCGCAACTTTCTAACTAAACGTTGAGCGTTAGGTGATACGGTACCAGAACTTGCAGAAGACACTTGCGAGGTCGCAGGACTGACTTCTCGTGACCTAAAGTTAGATCTGGTGACTCTTTTACATTTTGAACTACCTTGTCCAAAGCTTGGTGTTTTTTCTCGATTGCCATGATTATTATTAACCATATTGTCGATATCAATATTTTCGATGTCACTAGATGGTGGACTGTTGCATTCAATAAAACGTTGTATTCTTGCTTTTTCTTCTTTTTTTCGTTGATAAGACTTTTTCGCTGCTTCTCTCCATTTTTTTCTTAACATTTTCTGATCTCTGGGTGTTAAATTACTAACAGATAATACTTTTCCTTCATCTTTTCGTTTACGATACTTTGCTTTATTATTTTCCTTATATTTTGCATAAAGTTCGGGATTATTTTTTATCTTTTCATATCTTTTTCTTTCCAATTCTCTTTTTCGCGCCAAAACTTCTTCCTTTTTCTTAGTTTTTGACATTTTACCTTTAAAAATCGATAAATTGATTAACTATAATTTTCTCACCTATAAAATTGCCTAATTAAAAGAAACACAAATTGATTTATAGACGTATTTTGTAACTTTATACTTATTTGTAGTCCGAAATATAATTTTATTTCAAGGAAAATGTATTTAGTTGCAATATTTAAAAAAAGTCTCTTTAACCTGGCCTCAATCTCATTAACCTGTTCTTTTAGAACAGGTTAAAGAGTGGCAGGTGAAAGAGAAATTGAAGGTTATGGTGTGATAAAAACAAAATGGCTACGTTTATGGGCGTATAACTTGTAAAACTGATAAAGGTACTGCCATTTTATATTTTAACATTATCGTTCACAAAACTATTAGGCTACAAAATATAAAAAAGAGGTCAGATTAAAGTTAATATACCTGTTACAAAATCTGATTATCGTGCTTCGACGTAATTTGTACTAAAACAACACTAACTTGCACACACCTTGTCTTCCCGGCGGCTTGCCGAATACTGCCTGGACCTATTACGCGAGGGGTGCGGGTCAAGTATATAATAGTGTGTGTGTGAGGCGCAAGAGTGTTAGCGGCAGGTTAAAGATAAAATCAATCTGGACATAATTAAAACATGTATTGCTAGAACAGTATGTTATTATTTCAAGTGACGATTATGTTAAGTTTATTAGGATAGTATACTTATTTATATTTTAGTGGATTTCAATGCATATTCAAATAACATAATATTTAACAACACATAAAAGTGTGACTAGTAGTGTTTGGACACGGAAAGTTATTGAGAAACCGATGTAAAAAAAATGTATTGCTGAAAATACATTGACCCGTTTTGCCTTCTTATCCTCAGCCTTTGTGTAAAAAGTCTCTCGAAGCCAATATTTACATTAAATAATGTGAAAGGTTCATTTACAAATATACATTTTTACTAAAAATCATCCGGCAGGTTACAGTGCCACTTTTTTGAGAAGAACCCTGTACAATTTTTTTATGAATTTGCATGATAAAATTATCTTGTTTATTATTTATTTATTTATTTATTTATGAACTTTATTGCACAAGTAACAGTGTACAAAAGGTGGACTTAATGCTAAAAGCATTCTCTCCCAGTCATACCTTTAGGTCATGCAGAAAGATTATAAGTGGGTGCAGGAGCATAATGTAGTAAAAATTTAGGAAAAATTTAGATGTCTTTTACGCAAACGAAAGCTGAGGATCCTATTTTAGTGAAGATTTACAAGAGCTCGCTTTGCAAAATTACAAGACGCGAGCTCTTTTTGTGTAAAATGATGGAAGATACAAAAAAAATAATACAAAACCATGTATGCATAAACACTGTACCCATTAACAACCTGCGACCACAACAAAAAGTTGTCGTCGGTGAAAAGGAAATGAATCACGAAATAATCCAAAAATTAAGTTTTTTTTCATCTTTATTTATAAATAAACCTTGAAGCGAGCGAAAAAACGAATAAAATAGAATGCGAAAGAGAAGATAATGCTTTCACGAAATCTACCCCTTGTTAATGTTATGATATCTATTGATATTTGAATACATTTGTTTTGATGTCTTTGGATTGGTTGTCTGCAATAGAATAAGTAATTTGAATTGAAGACGTGAGTAATAATTGTTCCGATCGACCGATTCATTGTTCGTTTACTCTTTCAATAGGCCATAAGAGTATTGCAAACAAAAAATAGCCGAACAATGCATTTTTTTTTGGTTCATTAAAATAATTACAAATTTCGTGCATAGATAGATATTTACAATTCAATGTTGGACGTATTGGCCACCGCTATGTAAGGTTTTGAATATTAATCGCCCCTGCGAGTAGTTGAGACCTTTATAATGAAGTTCTATTTTACCCGCCGCAATTTTTGTTTTAATTTTATTTCCCATGCTCTCTCCTTCATTTAAATGTATATTTTAATTAACACAACACGACTTTTCGCTCAAAGAGGCGACAAAGGATTGCTTTTGTGAGATTTACCTTCCGTTTGTTGTGAGATCCACTGGCTTTTCGTGTTAACTACTAGTGTTTGTAGTTTTGTTATGAATTTGGAGGAAATATTGCGTTTAGAGTTTAAATATTCGACAGTATTCGTCGTTGGTCCACCGCCGCAATGTGATATTTTAATGCAGCATGTGACATTGGCATAATAATATGCTATGCTTCGCTCTAACAGATGTGATAGTTGCATTGCATCCTTGTCGGTATCGCTAGCCGCATCGCTGCCGCATGCGAGTGCGTTGGTGTACTATATTATTGGCGTAGGTTTAATAATGTCGTTTTGGTAGCGTTTGTGATTTTTATTTGTTTTGCCTATAATGAGTTCTATAGGTATTACAATGAAACTGAAATGTATGAAACAATGGGTTCTTTAGGTTTTGTTAACCAGCAGCGGGTAGCGGTGGTGCACTTCACTGGAATAAAAACTTTTCTAAAAACTGATACATTAAATCAAATAAAAATAACAACGAGAAAAAATAACAACCCAGTATCGAGGCTCCCGCTGAAAATCAGCGTCGTGATAAACATTACACATGGTTATCACGACTAGTGCTGAGCGGGAGCCTTTTTGATACACAATCATGTTTTTTATATTATAATTTTTATTATGTATGTATTGTTGTGTGTCAAATAAATGTTTCTTTCTTTCTTTCAACGAAGTCTACTATAGTTGTGACAAAATTAAAATATAAAAATAAAGAATTGGCTGTATAGGTACAAAATGTTATTAAAATACAAACAGAATGGAGTTTCGGCTCCCCGGTCCGACCTACCTCATAGTGGCATCTGTAGACGACAAAAAAATGTAATTTACGGCGATTAATGATTTAGCAATTTCCTTTTGCTACATTAGTCCTTAGGACTGAAAGAATGATTTAAGAAGGGGAGCCACTTTTTGTTTTAATGTTTTTTTTTTTTTTAGTTTGGGGGGGGGGGAGATTCCTGACACTAGCATTGTAGCTACTAGCATATGTTTGGTATCAATTTTGAGTAAATCAAACACGTAGAATTCATTTCTACTATTCATTTTGCAATATTTTTCAGAAAAACGCAAAAAAAAAACAAAAAAATAAAAATCGACATTTCCCTTTTTTGGTACAAAGTCGTCCATATCGTTTTTTTTTAACAGATAATAAAATAAAAATATTTTTTTTAGAAAGTCCATTTAATCTCCTTTATAAAATAAGTACCCACATTATGGACGAAAAATTATAATATAGATGAAAAAAATACATCTCGTTACAATATACAAAACATTACAAATTAAAATGACCTGTTTTTGACTTCAAACTCTTCTGATAAAAAGATAGTGCAGTTTAAGATACAATAGGCGTTTCAAATAATGGGTGTTATTGAGAAAACGCTTTATATTTCAATATTTATATGTTACATCTATCATATATTATAATTACAATAAACGTCGCCTCGTGGTTTATTAGTATGGAATATCATCTTCCATGCCGTCTTCCATTTCGTCTAATAATGCCTCGCTGTCTATTACACTGTAACAAACGAAACAGGGATAAGTGTTTATGATAATTTTGACTAACTCGTTGGCGCGGTGGCTAGCGCACCTGGCTGCTGCGCTAAGGGTCGTGGGTTCGATTCCCATCCAGGGCAAACATTCTTTGGATGAAAAGGTTTGTTTGTCCTGTGAGTTTGGGTGTTTAATATCTATGTAAGTATGTTTATCAGTCTCTGGTTCCCATAACACAGGGAATCCTAGCTTGGGGCCAGATGACCGTTTGTGATTTGTCCCCGATCATTATCTATACTTATAAAATGCTTTGTCCTGAACTACTGACTTATTGATTGACTGACTGACTGACTGACTGACTGACTGATGGATCAACGCACAGCCTAAACCGCTGATTGTAGAGACCTGAAACTGGGAGGGTGTATTCTTTGTATGACGAAGGGATCCGATAAGAAAGGATT
The DNA here is from genome assembly GCA_963584085.1 of Pyrausta aurata. Classification (NCBI taxonomy): domain Eukaryota; kingdom Metazoa; phylum Arthropoda; class Insecta; order Lepidoptera; family Crambidae; genus Pyrausta; species Pyrausta aurata. Next base: position 7,360,056 of record OY757265.1, read on the forward strand.
TTCAGAAATTCCACCCCTAAGGGGGTCAAAAAGGGGTGCAAAGTTTGTATGGGACAACCAGATCCCTTGGTCCAATCTACTTCAAATTTTGCATACACATTATTTTACAGAATTGACGGAAGACCTATTTTGTAGTTTATTGAAATTCATCTCATAAGGGGGTAAAAAGGGTTACAAAGTTATTCTGGGGGTGATTTGCTTCGAATTTGATATCAATACTCTTTAATGCTAATGATAAAAAATTATATAATATAACTTTTGACAATAATTTGACATGACGTCAGAGACACAATGTTTTGACACATGCTTGATATTGATGTGGCACTCGAGAAAATGCTCAAGAAGAGATTTTTTTCCTTAGAACATTAAATAATATTTTTTTGTGTTGAAACAGGGTAGGTATCAAGCGGTCTGTGTCCAGTGTAGATTGCAGATCGTTTTTTCATATTGTCGGTGGATATTCTACGCTGGTTCTGTGGTCGAAGGGTGTCCAATCTGGAACTTTTCTGCAAACTTTTTGTGGGGGTCTATGTTTAGCAGTGGACGGCTTTTTGGTGTTGATGATGATGATGGCGTAGATCCCTACATAGAATTGTCCCTTTGAATTTACAATTTGAATTCAAGAAAGTAGAGTATTCGCTATGACCATAAACAAAGCTCAAGTTCAAACTATTAAGGTAGCGGGAGAAGACTTGAGGGAATTTGCTTCTCCCATAGTCTGTATGTGGCATGATGCTGAGTAAGCGCACAGAGTATAGCCTGGTCTTTTTATTAGCACCCGAAAGAAATGTACGATTGACAATAGGCGTAGTAAGTATTTCCATTTCGTTGTTAAATAAAACGATATTATCCCCGTGTAAGTTTGACCAGATTAAAGACCGGGCTACGTGTTGCGTGTACATAAAATATAACATTTATCTCAACGCATTTCTACGCATATATTTAAAAACTGGATGTTTTTGTTTGTTTGTTTGAACGCGTTAATCACAGGAACTATTGGTCCAGTTATAAAATATGTTACATACATTGTTAGATAGCTAATTTATCGGGGAAGGCTATAGAAATAGTTTAATGCGTATCGGCTTATAAATACTTTCGCTACGATCTATGGGAACGGAGTAAAACTATTGTGCGCGTACGAAGTCGCTGGCGGGCCGCTAGTTATTTATAATTAACTGTTATAAAACCTACTAACATTATATTTAAAGTTTTAATATAAGCATAATAACTGTACCTTGAATTATCGCAGTTTCCTCTGCAGTTACATAATTGCGTGCATAGCAACCCTTTTTGGCTGCAGGAACATCGACCTCTACAACCTTTTTTACAGGAACATTTGGTTAGCTGACTGACAGATTTCCAGATACAGGCCTGCGTGGTCCATGTCGGCTTCCATACATCCCCTGTGTCAGTCTATCCCCAGTTCGTCGGCGAGACAATTTCAGGCGATGATTTTAGAGCTTGTCCCCATACTTGCCCTGCCTGATAAGCTGCCCGCATAATATGCATCTTAAGGGCATCTTTTGTTGGAGGAATGTTTTGGAGAGACCTATTTTTTGATGCAAGAAAATTCTTATTTGCATCAAAAAATAGGTCTCTCCAAAACATTCCTCCAACAAAAGATGCCCTTAAGATGCATATACTTACATAGATATTAAACACCCAAACTCACAGGACAAACAAACCTTTTCATCCAAAGAATGTTTGCCCTGGATGGGAATCGAACCCACGACCTTTGGCGCAGCAGCCAGGTGCGCTAGCCACCGCGCCAACGAGTTAGTCAAAATTATCATAAACACTTATCCCTGTTTCGTTTGTTACAGTGTAATAGACAGCGAGGCATTATTAGACGAAATGGAAGACGGCATGGAAGATGATATTCCATACTAATAAAACACGACGCGACGTTTATTGTAATTATAATATATGATAGATGTAACATATAAATATTGAAAAATAAAGCGTTTTCTCAATAACACCCATTATTTGAAACGCCTATTGTATCTTAAGCTGCACTATCTTTTTATCAGAAGAGTTTGAAGTCAAAAACAGGTCATTTTAATTTGTAATGTTTTGTATATTGTAACGAGATGTATTTTTTTCATCTATATTATAATTTTTCGTCCATAATGTGGGTACTTATTATAAAGGAGATTAAATGGGCTTTCTAAAAAAAATATTTTTATTTTATTATCTGTTAAAAAAAAACGATATGGACGACTTTGTACCAAAAAAGGGAAATGTCGATTTTTATTTTTTTGTTGCGTTTTTCTGAAAAATATTGCAAAATGAATAGTAGAAATGAATTCTACGTGTTTGATTTACTCAAAATTGATACCAAACATATGCTAGTAGCTACAATGCTAGTGACAGGAATCTTCCCCCCAAAACTAAAAAAAAAAAACATTAAAAAAAAGTGGCTCCCCTTCTTAAATCATTCTTTCAGTCCTAAGGACTAATGTAGCAAAAGGAAATTGCTTAATCATTAATCGCCGTATAATTTAGTGTACATCGGCAACTATCACCCCCGCGCCGGTTGGCACAGCTTTTGAGCAATACGCCACGTAAGGCTATCAATATATGGCCAAAATGAATAATTTCTTCAGTGTCCTGGGTGTGGTATAGATGAAATGTCAAAACGTGCTAACACAATTTGGTTACGATTTAAATTACCAGAATTTTCTCTATTTCAAAAGACACAGTCCAATCAAAATATTCAGGATTATAGAAAAGATTATAAAAATTGCAAATAGTAGTCTTAAAGCGGCTTAAATCATACATGTCCGTGACGGGCTAGGTGCGATGAATATTAACTCAGGAGTGGCAGCTTTCCGGCTCGGAATTAGCATGCTTCCTAGAAACTAGCTTTTACGCTTATTAAAGCTCTTATTAATATCAAGCTTTGCATGCAATAAGATGCTCGAAATAAATTTACTAATTTCATGAAGTTAATTAAGAGGTAATATTTTCATTGGCTTACGCAGTTTTAGCAGTAGGTATAAGATAAGATAAGATAGAGAAGACATCAAAGCGACTCGACTCCATCGGTCGCAAACTTCTCTTGTCGCGCATGTTGACTTTGCCATTCTCACCAATGCGATATTTGTACATTTGTACATTGAAAAGCGATGTACAAATATTGCACTATAAACCGTCTGAAAGAGACGTAAAAGCCAATGATGAAGATAAGATAACTTAATTGTACATCAAATACGAGTCTCGTAGGTCAGTTAAAAATTCGTTTTAAGGAAATGTACAGTTGAGGCTCTTATATACTTTCGGGTATCTGTTAAAGTTGTAAATTATATTAATTAATTAATTAAGTTAAATTTCTCCCATAGATACAGCAATCTAGACAAGCACCACAAATAAACGAATTGATTCTGTAAGTAATATCGCAATATTACATTTTGATATTAAAAATAATTATTCATCGTCAGTGAGGTATGGTTCTACAGCTACTTCAAGACTTAAATCAATTACCAATATAAAATATCTTAGGTATTTATTTTCTAAACTTTCTCAGTAGCTTAACGATATTATTATGATCCAACCTTTGCGATTTTATTGGTAAACTAATAACAAACTAAGCACTCATTTACATGGAAAATTTTAAAACTAAGCACAAACTTTTAATAAACTTGTATATTCTTCGAAATTGTGACTTAGTTTGTAATTTTATTAAGGTATTAACTTTTTATTAAGTATACAAGATTATGGAAGTAGAATACTAAGTACAAGTATTTAGATTAAGGTAAGCTTTGCTAACTTTATCCCTTTCATTAAAAGTAAGTAAATATATTCTGCCAATATTTCTTCATCGCAGACAACATAAGTCTTTCATACATGTATAATTATTTTCTAGTCTACAAACAAAAGGTCTCTGAAAAGTCTAGTAAGAGTCTAGAGAATAAAAGAATTCATAATGTGGTGTAAATTAGGATTAAATTACCTAAGTATTACGATTTATTATTCCGAATGGATTTGACAGCTAAATGACGTTTTGTACAAAAAAAACTGTATTCTTCGTTTGCTTATTTTTGCGAGCAGAATGTGACATTTGATAAATGCGGCATATCGCATGTGATACGTAGTTGCATCCTTGCTGTCGGTATTGTTTAGCCGCATAGCTGCCGCATGCGAATGCGGCGGTGTACTGTGTTATATTCATAGATATTTTTCAGTTGATTCAAACAACGTAACCAAGTTTATTAAATTTTGGTAGGCCAACCATTCGTTGCACGCTTTCGCGGATTGGTAGTTGCTGTCGGCATACCAACGATTTGGTAGTAGGTTGTTTGGGGAAACATAAAACCTTTACTACAAAACTTACTTTCATACACCATCTCCCTAATAGAAATCCTAAAAAGTTTTAGTTATATCTGTCCAAAACTTCATACGAAGCGACGTTCCATTTTTGAATTATTTGTTGGTTAGTGCTTACTTGCCGATGGTGTAACAGGCCCCTAGCATACTAAATGAGTAGAAACAAGATATTTTCCGATCCCACAATGTATAGGAGGATCATCTATTTATTGGTTCGACAAAAACGAAGATGTGAATTTTATTTTAGAGATACAAAATCAACACTGTCTAGGAATATTTTAGATTTCCTCAATTAAATCAAAGTTTATTAAAAATTACATAAAACATGTATATACTTTTAAATAACCCATGTATCAGAACTTCATACAAAATATCCCTAGACAGTGTTGAGTAGTATATATCAAATTGAAGGGAAACTACAAAAGTCCTGTTGATTTCATGAATATGACATATACGTTCTACGTTTCGTCGTTCATGGGGCAGGGCTTTCGATCCATCCGGCTGTTAATTAGATGATAGCGAGCAGGAAAGCCAGCCGAGGTGGATTAGCACTGTCGTCACCGATCTCCTTTATTTCCTTTACGAAACTGCTCGCATTTCGGTTGTTATCGGGAAATAGTCTTTGAGACCAGCCGTTTGAGAGGAACGGTTTGATTTGCGGTTCTTTGAAGTATAATGAGTTCTTATTTTAAGTTTTCTTTAACTTTATTGTTAACGTGTTAATTGTTAATAGCTCTTTGCCCACCAGTGGGATGATACGGGCTAACTTTGCTTTATAAATTGATTATCATGTTATGATGTTGATTTTTTACTCAGGAAATATCGATTTGACTGCGATGATGCATTTAAGCATAGAATAAAGGTTAAACTGCAATATAGTTTTGAAAAATAACGGAACGTGTTTTGTCAGTAGTTTCGTTTCAAGCATAAAAGGCACAAACATAAGACTCTTAGTGGTTCTCCAATACACCTACCCTATTTATTTTAGCGCCATCTATAAAGTTTTCCTTTACTATAAACTCTCCTGTCATAAAACCTCTGTACATCGTCTCAATAAAGATTCATTTTATGGTTATTTAGGGCGAGTACATATATAGCGGCCATTTTCTCAACACACAGCTGGGAGGCGGTTGAACGATGTTATTGCTCATTTTTCTAGATAAGGATAATATTCTGATGGGCCGTTCGTTTGCTTATTTGTACACAATGTTTGTATCTTAAGCAAAGGGTAACGAACGAATTTTGTCTTCTTACATCTAAGAGTATTACAATCATTGCTTTGACAATTAGTAACTGAGTCTTTGAATAGTGACTTCTTCTTATCACTAGACCACAATTGTCCCGAAACAGGGGTAGGGCTTATATTGGGACGTATATAAGTGGGTCTTTATGCAAAAATAGATTAAATGTCTGTTGACTTTTTATGTCTTATTGATTAGGTGCAAACCTACCCAAAATTGACAGTAAAAGTGAAGTTTCATAAAAATGACCAGTGACAAATGGTGCAAGCAAAACTGAACTGCAGTCATTAATAAATATAAGTACCGGCTTCAAAATATTATTTAGTAAGTTAATTAAGTAACTACAATTTGTGGTCAGCGTGTCACACCACAACTCAAAATAACACGCATGATGATTACCAAAATAATATCGCCCAATTTTGGTAAACAAAATCAAATAAAATGAGCAAAGTCGCGAGCCTATGTTAGTATAGGAATATCTGTCCGAATATCCGTCAGTAAAGTTGCTAATAAAGGTTACCTCACTCAAACGACGAGCCGTAAGTCCGTAATATGACCAAACGATGGTAGGCGGAAGCCATAACCGAGCCTATCACCAGGAGATGGTACGTTTTCAGACAGTTCCTTCTGTAAGAATGCTACTCAATTTGAGATATTTTCTTGTAGACTGTACTACTAAAGCCCAGTTGCATGATCGAAAGTCAACTCAACTTATGGTTAAAAGTCGTTACTATTGGTTGAATGATTACGATTTTGCGTGCTTCGAACAAAAAATACCTTAACAAATGTTCATAAAAATATATTTCAGCATACATTAATTCTAACTAAATATAACCATTCTGTCAATTGTTTCAGATATCTTTTGTTTCAAATATGCACAGTCGTAATTATTAAACCGCTCGTAACATTTTGAAATATTTGTTATTATCAATAACGAAACCGGCCCTTAAGGAAGCTATGTCTGGAACTCTGATGTTTAGCTGTAGACAAAGCAAGCGCTAAATTAGGTTTCCACAATACCTACATTCTCTATGAGGGAAGGTTTGTTTATATTAGGCCAACCCTTGCTTTGTTAACTCTTTCAGGTTTTGGTGGTTAGTTTTCTAACTACTTATTCTCGGTCATTTATAAAATATGTTTTCACTCTAATTTTTGATTAAAGAACATAAGTATAAAGCATGATTGGAATAGATAGAGAGTTACAAAATAATACGAATAATGAGAATTTGGTTAATTTAATTTTCATTTTCAACCTTTTAGATGGCATTGATAAAAACCATCTACTACCTATCCGAGCATTTGATATGGATATGTTTTTACAAAACGTTCAGATTTCTTTAGAATTCCGTTTTCTAGATCGCGCAGACAAGATTTATAAGCACTAGCAGTGCCTGAAAAATCCGATACTACTAGCCTGATTGGGCTCCCCTCGTATACATCGGTAGGTAAATGAATTGGTAGTGCAATAAAGCGGCAGCAAGACGCCTTGAAAGTAATTGTGAATTTGCTGCTGTTTCTACCGAGGTGAAATTGGAACTCCGACACAGATATAGAGAGGACGGAATGAGTAATTGCTTGACAAACATCGTAGTAATTGGTGTGAAAATTTAGAAGTTCAATGGAACATTGGGAAACTAGTTGAGGTAAAATTAATAGGTTTAATTTATAGACCTTGTACAAGCATACTTCTATTATCTATATGATATGTTTTTCTATGGTCCTGGGTTCGATTCCCGGGTCGGGCCAAAAAATATGTACCTGAGTTTTCTGTTTAGAAATTCTCAGGGAAGTCCGGAGTTTGGAAGTTGGCGGTGTTTCACCCCCGTGCCTCGGAAAGCACGTAAAGCCGTTGGTCCTGCGCCTGATCTCTCTCCGGTCGTGTCAGATTGCTGTCCCATCGGGCTATGAGAGTGAAAGGAATAGAGAGTGCACCTGTGTTTGCGCACACACTTGTGCACTATAATATGTCCCGCGCAGTCGGTTGGTCCTTGTGACTGGCCACCGTAGTCGAAATCGGCTAGGGGGACTATTATGTTTTTCTATATTTTTGTACTTCTATCATCATTCATTATGCTTAAAGCGGTCTAGTCAAACTTTGTTAGTATGTTATTATTTAGAGTGTCGGAAAATCCACAATTAAAAAGTATAAGTAATGAAAATCGGTCGGTCCTGTTCTCGAGTTATAAGAGGTGTAAATAACATGACTTTCTTTATGTATATGTAATTATGTATAGATTAAAAGAAATAAGATCGAGAACATAAAATAAGAAAATGGGTTTTGTTCTATACGGATTAACAGTTTTGTTAAATCGAGCTTACTTTTATAAAGTATAACGAAAGTTTGTTAAAAACTGTTTTGACCGAAGTAGTTTGGTTAATATTTTTTTCAGTGTAGAGATAAACGAAGATGGATGAAAGGAGACAACCAAAAAACGACGCTAGTTGCAAGCGATATTTGCTTTTAGGATGGTAAGACGGTGGTGACCCCATTTACTATTACAGTTCCAACGATAACCATTCAATTATAAATTAAAACAAACCTCTGGGGTGTAGTGTCAAAGCACGCTGAGGGTTTCAAGGCGTCGCCGCTCCGAGGTCCCGGGTTCGATTCCCAGTCGGATCAATATAGGAATCATAATTTTCTATACTGTCTCGGGTCTGGGTGTTTGTGTTCCACCGTTGTTTTTGATTTCCATAATACAAGTGCATTAGCTTCATACTTGAGAGTACTCAGAGCGATTTATGTGATTGGTGTCCATATTTTATTTAAAAAATATGCATTCAAATTCACAATACAATAGCTGCTGGTACCTCTTCTTGCTCAACGGTGTCTGTCACGCGGCCGCCCCAGGGTCTTTTCATTTTCCAACTTTCGGCGCAATTACGAAAGTAGTTGTAAAGTTTCACATCGGCCCCTTTAGAGATTTTCATTTGCAAGAATGAATTTCTAAATTACAAATGAGCGGTTTGCTTAAAATTTTCATCGTGTTTCCAGTTTCACTGGAGCTGAAGTATCTATTACCAGCTGTCGGAAGTCATTGAGGGAATCGTGTTTTGTTTTTTTTACACCAAATCAAACTTAATTGGTTGCTATACATTTAGGGCTGGACAAAGTAAAACAGGCGGTTATAGTACCTATTAATGGGCGGATCCCCTTTACTTTTTTGTCAAAAATGATGCACTTTTTGATCAACTTTGCACACCTCCAGAACTTCAGGACTTGATATTTGGATAAAACATACAAGGCCCATCTTCGTGGTTCAATAAATTTTGATTTTAGCCTCAAAATAGACCTCCAACACACTTTTTCGTACTTATACAATAAAAGGTGAGCAATAAGAGACATTTCACAATCTTCAGATTACTATTCAGGCAAACTTACAAGTACTTACTTAGGACTTAAAACGGATTTAAAAGTGTTTAATGTTTTTAGTTCTTGCTACAATGGTATTTGCTACAAATTGCATTTGAAGGGCTTCGGTCAGCTTTCCACAATGCACTCTGCACTTCCGCGCGAATTAAAAGAACCGAACAATTGTGTAAGAAAACAATTCGTTTTGTCGATTCCGGGATAGTACTTGAATTCCGTGGAATGACGGTAATCGGATTTATTATTGAAACATTTAATTTATATAGATGTTATAATAAACCTTTTTTAGAGGCTTTGCCGAGCTTTGGATTGAATGACCTATACTTTGTTTTCTCGCTTGATTCATAAGTGATGTGATAGGATACTCATTTAAGATAGTAATCAGTCAGGTATCAAACGAATGCCGGGAGTCGCATAATAATGACATTTCTATTGTGTCTCGTTCACACATACTTGACGAGTTAATAAGCTAAATTGTCATGGATTTACGAGTAACATGTGTCTTCAATCCCTAATCGCCTATATCACGAGGCTATGTCCTTGTAGGTAAAGATCATTTTTATGCAGGAATTAATGAAAATACGTTTCAACGTACAAATGCGAGAAAACTTGTAGTAAATAAGTCAGCGATATCAGATGCAATTTAGTTGCCGTCTTTCCTGTGCCTCTGTTCCCGAAGGTGGTTTTTCGGGCAGCTTTTTGTGTCAGATTTTAATAAGCTCAGAGCTTTGCCTCCGCCTTGGGAACAAACAGCCTTAATAATATTAGCCTTATTATCCTTCGTTTGATCATCTGCGTGGGCATACTATTACAAATTAATCGGATCTAAGGTAATTTGGATTTAATGCTGATATTTTGTTCCGTAAAGCTGATTAATACGGAATATTTTGAGGATTTAATGAAAACGTTTTCCTCCCTACTCGTACTTTATTACAACCGTACGATAGCTTCCATGGTGTAGTGGCTAGGCACGCTGCGTATCAAAGCGTCGACGCTCCGATGCTCCGGGTTCGATTCCCGGTCGGGTCAAATCAGAAATCATAATTTTCTATATTCAGATTCAGATTCATTTATTGACTTGAAAACACGGGCCCATTGTATTGTTGTGCTACCACTGTTGTTTCTGATTTCCTTAACACAAGCGCATTAGCTATCTACTTTTGGATCAGAGCAATGTATTGGTGACCAATACCTATTTATTTAAAAATATTTTAATACTGCTTATGACGGCATTTATTATGTTTTAAAAATGTCTCAGACAGCACAACAATCTAAATAATAAGATTTTAAAGATTAAGATATAATTATTTCTGTATTTGGTTTATATCGTAATCCCTTTGTAAGCAATATCTTTTCAACTACGAGATTTAATTACCTAATTGTTGTGGAGTGAAATTCTTACTCAGTGTAAACGATTATTATCAATATAATAATATTATAATAATACTACACTGGTATAAATATTCATATTTATGTAGTTGTATTATAATAATAGTATCAATTTAATGTGAAATTGTAATACGAATTGCTAATTTGACAGTAAAGCAGACCTGCATAACTGTCAAAGCTGCATCGCAATTCGTACCCAGAACTTATTAGGACAATGTAATACAGGGCGTCAATAACTGTACTCATTAACAATTAGTGAGTAACCAACGCATATAAAATATACTCTACACATTCCACACAAACTATATACAAAGATTATAACAGTTTTTTTATGTATACCAAGAGTGCTTCGCGAACAATTTATACACATTTTGCGCGGGCTAAATTAAAAAAGTTTGCAATCACTCCAGCCTAAAAACAAATTAAAAATACGTCGAGTTTACAATTGTACGAGTGGGGGAAAGTTCACGAAACAGTTATTTTACTACGTACTTACACAATATGCAGTTCTGAAAGCCATGTTTTAATAAATATTTAAGTTACTTAACTTATTGTTATAGAACCTTGGGGCGTATTTCTACTTGCTTAATCCGTTAAATTTCTAGGCCCACCTTGCTGTCAGATTTAATGAATCCGCCCTTAGGGCTTATGGCCAGGCTTAATGTCTAATATCAGCCGATATTGAAGTATAAAAGGAAAAAATAATTTAAATTTAATGTCAAAAGCTATATACCATATGTTTGAGTGACAAAAACTATATACGGGGTGATTTATCACTATTAACTATCCATTCTTTGTTCTGTCAAAGCTCTCCCAGTGTCTTATTATAATGTAAACTGTACTTAGTACAGGCGGTGGAAACAAAGTTGTTATGTACAGTTTCGCCGATTAAAATTCGTAGAGGACAACAAACTGAAAATTATACAGGGTGAGATTAGGGTGACAACGATATTAACACTTCTAGACCCAATTTAAATTTAAGTGTTTGCGTTTTTCAAATCATTTTATAATTACAAAGGTCGTCTTATCTTGGGCACTCAATGTTAATAAAAACAATCAATTTTGATGTCCTTATTGTAGAACTTTACTTCTATAACAGGAGTTGAATCAATGGTTAAATTACAACCTTACTTCTAAGTTGTAAAAGTATACCTCATATACCCCACGATAATATTTTACCAATACTTAAAACGTAATGCAAGTCACGTTTTGGTACAAAGTAAGTACTCTAAAACGAGAAATCGTGGTCTCCCAATCGGCAGTTGGGACTGTCCTCGGCGATTAATATTAATGAACTGTGACACACCGTTCAACATCGCCCGCCGCTATGTTTCTTTTGATTGTAAATTCTGAGCTCTGTACTTGTTGCATAGTAAACGGCCACGGGAAAACATCTCACGAAATATTCGCCCTGTATAATGAACGCTTTGGATGCCGTTTCAGATTTGTATTGTACATGTTCTGACTTTTAAATGTTATTCATGTATTTTTTATCATGAGAAGTGATAACTTTGGTATTCTTGTGAATTATTTATTTCGGCTGTTTATTCTGGCCTACCTAGTTCCTACTTGAAATAGTTAATTGTTGAAATTTTTAAACTACTTTTCGAAAATTTATTTAGAACTTAGATAAAAATCATTTTATTTTATTATAGATATTCAAGGTTATTTATTGTTTAGGCTTAGTAAAGGATATTAGTTTATATAAAATGTCATGGGGAATTACATTCCCTTCTCCAAATAAATATGAAATATAAAATAGTTTCTCATAAAGTATATTAAGCTAGATTTAACTGGACATTACTTGTCCTATTTAATAACAAGAGAAAAACAAATGAGAAATGCTAAGTAACTAATTTGTGTACGAAACCTGGCTGAGAAAAACGTATTTAACCATTTTCTATAGTCTCTTATCGGCACGTTGTTTTTCACACAAGCATCCATATCAGGGAGCATTATGTTAATCTTATTTGAGGGTCTATTGACTAATGGTACTTATTCAATTTGGGATCCGGCAAATTGTATCGCGTTACCGTGTAAGATACATCATTGAATTATCATCACTCCAAATGTCATTTACTTTGGCATGTGACAGGATCTCAATTGAATTTTCTCGAGGCTCGAATAAAAATGGTATGGTGGGACTACGTTACCGTACTAAAATGGTATCAGACGTGACTTTCCTACAGATTATTATATTGGAACCAATTTCACACCTTTTAAATTGGATAAGTCGATAAAACTGTTAGCATGCTTTCAACGTTGAATTCGGAAAAATAATAGAATAAATAACTTATTACGAAACATTTGTTCTGGGTCCGATCCGATCAGTATTTCAGCGTGCTAAATAAGTTCTTACGCCTACGCCTGTAATTTAAAAAATAGGACACAGTGCGACACTGCTCTAAAATTAATGCACTCACCTGTATTTTTCATGGCAGTCTTCCAACACTGATGCGTCCTACCGGTGCGCCCCAGCCAAAGGTTTCTACTATTGGTTGTTCTATTGTGATGTCATCCGTAATACACCCACATTCACATTTTCCACTTACAAATACTACTTTTAATTCCATATACACTTTATAAGGTATTTCTAGAGTTCGCGATTTGAACACCACCAAAACAGAAATGTCGGTGTTGCCAATTAATTATTGCCATAGAAAACAAATACAACACTGGACTATAATTATTAAAGCCAACTTTATCATGTAATTTCTGGAAACGAGTTGCGTTAGCATTAATAATGAATAAACAGCGTCAGTAGAAACATTTTAGTACAATAATTAGTAAGCTAATATTGTGTAGGTACAGCTCTTTGTCTACCAAAGAATGGCGTTGTGTTTTGGCAAGGTATTTCGCATTCTAGCGGACCTACATTTCGTGGAATACCTTTGATAACAGTACGCTACACTGTTTAGGTACACAGTCTAGATTATTATAATTTATATTTCTACCTGCTTTGAGAATGTTTGCTGTTAAAGTAAATTTTAGTAAATTAAGACTTTAAAAGAGCTTAGAATATAAATCTTTGTTTACAAAAATTTGCAGAGTTTTATCAATTAATTGCCTCCTTCCATCACAGTTACTTAGTACGGTTAGCAAATACAAAAATTTGCAAAGCAAAGAGTAAATTAATATATTTGATGCAAAGTGATAAGAAACAAATATTAGAGCGGGTTGTCTTGAGAGCATAGATTATAGATTTCCACTTACCTTCATTCAGAAGATCCAACATTTCTTCTATTTTCTTTTAATTTCGTCATCCTATGACGTAATTTGTTACTTTCATTAATAAAACATATTTCCTGAGTCGTTTGGCTGATATGATGACGAATTAAAAATATTTCAATATTTTGGAGAATGCAAGTACAATTTTTCATTAATGAAAGTTGTCTGTTGTACGAATACTATTTCCGTTGGCAGCTCGACTATCCCTGAGGATTGATATTCGCGGCAGTCTTATTTTCAGTCTCATTAAAACTACCTGCACCAAGACGAGCTTAATTAAAAGCGAAACATCGTTGTAAAAATAAAAATAAAACAAAATTACGACTCCACACAGCTTTCTGGTTGATTTTCGGTTTGTAATGAGAAATCGGTTTTCTGCGTTAGTTAAGGAATAAAAAAACCGGTTAAGTGCGTGTCGGACCCGCGCACTGAGGGTTCCGTGCCACCCTTAACTGAATTCAGGGTCCACTTACTTTCACTTAACGAAAACATCACAAGATATTGCGACGGCAAAAATAACTTTGTTTTTCATAGTGTTTGTATGAAAGACAAAGTTATATTTGCGGTTGATAAAAATGTGCAATATCTCAAAAACTACTGGTTCGATCTCCTTCAAACCAATTTTCGTTGCAAGTTTTTGTTGAGATCTACATCATATATTTTTTCCAAAATTTTCACTTTCTTAGTTCAAAAGTTAGATGGGGGGGGACGCCCATTTTACCACTTTGGAAGCGTCTATATCTCAAACCTTACACTTTTAGAAAAAATGGTTTTAGAAACCTCAATATCATTTTTAAAGACCTATCCATAGACACCATACACGCATAGGTTTGAGTAAAAAAAATATTTTAGGTTTTAGTTTCATGTATGGGAGCCCCCCTTAAATATTATTTTTTCTTACTTTTTATATCTGGATCGGAAAGCGGTGAACAAAATACACCTACCTATCAAGTTTCAGCTATATGACGCTTATAGTTTCAGAATAAAGTGGCTGTGACATACGGACGGACAGACAGACAGACAGACAGACAGACAGACAGACAGACAGACAGACAGACAGACAGACTTGACGAAACTATAAGGGTTCCGTTTTTTGCCATTCGGCTACGGAACCCTAAAAAGTGCAAAGCATTTCCTAAAAATCATCTACATGAAAGAAAAGTAAAAGGTGCGGGTGTTCAAGAAATGACCGAAATAAATTATTTGCAGTACCGAAAAGCCGCGTGGATGAATAAACAAGTGGGATGTAAAATATTTACCAATTTTTCGGACACCTGCGAAACTCAAAGCGAAATAAAACTGGAGAGATAAGATGATGGATTAAATAAAACGACGTCAAACCGCTGAACGCACAAAGTGAGAGAGCAAAATGCGGGAAACAGAAGATAAAGCAAAATGGCGCGGCGGGCGGGTTCGCGCCACCACGGAAAATAATGTCTTGGAGGGAAATTACTATGAAGCCTGTGGAATACGTCGACTTTAGTGCACAGAGGAAAGGCGCGAGCGTGGGGCTAAGTGCCTTTTTTCCAAGTTATTTGACGTGTCTCTCCCTTCACGCTCGTGTTCTGGCGTTTGCAAAAAATATCGCACATTTCGAACTGAGTCTTGTTTTAGTTGGCAAGAAATGTAATAATTTCGAACATTACGCAAGTTCACTGTAATAAGTTTACATTGCGACTGTGTTCGCGTAGCGAGGAATTCCAATTTCTGTTTCACGTTCATTTGCCCTGCCAAGGTGCATACCGAATGTTTTTGAGAAGTATTGGTGGTCTCTTTAAAACGAATGAAAAATATATTGTTTTAAACTTTTATGGTCACTAACATTAGAATAGTTAGATATATAGTGCCGAAATATCAGAAGCTCATAAATAATAATGGTACCATGCCATTATTATTTATGAGCAATCCCGTATCTAACTATTCGAATGAAAAATGTTTTCAAGCTGTAATTATTTGTAGCTCATATTATCACAATTACTTCTAATAGTTACCAATACTTTATTTTGATGCTGCATAATAAGTCTCATGCAATTTTTGAGCAACAATATTTTTATGAATCTCATATCTGTTTTAATCCTTCAAACCCCAACGACATTTAATGGGACGCGTAACAATTTATTAACAGTGTTTGACTAAATAAGACAGCATTTACTACTATAACTACTTACTGAAATGTAAATTACTTCCATCCACTGTTATAAACAATAGGTATAATGATACACATTTGTCGTATACTTACTAAAGATGTACCCAAATAGCGTTTGATATTCTTTACTTTTTCAGGTTTACGATGTAAGCCAGCGAAAGCCAAGTTAATATTTCGCGAGTATGCCGTAAATATGGCACCTATTTCGTAAAGATTCGCGCGTCTAATTACACGAAAGCTTTGTGAGTATATTCGAGGAAGATTAACGACGTGGTTCCGCAGGGTACGATGATAGGCCCTATATTTTATGCAATGAATTTGTCTGTGATTTTTACGGCTTCGTGTGTGTGCTGTTTAATTAAGAAAAGCTCATTATAATTTCTGCCCAATTTCCTACATGTCTTTTTGCACGTCATGTCTTTTAATAAAGGGTTAAAATGTTATGTTACGAAAAGTAGCTGGGAGCAATTAAAAACAAACTACGTTATGTTGTAATGCTGTTGTAATCTAAATGTTGAATTTACATGAATTGTATGATATGATAAATAGTTCATAACGGTTTGTCAATGATATCATCTCATCACATTGTTATGGTCACAAAATGTAAATATTTGTAAGCAAAGAAAAAACCAGACCAATAAAATATTGAAGCTTTTATTTACAAAATTACCAACATATAATATCACTTTGGGAATTTGCAGGTTTACTTACATAACGCTGTTATAATACATACCTATACAATACTATTTCATAAAAACAATGTAGCGATTACAATTCCTCCATACTTATTATTTTATTTAGTAGAAACCCACTTTTATAGCAAGTTATGAGATACAAATAGGTACATTATGGAAGTAGGTTCAGTTTAATAAAATATCAAGGCTAATTTTGTAACTCAACGACTTTTAGCTGATATTTTCATTTAAATTATGATACAATATAGAAAATATATTTGAACAAGTATATTAAGATAAAAAATATCTTGAAGATTTTGCTTAAAGCTTTGTATAAAATTATTAAAATTGTCAAACTGACATATTTTCAGTTTTTAATAAAATTATCACATTCTGAAAATATGCAAGCAAGAGAGAACAAGCTTAGTGAAATATAAGAACTCAATTATATTGAGAAACGATACGACCGATATTTTACAAGCCATAGCATAATATAATTCAAGATAATATTTAACTATATTACTATTTCGTAAGAAATAATAATTATAACTGTATAAAAAATCTATTATTTCATAGTGGTGTACATAATAAACTATAATGAAAATTTATTAGTGAAGAGCCAGAAAAAAGAACATAGTCACCTTCACAAAAAGTGAATTCATTTACGGTCTACCTCATGAAAGTAGTGGACTCATTTTAAGTTTGCATTTAAAAAATCTGAGTAAATTTAACGTACTTGTAAATTTGGAGGATCGAAATCATTTTACCAACTACGCAATCGTTCAAGGAGATGTCTTTTGAAATTGAATTTGAAATAACAGAAATTATCAACTGAATCAAAGATTTGGCCTTGAACTATTACTAAAAAGCGTAATTTACATTTATTGTCACAGGTGTGAGAAGAAAACGAGATAAAAAATTAAAGCTAAACAAGTTTATACAATATGCTCATATTTACAGTATTCATTAATGTATTTATATTACAGAATATCGTAGGTAATATTAACAATTTCGCGAGTAACTTTACAAACATGACATCATTCATGAATAGATATGTTTCAGACTTTAGATTAAAATAATAATTCCATTTTATATCACAATATTCGTGTGGCGATTCAATGTTATTCTTTACTAAATTATTTACGGCTGGTATGAAATTATCGTAACTTTGTCATTAGGTATATTCTCCGTCTTGTAGATGTGTTTTATTTATGAAACAGATACAAGGTTACATATATTTATCATTTACCTAGATGATTGGTTACTGTTTGGCTCTGCAATATGCGTGATGGAGAGTTAAGTCAACTAATGGTAAAATGTCGTTATTTTGATGATAAAATACCATAACCACCATTGGTTAAGACCATTAATTTAATTAGCCATTTTGAAATTTGGTTAAGGCATTTTTTCTTCAAAACACGTTAACTATTGATCACGCAATTGCACCTTAGTGTTTCTAATTGATACTTTTTCACTGACGAAAACAATTCTTTTATAGAGAGTAGATTCAAAAACGTTGGCCATAACAAATTTGTGAAAGGTGTTATGTTGTGAGTACACCACGTGCTCGCATTTCGGAGCTTTGTAAAAATAGCTCCACTGAAAAGCCGACGCCTTGTGAAAAGCATGCACTTTTTGGTTTGCATTCCGCGAGTCAGACAGAAAAAACTTTTGTTTATATAACCGTAAGAGATATTACGTTTCATTTAACAGCTTCATGCAAGGGCTTTTGTAAAACAAAAACTGGCTACGTATTATAATCTCGAAAAATGAAAATAATTGTAAAATGAAATCACATCATGATATAATGTAATACAGATGGACACTGAAAATTCTTTTGATATCAGTAATTATTTTTCAGCAAATGACACACTTTTTTTCAGTGCATTCACTAAGACTTTACAAACTAAAATGAAAATATACTTTTTAAGTAATTTCATCTCCACCCGCTTCTTATGATTTATCCGTACCAAAACTTTGTGTCATTCTGTAGACAGAAAGAGCAATTATGATATACAGAGATATCTACTTGTGTCCACCGTTTGAATATAATAACTGTATTTCATTAACTTAGGCATTTAAATGTAATAATTAATAAAAGTCGTCGTGGAATGTTACATCTCTTAAAGTTGACATTGCCAACATGGTACCATTGTATAACAATACTTAAAGAAATAATTTTATTAATATATACAATCAATATATGCAAAGATAATATTAAATACACTAGCCTTTGCTTCGATATTGAATATAACTCGTTTATAAATATGACATAAGATTGCGTTATAAACAGTTATATGGAAGACAAAAAATAAAACAATAAACGATCGCAGCCCAAAATTTTTCAAATAATGGGACCCTAACATTGTGTAAAAATTCTTTATGCACATGTATAAAATTTTCTTATCATACTCTATTTACAATAAATCTAACTACATCTATAACGTTGTTTCAAGACCCTCCCGTATTAGAACCATTATGTATGTCTATTGACATTTGATTAGATAATAACTATCGTAGATATCTTTTCGCGGATATAGAGGTAAAACAATATTGTGAGATCAATTACAAAGTAAATTAAGAAGTATTTCCACAAAAGTATTCTAATTGACTACGTACTATTATAGCAAATCTCCAACTTTATATGATAAAACAGAAACATATTAAAACATTTTCGGAATTGTTTTAATAGGAATGTTAATATTTTAAAATAAATTAAAATAGAGTACATTATCGTACCTTCTACTATATCTAGTCAGTTTTATACATTTTTAATTATTTATTTATGTCAAAAACAAATTAGGTAAGGGGAATCCTTTATCAATAGTTTTGGCAATTGACATACTGATAATACTGCCTTTGTTTCCAATAGTAAGTTTGACAGCCTTCGTGAAGTAACGAAACCTACGCGATCAAGATAGCACTTGTCAACATTCTTACTAATTTGTGTTGGTCGAGTGGTAATAGGCATGTGCCCGGATAGCACAGGACGCGGTAGTTCGATTCTCCGTTTCACACCAGTTATTTTTTTCAAAAAGTAATCAATTGAAGTTGACAGTGTGATTTCCACTTAAGTTGAATAATTATTTAGAGCATCTGAAAATTTAGATATTGCTAAGAATAATTGCAAAAGTAATAATTAATTTTTAATATCATATTGCTTCATATCTAAGAGAATCGGATATAGGTACGGAAGTAGGTCAATATTGAGTTAGCCGAGTTACACACTTCGTTCCAAGCTTGAAGCTTTATGTAATTTAACAAATCCCTTAATTGCTTTTGCAATAACATTGATCGAGGAAATCAAACGGTAAATAAAGTATGTTGATTGTTGATTTCAGTAATGCTGATTGAAGGCCAGTTTTTGGTAAAGTTGCGTTACCAGCGGTTGAATATTTACGATTGTGTGTGTTTTGAAAGAAAATACCATAACCAAAAATTGCTATTCTGACATTTAGTTAAGGTAATTTTTCTACAAAACACACACGATCGTAAATAATCAACTGGTAACGTAACTTTACTATTACTATCGATGAAAAAACTGGGCCTAAGAAGATGTGTCTTGGTAAGCTTTCAAAAACGTATGAGTTTTTCAGTCTTCCCTTATATTTTATCAACTACTTGTATCTATATCACTTTGAAATTATTCCTAGAAATAGAAATCTCTAAATCTGTTTACTGCCGATATTGCGTGAAAATATAAATGTTTTGTCTGATTGAGTCAGTGAGAGGCTGTTACTAAAAATAACACAAAACAGCTTTGATATTAAGTAGGTCACAATATATTTTTTCGATCTCTTCAAAAGAGTACGTTTACTCACTTTTTACACAAACCTGAGTATCACGAACTATGAGTTTTGAATGTTGGTGTGAGTTTTGTCGGTTCCCTAATTATAAATTCAACTTGTTTGCCTATTGGAAACAAAAGAGCATCGATACAAGGGTTCACAAAACTTATCTTATTTCCTCCGCTGTTTGCTCATAAGCGTTCTCACCCTCTTGAGGTTGGTGATGGTGATCTCATCATTCGGCTGAAGTTGCAGCGCCCGCCGGTATGACGACGCTGCCGCGGCATACTTGCCGTTTAGATGGAGTATGGCGCCGAGGTTGGAGTGGTATTCTGCATCCTAGAAGCAAAAAATAATGTTGGTTGCACAGGTGCAATGGGTATTGGGGAGTTTCGCACCACGAGGTTTTTCGAACCGTGGGGCGAATCGCCCAAGTGATTTTTTAGAATGGGGTGAGCACCGCAGTTCCGCAGTGTTCGATGAAATGGGTCCATTCAAAATATCGCTTAGGCGATTTGCACCACAAAGTTACTGGCGGTGCGAATGACCCCATCCTGAAACAACATTTGGGCGATTCGCACCGCGGTCCGTAAACCTTGCGGCGCGAAACGCCCCTGTGCCCCGTGAACTACTGACAGGTTTTCACAATCAAGAATAAAATGATCCTGTTACTATTTAGGTTTATCCAAAACGAAAGGAAGTATGATGTTTTAAGTGACTGGAGTGAGTATGTATATGATATTTAGTACTTAATTTAATGAAAATGCATATTTATTTGTATAAACCTTATTGCACTGTAAGTTGTATAATTGGCGGACTTAAAGCCTAATGTCATTCTCTATCAGCCAACTGCTTGATTACAGACACTTCGAGCTGTACTACATAACGTCTTCGGTCTTACTTCAACTGTCTAGTTCAGATTTTTTATCATTGTGAATAAAACCGAATACGACAAAATACATACTTTTGGCAATCAATTCTTCTTCAGCGTGGTCGGAACCGCAAAAAATGGGATGGATTGAAATTAAATCAATCTAAGGTTGCCTTTTAGTTTCATTTCTAACGTTGACTACGGTCGATCTTTACTCTCAGTCGTGTAGCCGTAAAAAATAAAAAATATAGTAATTCACTTAGTATCTTTTGTCGGCTATCCACTCAATTTAACCTGTGCGATTAAGACAAAAACGGTGAACGTATAATCTGTTATTCTTGTGCAATGTAGGCATTAATTGTTCCGAGTCCGGGAATTCTCTATTCTATGCCGCCGTGCCTTCGTAAGGAATAGGCCACATTATGTTTTTAAACTATAGTCCTCAAACTTTTACAGACGCTTTTTAATTTAACCTGTGTGTACTTTTTAAGGTACGACTTACGAGCAAGCATTTTATGACGACGCAGCTTGATATTTAGTCAAGCACCCAGATTCCAGACACATAGCCAATTAATTGTTATCCATCCCATATGATGTCGTTGAGGGTTAACGATTTTTTTTTATTGTTAAATTGTAGGATATCATTTCAATAAATAATAAAAAAAAATTCTTCAGTTTCACACTTAAATAAATATTTATCCTTTTTCACGTTCTAGTCTCATTTTGGGGCAAAATGTTTAACTGGTATATACAGACGACGTGTCTGGCGCCTAACCACCTTGAGAGTCAAAATGGCTTGCACTTGGCGTAGTTTTTGCACACGCAAGCTTCTTCTTCTTCTTCTGCCTCGCCTTATCCCGTTACGCGGGGTCGGCCTTCCCAATCATGTGACGCCATTTATTTATTTTATTTATTTTTGCACCCGCAAGCGATATTTTTTATTGTTTTTGCCCAGTGTGTTGTGGCCCTAGTTTTACGGTAACCATTTGTTACGCTAACCTTACGCCGTTTAGGTCTCCTCTAGGAATTAAACCTTCGCGATAAATTACACGTGCGTGAGAATCTTACACAATCCACAACACAAATTGGATTAACACTGTTAGTAGTAGTTTTAAATTTATATTCAATTTCTTGCCACTAAATTAAAAAAAAAGCTTGTGTACAATAGTTTAAGACTTGCAGTTTAAACATTTTTGGATACTACTTAAATGTCTGCTAAAGTGAAATGTTATTTGTCATCCTTAGACCCTTTACACACTGCGACTTTTAGCAGCTATACAAACGCGATGCAGTCACGATGCTGCATCGATGCAGTCGCAAAATGTCAACCTTTATACACTGCGCTACTTTTAGCATCGATGTCGTAAAATCTGTTCATTGCGTGAGTCGCGATACGCATCGCGTTTCCAAAAGGCGCGTTTGGTATCGATGCTAAAAGTTGCAGTGTGTAAAGGTTCTTATTCGTCAGTAGTATATACCCAGTTTAATTATTTGTGGTATGGCCTCTAGGCCAATAGACGCCATATAAAGTAAAATAAAGTATTTGCGTTGACATGTTATTATAGTAGGTAACTTATAAAACGATACAAGTACATTATTTTGAGCATGTCTTATCTTATTTTTAGATATAAGCTTCTTTCAAAATATAAATATGAGTAGGACTTCTTTAATGAATTGATTGCAAGTTAAATATCAAGCATGGATTTATTTATATAATTTGATTAAAATAATATAATTTGTTGGCGATACTGTTTATTTATGATTGTGTACTATAACATTACCGTGTCTATATGCTTTTATATTATAACGTATTCTGAAAGGGCAAACAACTCCATTTTAAAAACATCTTTACCTCAGGTTTCAACTGAACAGCCCTCGCGTACCACCGCTCGGCAGAGCGGCAACGTCGCGCGTCACGTAGCGCCCGCGCCGCCGATGACGCGCGTGCGCCGTCCGTTGGCGCTAGCTGCGCTGCCGCCACCAACTGTTCGGCCGACTCGCGTAGCCTTCGTTGGGATCTTAGGAACATGCCTAGAACAAAATAACGTCAATTAACACGAATGACATTACAATAAATGTCGATATTTGAGCGAAGGGGACTGGGCATAAGTTGTGGCATGTGACTTGTCACAATTCACATAGAATATGACAGGGGACATATAATATACTAGCTTTTGCCCGCGACTTCGTTCGCGTGGACTTCAGGTTCGTCCCGTCTAGTAGCGCAAAAAATGTGTTTTTTTACGACCTTACATTAGAAACCTCAAAAATTATAGCCTATATGTTATTCTGATGTATAAGCTATATTGTGGTAAAGTTTCATTCAAATCCATTCAGTAGTTTTTACGTGAAAGAGTAACAAACATCCATACATCCATACATCCATACATCCATACATCCATACTTACAAACTTTCGCCTTTATAATAGTAGTAGGATGGAAATTTTATGATGTACGTACAAAATTCCCGAAAACGTTTTTCGATTCCAAACGATATTAAATGATGGACAACCATATGGTTGTCATATGATGCGTTCTGATGCTTAATTATTATGCTTCTTTATTTCTATTCAAGTTAAAGAAAGAATGAAAAAGCGTTTATTAGTTTACATCACAGACACACATAATACAAAAGCACACATACAGAAGGGGGGGGAGGAGAGTTTTTTTACTAAACGTGAAGAAGCATATAATTTCATAATAATGTATGTTAGAGTCTTATCATTCATAAGCTATGCTGTTGCCGTTGCCGCTCTATCTGCTTTCAAAATAATTAATCTTAGGCACAAAATGATTTGTTGCTTTGCAAATAACAACATAAATTTATTGAGTAATATTACTAAGGCAATAAGTTAAAAATTTCAGTTCGAATAAATTTGCTATTCTGATAATTAAATCTACATAACTAAGAACATTTCCAAAATATTTGAACCAATTCCGAGCTTACTAAAATTCCTAACCCAAACGAAAACATATTTTTGGAGTGTGCTCAAAATACTTAAAAGTAACAAATTAATAGCAGTTAACTATCGTACTTTATTGAGAGTCTATACCAAATTAAATACCCTTACTCAGATATAATTTAAAATAGAATATAAGCACTGTTGTATTAAAACATGTTTGATTTAATTATAATAATATCATACTTGTATTATGTCTCGATAATGAATTGATAACTGAGGTCGGTATTGGTGTGAGTGAGTTGGTATGACGGGGCAAGGTAATTCAGAAGTATTGCTTGGAAAAAATGAATCTGTCAGATAGTTAAGTAGAATAAATTTCAGATCTAGATTCGGTTACAGCTTGGCAACTACTATTCCCTGTCTCTTAGAGCCATGAAATGGGGCACAGCACCTAGTGACCTGAGAAACTGGAGCCAGCGATCATGCTGTATCAGTATAGTGTATTTAGAGGCATATGTGCATGATTTGTTAAAAAATGCAACGAGCAAGTGTCTAAGTGTGTTTAGTCTTTGAAACCTTCTCAGATCAATGCATTGAACATCTGGATCCAATCTTATAAGTTCCAATGAATTTGGGTCACAAACATTGTTTGTTTTTAAATTAAAAACAAACAATTATGAGGACATAAATGTCTCGGAATCCAATCATACTGAATCACTTCATTTTTTACCTACGCAATGGATAGATATCAAACTCTGAAGTTCATAATATGAATCAGGTTACAACCACAACAGTTCCTTGTCAATGCAACGACACGGTGACCTGGAAAGCCAGCACCAACGTCCAGCAATGTATTCGAAATCAAACGTGCATGTTCTGTTTACGAATGCAGCGGGCAACAATATATCTGGTGTTCGGCTTATGTGCTTTATCGTTGCCCTCCCGATTGGATATCCTATTTATAACACCAGGAGTCGTGCGGCTTTGAGCGTACTTCACTGTAGTTCCGGAGACTTACGACCTATTGTCCGTGATCCATTGCGTTGAAGACGAGAATGCTCTGTGTAATCGGGACCCTGGTATATGGTATCAGAACTATAGTGTAAATATGCATTTTATTTCATGCTGAGGGTACCTGTGTTCTTAGCTATTAGTCTAGTATTCTGTCTCGTTTGCAAATATACCAAAAAAGTTTACTAATTTTCGTCATGGATTGTAATCAATATTTGTGGAATAAAGGATGTTTACGAATGTAGCGGTGCTAAAAATGCATGCAATATTAGTGATAGATCTATTTCTCGTGAAACTATAGTTAAATTTTAATGAATTTCTTTTATTTTCCAAAGAAAGTTTGGTGTTCATTTACTAAACTACATAGAAACGAAACTTAAATCTATTCTGATTAGCTCTTCGCGAAAATTTAGGCTGCGGCCAAATTGGAACGGCAACATTTTCTCACTTCACTTGCTGTTGAAAGGGGTGTGCCAAGAATCTGACTTACCGAACTGATCCCGCACCGAAGGGTCGTTTGGCGCCAACATTAACGCTTTCTTGAACCACATTTCAGCCTCCATGGACCTACTCGTCTGCAACCAATGACACTTTAATTAATTCAAGCGTAATTTTATTCAATTTTTACCCAACTGCGTCAGACGGAGGGTAATGTTTTAAACACGCCGCGCTGGCGTTAATGATAGTGTCACGCTGATTTACATGAGTGGATAAAACTATAATGGATGTGTGATACTGGATCATATAATGATTTTAACTGAGAAGATGCTGAAAAATAATGTTGATTAATATTTTTGACAATTCTTTTTAGTGCTAACTGTGATCAGTTGTAGTGCTTTATAATTTGTCTCTCATGTAACTTTGTAAGTATAGTACAGAAGCATTAATGCTTTCGTACTATACTTACAAAGTTCACGTGAAAGTACAGTATCCAATCGAGTCTTATCAGTTAAAGTCCCTTCAAATATCTGTTAATTTTAACTTTACAATGAAACTCTACGTCTTGGCACAAGACCTGCCATCTGTGTAAGGAAGTAATGACTGACTTTGACGGCCAGGTTAACGGCTATCGTTGACAAACCACTCTTGAATATTTAGACGCCGAAGTGTCGAAGACAGTCATCAACATCGTTATCGATGGCAAGTCAACATTATGTCAATGAGATGTCGACGAACGCCGCCGCCTGTTCATCCGTAAGCTTCCATACAAAATTTCTAAGCATTACCGGATTTGCTGTTACTACATATTTTGCGGAGATGTTCTCTAGGCGCTTATAAAATTTCACAAAGCTGAACAGTATCAGTATCTTCATACTTACGTTTCTAGCGAGTATTTGCGCCAACGTTAGGTGCGTTTCGACATGGTTTGGTGCGATGGCTATCGCCGACAGTATGCTGTGTTCCGCCTGCGGCCATTGTTGCAGCTGGACGTAGATCTCGCCAGCCATTGATAACACGTTCTGTAACAACGACCAACAGTTTCAGTGACATCTTTGAAGAAGACCGTGAGTCAAGGCGTGTCTCTTTTGTCAAATAAGGTAATTTGGGTTGGCAAAAATAAACAAGGAATTTAAACTTAGGTATCTATGGTAAGTCACATCAATCCAACGATGGGCACGTTTGTTATGTTATGACAGGTAAGGCGTCGCAATTAACTAGTATCGGCAACTGATCACCAATAATTTCCTGTCGCTGTGACCGATCTCTGATCTGATCTTTTTTTTCCTTTTTTTTATAAATATAAATATGCGCCAGACAACACACCAATTGTCTGGTTTCGTGGTAAGGAATTATCTTCCTTGTGTCACGAAGTACCAGACAAAGATTATGATATTTATACGTTGACAGTGTAGACTAACGCAAGACGAATCATCATCACTCATAACATGACTTCATACCCAAATATGATACAATAAATCAAACCAAATGGAATCCAACTTACATGTCGCGTCCATCCTACTATAGGCGCATTAGTGTCTGGCAATATCTGCAGCGCCTCCTTATACGCTGACAGCGCTTTATGCCAGTGCCCCCGCTGCGAGTGCAGCGCTGCAAGCTGTACCAGCGCTGAAACGCGCGCTGACTCGTGCTCTCTTCGGTCGCGCACGCGCACGCCGTCTGCGCGTGAGCCGGCACGTAACGCACTCGCCGCCTCGGCTAGCCTGCCGTCCGCCATTAGCGATGTGCCCAGGTTAACGTAGGCCACTGCATAAAAGGTAATGGTTATAATCACGAAACAAAACAAGACAGTTCAGTTAGGAACACCTTTCAATCAAACCGCAATCACAACACAACCAGTAATCAAAAAAACAATAAATAGAAACCATTTTAGCGCAATATCAAACTCAATAGAATAACAATATTTTTGTAGGCACTCGACTCGAGGCATAAAACTATCAAATTAACGATGGTTAATTACGTATGAACATGACATATGAAAACAAAGTCAAACTAGAAAGTATAACATACACTGACAGACGATTATGAAATAAAACACATCAAAAGCTCCCAATATCATTAATCACAGGAATTTGATGTATTTTTTAAACGTAACACATTGGAGGCTAAAAAGCCGTTCTCACATTAATCACACCCGAGTCATCTAAGAAAATATTTCATTTATCAACATTTCACCATTTATCAAACTAGCTCGCGATTCATTAGATTTTTCGCTAAGCTGCCAGCGTCATTCTATTTTTAATATCGAAATTGAAAAAAATATGGTATTGAAGAGCTTTCCTAGAGTGGCAACATGATGAAAGTTGTTTAGCATAATAACTACGGTGGAGATAAAAATATAACGTAAATGTGCCAGCTTGGGTCTGGGATTTTATTAAAGAATTTCTAGGGTTATTTTGTAAAATACGCGAGCGGGTTTACTCAGCAAACGAGTTTTGCCCATTAGTAGTATCATGCCAGCGAATCTCTAGTGCCGTACACACACGGTTTTTGGTTTTATTTTGGATGTACTAAATGCAACACTTTTCTTTATCAGCGCCTCTAATTTAACGAAGGTAATAAGATTTTCCAACTATTTTGGAAGCTTGAAAACTTGAAGCTATTCCACTAATCGTCTGAGTATTAAACTGTATTTAGAGTGAGGTATTTTGAACAATTAATTTGTTTTGGCATTATTAAATTTTAACTTTGAAGCGTTTTGGCAAGAGCTAATCACTTTTCTGCACTTAACAAATTACATTGCCTTCTGTATCATTTATGATGATCATATTGTTTAAAGGATTTATTGTTAAGTAAAGTAAAAGTAAAGTTAGCCTGTAAGCATCCCACTGCTGGGCAAAGGCATTACCTCAAAATGTGAGGTAGTATGAGCCATACTCCACCACGCGGGCTCAGTGCGGATTGGCGGAGGGGTGTTTGCAAGGCAAGCGACAAACTTTGCTGTCAGATTTTTATCAAGCCGCCCATAGGGCCTCTGACTAGGATTAACGACTAATACCAATCGATATTAGCCGGGACCAACGGCTTAACGTGCCTTCCGAAGCACGGAGATGCTCGTGATGTACGTCACTTATATGGTCGGAATGGTCACCCATCCAAACACATTATTGTTAAGTGTTCTATGTAATTCCATTAGGTATATAAAGTTATTCAAAGTTATTCAAAGATGGGTTAATAGGTTTATGATATAATTAATTCTGTAAAATACTCACAGGCCATGGAGGGTCTAAAATAAATCGCTCTCTCGAAACTTTTGATAGCTTCGCCGTATCTCCTTTGGTTCTGAAGCAGAATCCCCCTGAAACAATGAAACAGAAATTTAAAGCTTCCAATTTATGTTTGGTTTAATTTCGGCAAAGAGGAACAATTGGGAGCGTAGAATACGTCTTACGTTTGAAGTAGAAACTTGTAAAATTGTTGGATTCCTTTTGTTCGATGCAAGAGATCTTTAGTAATATGATAAAGTAAGTTGAAGAATTAAACCTTATCCAATGTTCATGGTATTTCGTTAGCCAGCAGGTATTATATTTCACTGTTATATCAAATCAAATCAAATCAAATCAAATTGTTGCAAAAGTAACATATTTTTTATAGCTCATTAAAATTTATCGATGCACAATATAGTACATAATCGTAACGTTATAAGCTTAACTTATATATTGGAAATAAACGCCGACCAATCAATTCATACGGTTTTAATTAATTTAACGAGTATCTAGATAGATGCTATCTGTTGATATGCGCCATTCATCATCAGTAATTCTCTGAGTAGGCGTATTAATTTAAATTATAAAATCGACCAATGGGAAACTTCGCTGGTAATGTATGGCCGTGAATGCGTACATTTTTGGATTGCCGCAAATCAGAGTAATGGGCGCACTTGTAGGTAATATCAGTCGCGCTATTTCGAAGTCTGACATCGATAAATTATTCAGTTTAATGCTTACGGTTAGTTTGTGGTGAAATTACAATGAACCGCGGTGAACTCTTGTGATAAAGTTTTGGTGATAGGAGTGTAGGTTAGGTAGGTAGGTTACCCAACAATAACTTAGCGTTTACGAAACCTATGTTTGTTGGATACTTAACATGTGGGTACTTTTAGTAAAAACATGTATCTAAAACAAAAAAAGAGCATGTTTAAAATGGTTTTAAAATAAGATTTGAAAAAATTGATTAGAAGTATTTTTAGCACCTACATTTTTTTATGGACACTGTTATTGTTTTTTAATTAACAAATATAAATAGGTCAGGACACTCAGGACTGAAAGGGCTAAAGCCCCTTTTTACTTAATGAATCTAAAAGTTATGTTACCGGCCAACGCGGCAACAATTTGTCCTTTTTATTACTATTCGTAGTTTATAATTACAGCATTTGCTAGTAAGTAATCATAGTACCATATTTATTGACCTCCATTAATTGTACGATTACAGATCAGCATTGTCATGCATGTCATGAAACCAAATGAAATTAAAAATGAACATGGAATTGCTTTTTGAAACATGTTTCCACTATTATCAGTTGCGATATTTATCTGCATGCAACAAGCATGCGACTAAACTATTTTTCATGTTACCATTCATAATTATGAATAGGTGTTTTGGCCATCCGCCATCGTCAATTTTTAAATTAACTCATCATTTTCGTGAAGATAGTGACTATCTTGATGAATTTTAAGGAAATAAAAAGGAACATTTTAAGCGCTCTGAAGATTTACAAATTACAGATTTTAAGTACCTTTTGTTCAAACTTGATCTAAGTTAAGTTTTATAGATTATACTTCTATAGCTGTAAAACTCAATATTACTTAATTTATATGCTGTCTTACTAGAAAATTTACTTTGAATCGGTAGGATCTTCAAACAACATCGACAATAATAATTAATGAACCACTCTTTCACAAGATTAAATTAAATTCATTCCAACATTACGTCTCAATTATTCTATGCTAACGATGATAGCACACCCCCTTAAAATGAGAGAGAACTCGTATGTTAGGCTGATACAATCAGTTTCCCCTGTACCTACCGTACATTATTATCCTTTGATCTTTATAGTTATACGCTGCCTCTATGACTTTGATCCCAATTTTGTGGAAGAGCTCTTCACGTTAAGTCAACAATGTGTCCAACCATTTTGACGCACACCAATAGCAGCTAGTACTAAAGTTAATTGCGTATGAACTAGGTATTACAGCACGTGTGGCTAATAGTTCGTCTCTGTTGTTTTGCAAAAACATTGTGATTCAGCTCACACAAAGGATGCTGCAATAATTAGAAGGGAATTAGTAACAAATTATTGCTATAGGGGGCGGCATAATGGCCCGCCGAGTTGGATAGGTCTCATTAGTGTACGTTGGGCCAGCAGAGCCCGCCTCGTTCTGAATCTACATTATTCATGCGGACAATATTGCAGCCGCATCCACAGGTACCGTCGGCAAAGAAATTAAAAAATAAACAGACAAGAAACTCATTACACTTAATTATCAGACTCAACATCTGATAATTAAGTGTAATGAGTTTCTTTGCCGCTGTGTTATTCACAGTGACATGTTGGTTTAACAGAAAGCCCTTTGAAATAGAAATCTATTTTAGGAGCAATGTTATGTTTAACCTACGTTGCTCGAGTGAAGTCGTAAATGAGTAACAATGTTTTTATACACAACATCTTTTCTATATTAAGTGATAGTGGACATTTTAGTCTGATATTTGCTCATCTAAGGAACGAGCTAAAATTGTTATATTTTTTACCCTTTTATAAACGTCCGTAAAATAAATAAAGGTTAAGTCAATTTGTGCATTGTAGAAAGGTTTATTATAAATGGATTCAAAATAATTTGTAATCGGTACACGCTGTGCATTGCATAGATAGAGCACATTTTGTAAAGGATAGTATTGTAGAGCGACCGCTTCAAACCAATCTGACTAGATGCGCTGTCATAATATACTTGATTGATGAGTCAATGGTATGATAAAACGTTGTTTAATATTGGATATTACAAAATATCATACTTTTTAGCGATTATTAATTCAACATAACGCCTCCGCCCAAACATTTCTATAAGATAACAAACAAAGTCTCAACAGTTTAACAATAGCTAATTTCGTAACTAATCTTATGTGCTAAATAAAGCTGCGTAAAAAATAATAATGTGAGATATGGCACCAAAGGTGACCAAATTAATAAGTTTAAAAAGCATAAGTAGGTAATAAAATTATTAACCAACACCATTCACGAGCAACGCCGAAACCACATCATTGATTGTTACAAGCAAAATGAAATAACAACATTCACCAATAATTATTAGAACCTAGAAAATATTGTATTTACCTAAGAAAATAAATATATGAATGGTTACGTAATCAATATCTAAAGTAAGTCTACAAGATGTGACATCTAAAGAATGTGGCGGGACGCAAGAAGATTACTAATTTAAATAATTGTTTATTTCGGACATCTTGATCCATATAGTTGGGTTAGTTACAAATTTGATCATTATTATTGTATCATTGATTGATCATTGACTAAGATATTTATTTCTATACATACAAAGGTTTATCTATATATGTATTTATAATTATCTAACAACGTGGGTACACTTTAGTATTGTCTACATAACGTAAAAGGTTGCACAACACTGGGTGAAAATATTATGATTTGTTATAGTCGACTCGAAGAAGAAGAAGAACGTAAAAGGTAATGCTTACGTATCCATAAATACTACTATCAGTTATCAAATAAAATAATTATATCTAAAAATAAATTGGTCCAATACTTGTGGTGTCGATGTGAAAAATGTTTAACGTAGATAATTCAGAACAAAGGCGAGGGTAAATTTATTTTTACCGAACAAAAATAGATGTTCTTTAAAGCATTATATCGGATACCTGCGGACAGATTTTACAAAGCCCTTAGATTAAATTACCACACCAAATAGCTTCGCGAAGCTTTCAATGATAAAAATGAAATGGGTGTCATTATATCCATTTTGCTGAAAATGTCTGAAACACGGCGGGTGTTTAATCCTGATACGCGATTTTAAACTCTAAAGCACTCATTATCAGCACTGTAAGGTATGTAATTGATGGAAGACTAATGCAGCAGTGTTATTTTTCTACGAAGTAAGTGGTGCATTTCCTTCTGATTCAATGAAAATTATAGTAATATTTAACGAGAGTTCACCGACTTGATAATAGAAGATTTGGCATACCTATTGAAGGAGCGAGATTGGAGCTATGACATTCGATGATTACTAGTTAAAATATCAATAATTATTTATGGTTTCCATTACGCAGCCCTTTACAAATGGATAGATATGCTTCAACCTTAAAATAACACTTAGATATCGAAACAATAACGATGAATACCAATACGGCGCGTTTAAGACGTGATAACGTTGATTAAATTCGGATACAGTTACAGTTACTATTGCATAAATTATAACCGCGTAATATTTGTTCCAATATGTCACGTTTGAATTGCTGCGTAAACCGAGCCGCGTAAGGCGGTGGCTTCACTTGCGACTTGACGTGAAAAGGTAGGAAATTATTTATTTTATTTTATTTAAACTTTATTGCACTGCAATTTGTACAATTAGGTAGGTTGTAATAATTACAAAAAATACAGGTTCATTTGTGTTTAAAGCATAACATTAATATATGGAAAACAATTTTATGGATGAAATTATTTTTGCGAGATCTTAATAGATACCCTACACGAGCTACTTCCTTGCAAGGGTAACGGACACGATACTTAGGTACCTACGACAAGAGCAAAATAAAGGTTATAAATAATGACTGGTAGAGAATGCTTTATGGGTTTGCTCTTATCTCTAGACTATACGAATGGCAAATACAGGGACGAAGATGAAGCGAGCTCACCAAGAGGAAAACTGTTCACTCTTTTTTTGAAAATAGCAGGGTTATAGACTTATGGTCGTCTACCCTTTGTACACATTTTGGTTGTGCATGCAATATAAGGCCTATGCAATATAAGGCCCAATGGCGTTATCGATAGTAATGGTAAAATTTTGTAACCAACGGTTGAATATTAAAGACTGTGTGTATTTTGAAGAAATAACACCTTAACCAATGGTCATTAAAAAGCCATTTTGACATTTTGTCACGATATATTTTTTAAAAACACAAACGTATATATTCTACTGCTAGTAACGAAATTGTACCATTACTTTTGACGAGAAAAAGAAAAAGAAAAGACCTCTCTTTCTCTAATCTATATTAATATTATTACCAGGGACATAGCATAGTTCAGCAGATAAAGGCGCTTTCACACAGGCCGCGACCCGGTTGAATTATAAGTAATTTATGCAGCACTGCCTACGGACGGTCGGATGCCCCCGTCAGGGGCGCGAGTCACGCGATACTGACATTCCGCGATTTACCCAGGTGACAAATTGAGAATTGAGTTAATGTTTACCATCGCACTATTATAGTTTCGCACGGTGATATTATACTGCCATTATTTTGGAACTACTGTTTTATTGTTTCAACAGAAACGGCTCTGGAGGCCAATTCTCGCAGTTCGTATATACGAAAATAGTTCACCGATCGAATTTTCTTTTTCAAAGAAAATGCATTTATTGCTTTATTCGGGTCCCGATTTCTATGCATTTTGATTTCTTTCGTACGGTAGTTTTTTTTACGTGGATTACGTTACTTGTTTTTTTTTGGTAAAACAATGATACTCGTTGAAGAATTACCACACGAAATAAGTTCGATCATGCGAGAATCGGCCTCCTGTACATAAAGACACGCTTTCGCCTTTTTGTAAAGGATTGCGCGGAAACAGACCGCTTACGGTCATTCATATCATTTTGAAAATCCATAGAGAAAGGCTATGTCCATAGGCAAACGTCTTGTGTTGTGACTGGTTAAATGAATGAAAATGATGTTAAACAATGCATGTATTACGTAAAGAATATTCATAATAATTATTGTCTGCTATTTCATCACGTAGATTTAAAAACTGCACTGGAGGAACGCACATAATTTTAATTACATCCAGTACCTTTATGGACTTTCATATTGTTATTATTTACCTCTAGTTGCAAGCAAATTACATTATATAGTTAGGAGAAGAAAGCTGTAATAATGGGTCGCTTAAATTCACAAAGCAAACAATTAAATTCTAATTAAGCTACTAATTACAAATTGAACCTATTTGCTATAACCTTTAATGTCTGCTTATAAATCTTCGTTTGCAACACTTAATTTATTTACGTGCTCATTATTTGTCTGAGGTGGAAATTATCTCTAATGTTTCTTTTTCCATAGACCACAGGGCTTTATATTGAATAAAAGTAACGATGTTATTAAATATTTTAATTAAGCCCCAAAACTTAGTCGGTACCAGGCTTATATGATATAAACTGTCCTTTTTAAAACAATGTCTTTAAATGATGAAGTAATACTTTTTTCCAAATTGGTTGGATAGTTTTAGTTTTTGTTTAAATCTAGCACTTTTTTATGAGTTTAGCTCGACTTCAAAAATGGCTGGTTCTATAAGTTAACATTAGCTGTTTGTTAGGATGCCTTTAAGCGTTTACTAATCCTCATACGAATGTTCACAAAATCAAATACCTCAAGCCACACATAACCGTTCACCGCTTAAACGTTAATTTCCTTTCAATTAATCTCGAAAAGCTTTAAATCAGCATCCAACAATTTAATCAGCGGATATTGCATTCGCGTGCACGAGTGAAACGGAACGCAAACAAGCATGCAAATACCTAGCAAGCGTTTGTCGCGATTCCGCCCGGAATGCTAAATATGTGTGTGTGAGCAAACAGCAGTTTAATCTACGCCTTATCGCCCGCGACGGGTGTCGACACTAGCGCCGCCTCGACTCGTTTTCGACGCCTCGTACTAGAATAAGGGCGTATGCATTGAGCACAGTGGAAATCTAAGCCTGTTCTTTCCGTGTCTATTTTAACCCCAGAAGAGAACTTTAGGAAATCATAAACTCAAACCAACTGGCGTTGCTAGAGTAACGTAGGTTAAAATTTCATCACGTCTTTTGTTTCTGTCAACATCATGGAAACTGACAATAACTAAGGCCCAGTTGCGTGATCGATAGTCAACTCAAATGGATATATGTCGTTACCAGTGGTTTAATATTGTAATTGGCCAACAATATTAATCGGCTTCAATATCTACGAAAGTATTGAAGTATTGAATAGTTTCTAGCTTCTATTATACATTATATTCAACATAATCAATCGGAGCGGACACGCGGCGCGAACGTAGCGGGTGCGCGGCGTGGACGTTGCTCACATCCCTCCAGTGTAATACGGCCCTTACTGCTTAGATACGTTCTATTGCAACCGTCAAATCAGTACTATAACGCCTGATGTGTTAAATGGAACGCAATACGCCCAGACTCGGATACCGACAATGTTTACTCTCATTCTTATTTCTTCCAGCAAAATCAAATTCTTATTTGCTGTAACTTATTTGCACTGGAAGCTCGGTTTACTCGTTAATTTGAATTAGTTTCATTCCCATCGATGCGGCTACAAAAATACATCTCAGTTATTTTTTGAAAATACTGACGATTTTTTTTCATTCGAGATTTTTTTTATAGTGTCTAGGCAGACTGTTGGCCCCAATCTCACCTGATGGTAAGTGATGATGTGGCCTAGGATGGATCATACCTGACTAGTAATAGCCTATTAACTCTTTTCTTAAATTCACCAAAATTATAATGTCTAAGAAACACTTCAGCCGGCAGCGAATTCCA
Source organism: Pyrausta aurata (assembly GCA_963584085.1). Classification (NCBI taxonomy): domain Eukaryota; kingdom Metazoa; phylum Arthropoda; class Insecta; order Lepidoptera; family Crambidae; genus Pyrausta; species Pyrausta aurata. The sequence goes on from OY757265.1 coordinate 7,396,218, forward strand.
CTCCCTAGCCGTGCGCATGAGAAATGTAGATCGAAACCTATCAGTGCGCATTGCTGGAATGTCTACGACGTAAGGGTGGGAACTGCGCCCGCGTCTAGTGTTCCAAAATATTTTTTCCTCAACATGTTTGATAACATTTGCAGTACATATTTGTTAGTCTATAATCATCTTTATTTGGGCATTTCTACGGACCCGGCTGATTGACCTACTGGAGCAAAAAAATTACCTTTAAAATTGAATAACGTGTCTGAAAAAAATCACACGTATTTATTCAACTCTTGGCCTGATGGAAAGCATACCAAGAAGACCGCCAGGTTGTACATATGGCCTTAAAAAAATCGAAAAGTTCAAAAACGGGCAGAATTTGGCCTAAAATGGAGTCTCCGATTTCCAGAATTTTCTCGTTTTGGTTTCATAACTTTTAAAATAATAACTCACTCATTATTATTTCTACATTCCTGTAACAAGGAATAAATTATGAAGCCATAACAGTGTTAATATTGATTCTGAATCCTTTAGTTTTAATACAGTGACACATTAAAATATTGTCCGAGGCATGTGCCTCAATTCGGTGAAATTTACTTTCATTTACTTATAGCACTATCTACGCTTAAAAGAAACGCTCACTATGGATTCCCTCCATCTAACCGTTGCGCCCGAGCGGCCGAGCACTATAGACGGGGGACTTGTTGCATTGAGGAGCAATTTTCAGAGGTTCGAAATCATTCGGTGTTTTTGGTATAGGGTCTTTTCTCAAATCGGTGTGCCACCTCAATTATGTTTCTGAAGTATTTTTTAAGATTTGTGCTAAAATTATTGAGTGTTTAACTGCATTTTGCCGTTAAATTTAGTAAAATTTTCTGTAACTCATAATATTTTTGAGTAATTTTATGTATTGTGTTATTTTCTCAATTCCGTGGATCTCAATTCCGCGGGAAAATGGGCACCGAATGGGGATTTCACTATGATATTATGAATTTTGCTAATAGGCACTATTAATTTATTTCATAAAACGATTATGCTGGAGATTGTATATGGCACTGTCTTGTTTTTTCTAAGATTTAGGCCAATTTTAGTAAAACTCTCTCTCTCACAATCTAATAAACAGATTGATAAAGTGTACACACAAAACTTCTTCTTCCTAAACCTAAAGAAAGACCTTCGCTCTTGTCGGTGGAGAAATTGCCATAATTTTCCTTTGTTTGCCTTTTTCTTGACATCTTGGTGTGACATGATATTCCTCATCCCCTCATTCCTTCCACTTTCAAAAACTTCAGATAGGTAAAATAGATGATAAATTGGCGATTTTATGTAATAATGACAATAAATAGAGCAATATAAATACACTTCAACAAAGAGTAATCCTTAGTTCTATCGAAAAATAAACATCATCATCATCATTATCAAAAGGACGTCCACTACTGAACATAGGCCAACCCCACGGCTTTCCATAGCGACAGATCACAAGCGGTCTGCATCAAGTTTAATCCTGCCATCTTTACAAGGTCGTCTGTCCATCTTATCTGTGGACGTCCTACGCTGCGTCTTTGATCGAAGGATCTCCAATATAGAAATTTTCTGCCCCAGCGGCCATCAGTTCGTCGCGCTATGTGCCCTGCCCATTGACACTGAAGCTTACAAGTTTTTAGGGCTATGACCATTACCTTAGTTTTTCTATGTATCTCCTCATTTCTGATTAGAACTCGTAGAGAAATACTGAGCATAGCCTTCTCCATCGCTCGTTATGTGATTTTAAGCTTCGTTATAAGGCCCATATTAAGAGACCATGTTTTGGATCTATATGTCATCACACATCTACGGTTTGCCAATGATATAGTCGTTGTGGCAAAGACGCTGGACAACCTTGGCACAATACTCGAAGAAATGGATGGAAAGGACGAACATCATGTCGAGTTCCCATGTTGTACCTACTCCAGTATCTGTTGGGAACTAAATTCTAAAAGTTGTTGACGAGTATGAGTCTACCTGAGAAAAGTAATCCAATTAAGTAGGTCCAACTTTGAGAAAGAGGTCAATCGACGAATCCAACTCAGATGGGCAGCGTTTGGGAAATTGTGCAAGAGAATCTTCTCGTCTCAATTACCTTAGTGTTTGAAGACGAAAGTCTTCAACCAGTGTTTGTTACCAAACATAAACATGTTGATTAGTTTTTTTGTTTATATTTCATAGAATCAATAAAGAAAGGCACAAAAAGCTAAAATAAACCATTACCGATAAACCAGCAGTTATTTATTAAAACACTTTAGGTATTTATTATGTTGATCATTCTAATACATTATAAGCTTACATTTTTTATAAGGTTACATCAATTCTCAATTCATTTTCTCAATTCGGTGCTTTCTCAATTCGGTGCTTAACTTGTTTCAAAAACCACTCAACAAAATTAAGGCAAATCGTTATTTTTAGATTCAGGGTAGGGTAAACTTATTTTTTTGTTATATTAATTACTTTAAAAACCAAATTACAAATCAACCACCGAATTGAGAAAAAAAGTACCCTTCTGTAGAAATGTCCATTTGCTTCTGTCGATTAGCAATTTCTCAAGTGATGTCAATTTCATCAGCATTAGCATTGCGAAGGATTAGATAGGTTAGGTACGTATTATTTGCGAAGTATGCAATTGTTTGAAACTTTCGTGTTTTGCATTGTGATATCTATGCGCAGACACTATCTAAATATTGCAGTGCATGACTTTGTTAGCTTATCATTCTTCTTTTATGACTACCCTTTTGCTGCAGTAACACTCGCTTTTAATTCTGTTTATAACAGGATACAAAGGATCTTTGTATCCAGTTGAAGAATACAGTATAAAATGCACTTAAACAGTCCAACCCTACAGGATAAATGTTTTCTTTGAAAAGTACTACTCTTTATACAGTCCGGTAATAACAATTTAAATTATTTTACATCTTAGTATCTAAATTCTTATTTCTTATGTTTTGAATAATGTTACATTATTTTTAAATGTTCCTACAAGATATTAAGGCTTATGAAAATGAGAATGTCTATTATTATCTGGACACAGTAAATATTTAGTAGGTAGGTTAAGTTTCCTACCATGACTCAATACCTAAGTAAATTCAACTATAAATACAGAGTATAAAAATGTACTGCTACTCAAATAATATCGAAAATCCATAATAATATATTGTCTGCACAACCTGAAGTTATGACTCGGAGATAATGCTATTAGCATTTAGTCCACCTTTCGTTCACTATTTTTTGTGCAATAAACTTTTAAAATAATTAAACATTATAAACGTAATTTGAAGAACGAGTATTTGTGTGAGTAATCTTAAAAGAAAGCTGCACAATTGAATAATATACCTTACAGAAGGTTCAAGTAATTTCGCTTATCACAATAGCTAATTTCAAAACTGCACACTTCTAGCCTTTGCTATCGACTATTATTAGGGTCTGCTCCACTGTCGACAAATAAGCACTACCTACGAATACTTTCACACCAACGAATAATTTGAATATGCAACATGTCGGCAAATAACGCTAGCCAGTATTAAGACATTGTGAAACAGGCCTTAGCTGAGCTCTATCAGGTCATTCTTGTAATACAAATAGATAAAACTATGACCATTTCATAACCTGATGGTATAGCTGGGAGATAATTTTTTAGCATTAAGTTCACCTTTTGTATACTTTTTTGTGCAATAAAGTTTTTAACTGGATGAGGACCATGGCCCATACCGGTGGTACCACCATAAATATGGTGACTACAAAAAATAAGGTTATCAACTTGACCTGTATGTAGGTATGTCATATTGTTAGATTAAGTTAATTTTTGAGTATGTTTTAATTAAAGCTTTTAAACATTTGAAAAACGTGTTCTTTTTTTGTGTTCCAAACTGCTCGGAAACCTAAAGTCGTTAGGTGATGATTCTTCTCAAAGTTACCGGATTTGTGAACTACATAAGCATCGTACCTACTGAAATTACTTCTTTTACGTTCACCGTATTATTGCCATGAGTCCCCTGAGACACGGCGTGCGTGCTCAAGTGATTTCTTGCGACTGAATTAGAATAATCTAATTTTCTTCGAAATAGCAGCTTACCCTCATTACGTTTGCTATTCGGTAATAACCTAACGTAATAGGATAATTTTTCACGTCCATCTCCCGTTTCCTTTGTCCTTCGCGGTGTGAGAAAGGTGGGGAGCGTAAGTGGATTTGTGGTAACTAAGGATTGCTGTCCAGCTGTTATGAACACAATTGGACATAGAGTATTGCTCGGTGACATGCGATCTATAGTAACCTGAAGGGTACTCTTTCAAGTAAATTCTACTTGAAAGAGTAAAATTTGTTTAAAATTAGCGCTACCGAAAATTTGGTAACAATGCTTTTTCAATATAGCTCTTTCAATTTCCGATTTTGATGTGTGCGATAATATGTATTTAGTGGTAGGGATTTTCGAGAAACCTAAAATTATAATGCACCTATTTGAATTCTCAAAAATATTTCTACACTATGCAGAAACTGTCAACAAATTGCGTTATCTCAAAATACCCAGGCAGGGCCATTCATTATAAAATAAAGGCGCGTTCAAAAGAGAGTACGTACATTGACGGGAGCCTTATTAGGGTATGGACCCACTAGCTCATATTAAGCCGATAATTCAGAGCTGGCTTATTATCGCTGGCATCACAGACACGCGCCTCGTGAATAGCTGCCTCAAATAATAATTTTGCGTGGCGGCTCCATTTTGCGAAATGAGCGGTGGCTGCGCCGTGTAGATTGTCTTCAGGGAACAACTCTCACAGGTGCCGCTTTGTTTAATTATAAAACTTTCCATAATAAGCTGCAAGGTTTAATCAGTTTTGGTTTCGTACACAGATCTCCCTTTCACATTCAAACCCGTAACCTAGATTGAAGCGTGTTACTACTCATCTTCAATTCCAATTTTGATTTGATGACAACCTCTTAATTTTCATAGACATAATACGAAAACACACTTATAAGCTTCATACGTACTATGCATATAAATAAGCAGGTATAAGCTGGTCTTAGTGAAATTAATAACGTTGATTGGTATACCCCACATTAAATGATAATATTATGGCTCAGCATCGGGGATTATAAATGTATCGTCAAGGTATATCAACATCGTAAAAGGGCGCGCGTGACGTCACAAGCCGTCCGTATCTAGATCCCATTCAATCTAAATCCTATATTGAAATTAGAAAGCCAATATTGTTGTGAACACGAGCATAAGATGACTATTGGAGATTATATCAGGCACGTGCGTAATACACGACCTTAATAGAATAAGGAGATGCGAGCAGTGTAAGGCCATTCAGTGTGAACGAGACTAGTGATGTCGGGTTGTCGTGTAGCATTAAAAAATGTTTTAGCGGTTACCTCGATAAGTATATCTACCGTTTGTGTCCGTTACCCTAGCAGGAAAGTAGCTCGTAGGTCAAATGAATTATACCATTTGATAGTTCTTGTATGCTTTAATTGTGCGCAAAATAAAAAAAATGTGCGGGCCACAGTCTTAAATGAAACAAAAAAAAAAAAGATTTCCAAAAATAATGTAAATGTAAGGTTAAAATTATATAAAACAACTTTAAGGCATGCTCACCGATAAAACACTTGTGTTAAATGAAAATAAAAAAAAACAACAACAAAAGCAATCAACAAAGTCGAGCGATTGAAACTTTCAACTCTTAAGGTAGTAAAAAAAAAGCTACGGTTCTGAAATCTATTTATAAGGTAACAGGTTAATCGAGTTGGAATCGAACTACCAAAGGCTACCGCTACAAGATACATCTCTATAAAGGAACATTCGCCTATCATCACGTACTGAGCGCGAACGAAAAGGGAATACTGCCTAATGGAAATAATGTTTAAGTTAATAAAATAAAATAAAAAATGATTATCATTAAGAGTTATAAAACCGCTTATCACAAGTACTAAGAAGTATTTACTGAAGTCTAGGAAAAAGGAGTGTTCTTATTTATCTAAGAATTTTCAGACCTTTTAGATCCAAGTGTTTTATTGAATGATTCACTGAAGATTCTTTAATGTAATTTTGAAGGCAAGAAAATTCAAGACTGAAAACTAAGAACAATAAATGGAATACGCTGTTCAGACTACTTCATTTATTGAGCTGGAAAATTTTATTAAAAGCGCCGTCCATAAAGTTGTAAAAGAGACTCTAGAGAGAACAAAAGTATGATTCAGTAATAATTTCCCAAAAATTTCCGTCCTTATCCGTTATCATTGTCGTTTCGGAGTGAATTTTTCAATCCAATGGCCTACCTAATAACTCAGAAACTCAATTATAGCGCGGATTTGTTTTGCCCAACAAAGTGTGAAACTTACTTCGCAAACCGAGCGTAACAGAGTGAATTGGACAAATAGAGCTGCAATCCCGTTTGCGATATAGCGATTCCATCGCACACACTTATCATGTATACCTAGTGTTAAAAAATACATTTCAAAAATGGGCATTTTTTCAGCGGTTTCTATTTATTTAGAGCGTAAAAATGTTTTTTTTATTTTTTATTTTACAGAGTTGATAGTATTGCTTTGGGTATTTGGACAAAGAGTTATATAGTGAACGAACTGAAAATGGATATATGTAGGGAATTCATTTATTTGAAAGCAATAAGGTAGATTGGTCGAAACAAAACTGAAATGTTACTCCCTAGATTTATTTCACCAAAGGTAAGACACTAGGGCAAAATCATACCTATTTTTTATGTACGGCAGTACATTTATAAGGATGCAACGTTAAATAAAAGACCTGAAATATACTTAGGCTACATGAAAAATACAATGTGCGTTTTTATCGACAACTTTCCGTGTTCAAAGCACTTCTAACTTTTTTAATTTTGCGCTAATACCTACGTACGTTGTTCATTGTGAGATTGCGTGAGTAGAAAATATGCAGCTGCATCGACCACCTTCTGAGTTAATTAAGTACGTAAAGGAATAAATTGTAACTTAACTGATTGGCTATCTCTATTTTCTGTTCACATAACACAACAACTCAGTACGATTTGGACGTTTTTAAGATGAGAGTGAGGGACTAGGCAGACATGGTCTATCATAGACCGCATTGTCACTTAACATCAGGGGGCAATTCCCTAACGGCAACATCACCACTGTGTTCGACGTCGAGCTTGAATTTCAGAATAGCTTGACGGTTCATGTTCAATGTTGAAGTAAAAGAAAATCGACAAACTATCTTATCGTTCTCGATGACGGCATTGTCATTTGCTTAATGAATCGTCAAACAGGTGGTATCGTGGCCAAATGTCTGGTTCTGGCTATCTAATAACAACATACAAACAACTAGTGGTAGAACTTAAATACTCGCACACCATTTCAAGTAAAAATCTATCACTTCATAAAGTGTTTAAGCACGCACCAACACAGCTATAACTGTTTAGCGTTTTTAAATGAAAATTTTACTTTAGAAACCCAGATTTTATAGATCTTTGATGTGTTCCATAGTAAATAAATTTCTATGACTTGATGCTTTGTCAGATTTCTGTATTAAACCGATAATGATGACCGATGACGAGAGATGATGATGATGGCACCTCGTTATAAGAAAAACGAAAAATACCTTTATAAATATTTTAAGACGATATTGTGTCTGATAAATTATTACATTTGACTCCTCAAATTCCGTTACGAAACTAAGCTCAGGTTATTGATCTTATGCCAAATTCTCGGCTTCCAATGAATACTAAATTCGGAGGCTTCCTTGCCAGACAAATATTGCAACACTATACTGAGAGTAAACGTAGATTCCAGTTCTGATGCCGAGTGTGCCGAAATTCTAAATCAAACACCGTCTGTCTATATCAAGGGATTGAAATGAGTCAGTCCATAAATACATACTACGGGTTACACACTAGACAGCACTCACACTAGATATCCAGACTCTAGATGTGGCTCATCATAGGTTTATTGGTTTATACTATCATGGAATTTCATGCAACGGTGACGAAATATCGGAAGCTCATAAAAAGTAAGGTTCATGGTAGCAATCCCGTACCTATCTACCTATTCTAATCATAGTTTTAGTTGAGATATTGATTCCCAGTACATATATTTGAATAAATTCAAAATAAGTATCGTTTGAAGGCTATACTTTATGCTAAATACAAGGTTTATAAATTACGCTTTTAGAATTTTGGCTAATGTTTTTTATAAATTAGACTGCTTATTTTGTCTCACCGCCTGCCTACGTGTCATTTCTGCTTAGCCCTGAGGTATGATTAAAAAAATCAAGTCCACCTTTTGTACAAAACTTGGTTTCGCAATCTAGCTAAATTATACCGACATAGTATGTTTTGTATCTACGCAACGTCTCTAATTTTGAGATAACAATAGAAAATGTTCATAAAGAATACATTATTAAATTGATATACCTATCCAATATTACTTAATCAGTACAAAGATGTTAATAATGTGCACTGTATATCAATAGGTAATCAGTTATGTTGCTTAGTTATTAAAGTTAATTGCTTCAAGCCCTAGGGGTGTAATACTCGAAGTCTAAAGCAATCAATTGCCTTTAATAAACTAGATCAAACAATTTCATCTTATAACATTCGATCTAATTGAAGTTTATGCTCTCGCGACACATTATTGGTTATAGATATTGAAATAAATTAATCCTCTTAAATCAAATGGTTTAGACTGTCTATAATCGTTTCTTATTATGTTTGGGTTTATGTACTTATGCAGCTTTATTTTACCAAAATGATTATGAAACAGTAATTTATTTGGTCCAGTGAGTAAATAAATAAAATATAAACTAAAACATGTCAATTACTATCTACGAGGTTAGTGTCATTATTTGAAATTAAACAACACACAAAACATTATAATTCAACTGACACTGATAAAAAAAGTTACGAAATACAACGCGTATTTCGTTTAAAAACGAACGTAACGAAATATACGTTGCATTTCGTAACGTTCAGTTTCAAAATAGGAACAAAAATAAGTAAGAGATCGAGTGAGCGCACTCAAGAAATTTGTCAAGTCGATTGGATAGCGTCTGTGGCACTTCCAGTAACACAATTTTGATCGTGTGACTTGACGTTAATTTGTGAAACTGCACGGAAACCCAACGCTTAGGTGGCGGACTAGAGAGGCGGCCCGATTAATTCAAGAAGTGGAATCCACGAATTAATGGGAGAGCGGCCGCGTGTGCCTATTTATTGATCGCCTCACAAAAGGTAGTATTATGGCTGTGGTAGGGTAGCTGTGTGAGAGTGTTCAAATTAGCTGGTTTGACAAGTGTGCACTGACTTTTGATTTGCTTTAAATTTGATGTAAATATTTTATTCATAGGATATGCAGCTTCGCCTTCGTAGCGTCGTAGTTGGATGCTACCAAAGCGTAGCTCGTAGCGTATAAGTATGAGGGTTTCAAAATTTTAAGTAATTTAGTAAAGGTTCTATTTAGGTTACCGCCGCCTAACCACCTTATTAGACAAAATCTGCACCTCGCATCATATTTTATTGGAATTGACTCCCATATTCATTTAATGTGAAAGCGACATTCGTTTAAAAGTGGTTAGGCGACAGAGACCTCAATCTTACATACGATTTTTCGGTCATTGAAATTCGTAATTTTTCACATATTTATAATATTCCGTCGCATGTCCTTTCAGAGGACCTTTTGCCTTTTCAGTCCCTCGGGGGGTGATGCCGAATATTATTTCTGCCTCCACTAACCGAACCTTTGAATGTATTATTAAACTTTTGTTGTTATTGAGATTAGAATAATGTTATGGGGTCTGCATCCAATCTTTGTCCTTTAATAGTTTCTATTGTGTTGCGAAATATTGTTATTATGTTTATCTCGGTTTTAATGTGAGCTTAACAATATTTGGGCCGAACAAAAGAAACTAACTTACGTATAAATATTTACTCTAGTTTTGTACGTAAACAAATATTGAAAAACGATCATTCTTTCAGTTTATTGATAAAAAGAAAAAGATGTTTTCGCATTATTTTAAAAGCTAGACTATTTTTAATATGTACCCTTTCACCTCATATTACAGAAAGGTGATCTATCACTCACTACTAGGCAATTACAGTAAGAGGGTAGTAACCAAAACACTTCAGTTACCCATGGCCGTCTGCTCAAAGGAATTGTAAAGGTCGGGTATCACCTCACGTAGCCTTTGGTATAGCCGAGCTACAAGCACTAGTTAGGCATACCCCTATGAACTATGGGACATCAGACTCTGATAACGCCACAGTGTATGGGTGTTACAGAAAGCTATCTGTAACATAATGATTTCCACTGGGTTTTAGCTTTTTTTACATAACATGAAGGTGGCCACATTGATGTTCAACTGTAGTGTTCTGAATTTTAACTTTTTTGTACGTTACATGAAGCTGGCCACAAAAAAGTTGCTAGCCATATTATAAAAGATAAAAGTAGCTGGCCGTATAGAATGACAATTGTGAAAAAAATATTACTGTCAATAAGTGCATTAAGACTTAATGTTGTAAAGTGGATTCAATTACGTGATAGCCTCATTGTAGCTGTCGACATAAAAAATTAAGTTCTCATATAATTGGACAAGATTTCAGTTCAATTATCCTTATCATCCGGTGTCGTTTATGCAATGGCGATACTCATGCATGATATCAAATGCTTATCCTTAGAAAACTCAAATGAACGATTCAGTAAGGAAGGGACAATTTCCTTGTACGAGTAGGTATATCTAGTGAAAGCATTAGAAGTGATTACTTCATACTGCGCCTAATTTATTGCTTAGAACTTTTTCCGCCTAGCCATCGCCCAAGAACTTTCAGCATCTTACAGTTATCACTGTAACATCCAAGCTTAACACAAATATAAAGATTTATACTCACAGATTATAATGAACGTCGGCCATGTTGGGCCTGTATTTGAGGGCCCTCTCGAAAGCCATTTCCGCTTCCGCAGTCCGGCCCTGCGCGGTTAACACGCTGCCTAGGTTGCCGTACGCTGAAAACAACATCAATGGTTTAGGAAATAATGATAATGTTAATGATAACCTGGGGGGAGATAATGATAACTGTATAACGGACTTGTCGGGCCGAAACGCTCAGGTTAGCAAGCGATAGCGAATAACTATTGGAGGGGAATGATGAAATTAGTTTATTAGGACGCCTTTGCATCAAAGTTTGATATAGCTGTGAGTTGACTGGAGCCTTTAGTAAACCAACGCGTTCGCATGCGAAATTTGGAAATGCTATGCATAGCTAGCATAGGTAGATGATAGTTCCATCCTTGTCGTCATCGTTCAGCTGCATCGCTGCCGCATGCGAGTGCGTTGGTGTAAGGTGTAAAGTAAAACAAAAAAAACCTAGTAAGTACGTATTTTTATACCGATGGCAGTTGTTTTGAGTTATTAAATTATATAGCGTTCAGCTGTAATAACGTGCCAATACAGCCTACTTTCACAATAATGTTAGAAAGGATAACAACATTTGTAATCAACTTTTCTCAAAATTGAAAGTCTTTGAATTTTTCATCATATTTTAACACTTTCCCTACGTCGGCCTCTATGTTTACGCTAAAACTTGATTTTCCCAGAGGATCTTAAAATAAAATAAAAATAAAATACAGGCTACATAAATAATATAATGTTTGTCGCACGTAATGTGAGAACATAAGCAAATCAAGACTTAAAATAAATAACTAGCTTTATTTTTATAACTAGCTTTTGCCCGCGACTTCGTCCGCGTGGAATAGTGACTTCTTTCTTCCGTTTTTTACACATTTACCACTATATCTTTGCTCCTTTTGGTCGTAGCGTGATGTAATATAGCCTATAGCCTTCCTCGATAACTGGACTATCCAACACAAAAAGAATTATTCAATTCGAACCAGTAGTTTCGGAGATTAGCGCGTTCAAACAAACAAACAAACAAACAAACTCTTCAGCTTTATAATATTAGTATAGACTAGTCAAAGTCAATAAGCCTTAGAAAATGTCTATCAAGCTTCCTAAGTTAGGCTAACCGCCCAGTTACCGTCCCATCTCACATAAGCAAATACATCAAAAGGTGATAAACGTTCGAATAAAACTGTCAGCCTTGAAAGGTCCATTTATTTCCATTTCATTAACAGCATAAACGGGTTGTATGTAAATGTTGTATACGTAGATAATTGTATTTTTACTCGTCATGCTCGATGCGGGGCGTATAAAGCTTTTGTTATTGCAGCGCCCTGTCGTGACGCGTAAAGGTGAGAACAGATTAGAGCGCTTCCGTGTAACATAAATAATTGCGGTAATACCGCGAATATGGCCTAAAGAAAGCGGTGACGTTACGATGTAAAACTTACGTTTTATTTGTTTGACCTATCGAGGTCAAATATCTGCTTTGTCGAAAATAAAAGACCTAATTATGATAGGAAAAGAAAAATAGGTTAAATAGAAATTAAGTCAAAATATCCATTAATTTTTTTTTCCATTTTTTTGTAGGGGGGCCTTTGCCCTGCATTGGGACACCACAGGCTCTTAATAATAATAATAATATCCATTTAGTATTGAGTTTTTACGGGCATCTGCTTTAGAGAATAAATAATTGAGTATTTTGTTATAAAAAAAGTTTAATTGCAGGCTTATCACTGAATATTTATGCCCATTTCAATTACACTCGTAAAAAGCAAAGCTTATTAAGTTTGTTTAGGGACAGAACACGATAAAAACAAAACTTTATATAAGTAAGAACCCATTGTATCTTTATTTATTGTATATCACGTTCGTGGTTTTCAATCATATAATTCTTAAGTTCCTTACAACTTATAGATTAAGAAACCTTATTCCTTCTTAAAAAGAAACAAATTCAGTTTTACATCTTGTTCAAAAGCAGCGCTCTAGTCTGACGGCACCACAACGCATGCGAATGAACGCGAACGCCTCGCATTGTTATCGTCTGATGAAAATTAACTCTCTCGCGATATTTGTCACGTTTGTAACACGCACGTATTAAATAATTGCTGACGAATATACGAACCTACAATGCCACGCTCGGAATTACTCAGTCGATTATATTATTTATTAATCATTTGTTTTATTTGAAACATGAAAACAATAAAGTAATCTTATAGATTCATGGTGATAGATAGTGGTCGCTAGTAAATTAAATGTTTTACATTAGGGGCGAATAGTGTTAATATGATATGTGATTGTCAATTAAGAATGGGATATTCAATTTCTATTTCCAATACAATAATAGATTGATTGACGTTACAATTGCAACATCCGTTAGAAAACACTGGATTCAAGTCTTCTTCTTCTTAGCGTGTCGATGGTAAATCAATTAAATTTGTAGTGCCCAGAAATTAGCGACGCGGATTGCCTTGTCATTTGCACACATAAGATCCTCGAGAGAGCAAAAATCGGGGCATACAGGACAAGACAAGAGGTGGGACATGTCTTGTGGAGTGAAACCACAGACACAGGACAGGTCGGCTCCATCGGAAAGGCCCCACTTTAACATGGTGTCCCTGCATCTACCCACTTGGGACCGCAGTCTGTTAAGGGACCTCCACGTGGGCCATGGTAGTTTGTGTCCCGGAGGGGGATGTTCAGAAGGACGAACGAACGGAGCAGGTGGTGAAGGGCTGTTTTCCCACAGGACACGTCTTGCGGTGGAGAGGTCGCGGTCAAGAGGAGGAACGCACTTCATGAAGCTTCTGCGGCTTTTAAGTCTTTGAGGGACCGTGCAGTAAGCATACATTGGATGGAGTACGCTCGTCTCCTGGATTCAAGTCTCTTGCAACATGTCTCTGTATAAAAATATTAAGGAGGCCTATGCTGATGACGTCATGGTATACTGATGACGTGATTAACGTCCTATGGCTGATTATGATAATCATGATGACAATGTTAAAATTTATATCAGCTGTATAGATTATGACCGTTTCCCTGCTGTTACAAGATGCGTCTTGATAATAGTGCGAATAAAATAAAAAGCAGACAGAATTAGAAGTGAAAAGCGAGTCGTATAAACAAAGTTGGTTATCTCGCCAGGAAACATGAGCGAGAATTAACTATATTTCATTTGATTGGAAATGCGGTGTCGTGTACTAAAGACTCGGCGTGAATGTCGGTGCCCGTTTTTAATTTATAAGTTAATTATTCTTTTGTCCGCAGAGGGCATTCCACTGCTACAGCAACCTAATTGAAATAATGATAGACGACTTTTGTTAAATGACTTGGAATTTCAGAGAGAATTATACATTTTGTAAGTATTTATCGGTTACCTTCTCTACGTCACGTCGTTCAAACTTTGGGGCTTGATTAAATTAAGGAGATAAGGAACATATTCCCTGTATTGAATTGAAATGCGATTGTTTTTTTTTTAATAAACTTGACATGAATATGCAAAAGTACAATAAGCTGGAGAACATGGACTTGCCATCATGACGCGTATAGTTTTTATGTATATTGGAAATAGTTTTATGGTTAACGACGCCAGGGATCTTACTCGCTATTATGATCTCCAGATTTTCGAATCTATAGTCGTCCCTGTTCCTCATGCCAGCGTGGTATGGCGTGTGTAAGGGATGAATTTAACAAAATATCAGTAGTTTTAAAGAGTAGGACCCCAGAATGTGATAATAGCGATGGGTGCGCATTGTTGTTTTCCGAAAATTAACCCTCTCGCCTCTTTTTACATTTAAAGCGAGTGTGCGAATAAAAAAAAACAGCACAGGTAGCGAGTTTTCGGGCTAATTAAACGGTTTAATCATTCTTCTTTTGCGGAAAACTGTTACGTTCAACAAATAAAATACTTCATTTCATAATACAGATCTGTGTATTTTAAAAAAAGCAATTACATCAGCTGTTAATCTTGAGCTATCAATCACGTATACATATATCAGTAAGTACCTATTCAAATTGAAAGCGTTTATGTAGGTACGTTTGTTTAGATCTCGTCAAGCTTATTCATATAAATAGGGTGTTAAACTGTCGTAGAAAATACAGCATAGTCGGAAAAATTATTAAAGTTCGAATATTTTTTAAGGTTTTAGAATTTACTTACCTACATCTGTGCCTAGTATTACTTTATTGCACAGTGATAGTACAAAATAAAAAATAAGAATTATTTTTTTAAGTATAAGGTAAAAAGATAACAGAAAAAAAAGCGTATTGTTATTACTTCATTTTTTAACAAACAATCGTTAAAAAGGTTAAACTTACATTGCGGCAATATTTAATGCCACGGTGTCGGTAACATGGAACCTTGTTACACAAAAAAATACTATCCGAAGTAACCATCTATTAAATCGGAGCTATCATCTGCATTCCATATTTTATTCAGCGGCACCCTGTATGTACGTGTTAAATATTCTCCATGCCCCGAGCAATATTGAGCATGTTGCCCGCTGTAAGTGCGTACATAAAAAAGCTTTCACAGCAATATACCAATCACCGGAACGACTAAGTAACGTCATGTCTCCTTTATATTTTTCGCTCTATGTTTTTCTTAATGGCGAGATCGTAAACAGGATAAGATTTTTATTTCTCTTTTCATGTGGCCCATTTATGACGCTGTTAGAGTTTAGCGCCTCATTATATTTATGATCGTACGCAGTAGTTTATTTACTGGGAATTCGATGCGTTTTTGTTTTTGCTTATAATGTTTTTTGTATTTGCAATACGTTCATCTTATATCTATACCAATAAAATGCTTTGTCCTGAATGACTGACTTATTGATTGACTGACTGACTGACTGACTGACTGACTGACTGACTGACTGACTGATGGATCAACGCACAGCCTAAACCGCTGATCGTAGAGACCTGAAACTGGGAGGGTGTGTTCTTTGTATGACGAAGGGATCCGATAAGAAAGGATTTTCAGAAATTCCACCCCTAAGGGGGTCAAAAAGGGGTGCAAAGTTTGTATGGGACAACCAGATCCCTTGGTCCAATCTACTTCAAATTTTGCATACACATTATTTTACAGAATTGACGGAAGACCTATTTTGTAGTTTATTGAAATTCATCTCCTAGGGGGGTAAAAAGGGTTACAAAGTTATTCTGGGGGTGATTTGCTTCGAATTTGATATCAATACTCTTTAGTGCTAATGATAAAAAAAAATAATATATAACTTTTGACAATCATTTGACATGACGTCTGAGACACAATGTTTTGACACATGTTTGTTATTGATGTGGCTCTCGAGAAAATGCTCAAGAAGAGATTTTATTCCTTAGAATAGTAAATAATATTGTTTTGTGTTCAAACAGGGTAGGTATCAAGCGGTATGTGTCCAGTGTAGATTGCAAATCGTTTGTTCATATTGTCGGTGGACATTTTACGCTGCTCCCGTGGTCGAAGGGTGTCCAATTTGCAACTTTTCTGCAAACTTTTCGTGGAGGCCTATGTTTAGCAGTGAACGGCTTTTGGGTTGATGATGATGATGGCGTAGATCTTTACATAGATTTGTCTCTTTGAATTTACGATTTAAATTCAAGAAAGTAGAGTATTCGCTATAACCATAAACAAAGCTCAAGTTCAAACTCTTAAATGGTAGCGGGAGAAGACTTGAGGGAATTCGCTTCTCCCACAGTCTGTATGTGGCATGATGCTGTGTAAGCGCACAGAGTGTAGCCTGGTCTTTTTATTAGCACCCGAAAGAAATGTACGATTGACGATAGGCGTAGTAAGTATTTCCATTTCGTTGTAAAATAAAACGATATTATCCCCGTGTAAGTTTGACCAGATTAAAGACCGGGCTACGTGTTGTGTGTACATAAAATATGACATTTATCTATACGTATTTCTACGCATATATTTTAAAACTGGATGTTTTTGTTTGTCAAGTTTGAACGCGTTAATCACAGGAACTATTGGTCTGGTTATAAAATATGTTACATACATTTTTAGATAGCTAATTTATTGGGGAAGGCTATAGAAATAGTTTAATCCGTATCGGCTTAAAAATATTTTTGCTACGATCTATGGTAACGGAGTAAAACAATTACGCGCGTACGAAGTCGCTGGCGGGCCGCTAGTCTATTATTATAAAATGCTTTGTCCTGAATGATTCACTGACTGATGGATCAACGCATAGCCTAAACCGCTGATCGTAGAGACCTGAAACTTGCAGGGTGTATTCTTCGTATGACGAAGGGATCCGATAAGAACGGATTTCCCGAAATTTCACCCCTAAGGGGTTGGAAAAGGGGTGCAAAGTTTGTATGGGAAAATGTGATTCCTTGGTCCGATCTACTTCAAATTTTGCATAAACATTCTTTAAAAACAATAACGAAAAATGTGTATCAAATTTTATTTAAATTTATCTTGTAACGGGGTTAAAGAGGGGTAGAAAGATATTTTGGGGATGATTTGCTACAAAATTGATATCAATACTTCTTGGTGCTTATAATTGAAATATTTTTTATTTCATTTTTGACAATCATTTGACATATCTGAGACAGAATGTTTTGACACATGTTTGTTATTTATGTTGCTCTATTTAAGAGATTTTATTCCTTAGAATAGTAAATAATATTGTTTTGTGTTCAAACAGGGTAGGTATCAAGCGGTATGTGTCCAGTGTAGATTGCAGATCGTTTGTTCATATTGTCGGTGGACATTCTACGCTGCTCCCGTGGTCGAAGGGTGTCCAATCTGCAACTTTTCTGCAAACTTTTCGTGGGGGGCCTATGTTTAGCAGTGGACGGCTTTTGGGTTTGATGATGATGGCGTAGATCTTTACATAGATTTGTCCCTTTGAATTGACGATTTGAATTCAAGAAAGGAGAGTATTCGCTATAACCATAAACAAAGCTCAAGTTCAAACTCTTAAAAGGTAGCGGGAGAAGACTTGATGGAATTAGCTTCTCCCACAGCCTGTATGTGGTATGATGCTGTGTAAGCGCAGAGAGTAGCTGGTCTTATTAGTACCCGAAAGAAATATACGATTAACGAAAGGGCGTAGGAAGTATTTCTATTTCATTGTAAAATAAAAATATAATTATCCACGTGTAAATTTGACCATTAAAGACCGGGCTGCGTGTTGAGTGTACATAAAATATAATAAATAAATAAATATGCGCCAGACAACACACCAATGGTCTGGTTTCGTGGTAAGGAATTATCTTCCTTGTGTTACGAAGTACCAGGCAACGATTATGACGGGTGCGTCTCCCATAAATACTTAAATACATATAAAATCCATGATTTGTACAAATGTCCGTGCTCATCACACAAACATTTGCCCCTTGCGGGATTCGAACCCTCGACGGCCAGCGTAATAGTCAGGAGCGCTAACCAATACACCAAACGCGTCGTCGAATATAACATTTATCTGTACGCATTTCTATGTAAGTATATATTTTAAAACTGGATGTTTTAGTTTTTTTGTTTAAAGACACTATTGGTAAGGGTATAGAATATGATAGATAGCTAATTTATCAGGGAAGGCTATAGATGTAGTTTAATGCGTATAGGTATAGGCTTATAATTTTTCGCTACGATCTATGGGAACGGAGTTAAACTAAAACGCGCGTACGAAGTCGCGGGCGGGCCGCTATAGTCTTCTATCTATACATATAAAAGGCTTTGTCCTGAATGACTGACTGACGGATCAACGCACAGCCTAAACCGCTGGTCATAGAGACCTGAAACTTGGAGGGTGTGTTCTTTGTATGACGTAGGGATCCGATAAGAACGGATTTTTAGAAATTTCACCCCTAAGGGGTTGAAAAAGGGGTGCAAAGTTTGTATGGGAAAATGTGATTCCTTGGTCCGATCTACTTCAAATTTTGCATAAACATTCTTTAAAAATAATAACGAAAAATGTGTATCAAATTTTATTTAAATTTATCTTGTAACGGGGTTAAAAAGGGGTAGAACGCTATTTTGGGGATGATTTGCTACAATACTTCTTGGTGCTTATGATTGAAATATTTTTTATTTCATTTTTGACAATCATTTGACATATCTGAGACAGAATAATTTGACACATGTTTGTTATTGATGTTGCTCTCTAGAAGAGATTTTATTCCTTAGAATGGTAAATAGTATTGTTTTGTGTTCAAAAAGGGTAGGTATCAAGCGGTATGTGTCCAGTGTAGATTGCAGATCGTTTGTTCATATTGTCGGTGGACATTCTACGCTGCTCCTGTGGTCGAAGGGTGTCCAATCTGCAACTTTTCGTTTGCCTTTGTTTAGCAGTGGACGGCTTTTGGGTGTTGATGATGATGATGGCGTAGATCTTTACATAGAATTGTCCCTTTGAATTTACGATTTGAATTCAAGAATGGTTATGGTTATAGCGAATACTCTACTGTATTCGCTGTAACCATAAACAAAGCTCAAGTTCAAACTCTTAAAAGGTAGCGGGAGAAGAGTTGAGAGAATTCACTTCTCCCACAGTCTGTATGTGGCATGATGCTGTGTAAGCGCAGAGAGTAGCCTGGTCTTATTAGTACCCGAAAGAAATATAAGTACGATTAACGAAAGGGCGTAGGAAGTATTTCTATTTCGTTGTAAAATAAAAAGATAATCTCCCCGAGTAAGTTTGACCATTAAAGACCGGGCTGCGTGTTGAGTGTATATAAAATATAATAAATAAATAAATATGCGTCAGACACCACACCAATGGTCTGGTTTCGTGGTAAGGAATTATCTTCCTTTTGTTACGAAGTACCAGACAACGATTATGACGGGGGCGTCTCCCATAAATACTTAAATACATATAACATCCATGATTTAGGTACAAATGTCCGTGCTCATCACACAAACATTTGCCCCTTGCGGGATTCGAACCCTCGACGGCCAGCGTAATAGTCAGGAGCGCTAACCAATACACCAAACGCGTCGTCGAATATAACATTTATCTGTACGCATTTCTATGTATATATTTTAATATTGGATGTTTTCGTTTTTTTGTTTAAAGGCGCTATTGTCAAGGGTATTGAATATGATAGATAGCTAATTTATCAGGGAAGGCTATAGAAGTAGTTTAATGCGTATAGGTATAGGCTTATAATTTTTCGCTACGATCTATGGGAACGGAGTTAAACTAAAACGCGCGTACGAAGTCGCGGGCGGGCCGCTAGTATACATATATAAAAGGCTTTGTCCTGAATGACTGACTGACGGATCAACGCACAGCCTAAACCGCTGGTCGTAGAGACCTGAAACTTGGAGGGTGTGTTCTTAGTATGATGTAGGGATCCGATAAGAACGGATTTTCCAAAATTCCTCCCCTAAGGGGGTAAAAAAGGGGGGCAAAGTTTGTATGGGACAACGTGATACCTTGGTCCAATTTACTTCAAATTTTGCATAAACATTCTTTAAGAAATTTAATGAAATATGTGTATCGCATTTTATTGAAATTTATCTTGTGATGGGGTTAAAAAGCGGTAGAAATTTATTTCGGGGATGATTTGATACAAAATTGATATCAATACTTCTCGGTGCTTTTGATTTTTTTTACTTTCATCTCACTCACATCTACTACCGTCCCTCTCGTTCAGTTGTCAAATTCAAAGTCACAAAACGTCAATGCGGTACATTATTTGTGTTTTCAATCGTGTTTTCCAATAAATTTAAAGAAAATTACTCTCTCAAAATAATATTCTTGTAATTAATGTGCAAATCTGGTCGTGTTTGTTGATAGTAAAAAGCTTGAGACAATGTGAGATGTGTGATGAAAAGAACGAAAAGATTTCAAAACATTATTTTGTCGCGGGTTTTCAATGATGATATGATGATATATCAATGAAGTTCGGTAAGTAGTTTATTGAAATTTAATTTAAAGTAGCGGCGTTTCTTATACCAAATAGCATCAAGTTAAATATTTTAAAACTTATTTATTTATACTATAAAATAGTGCGGTGATGCGTAATGTTTTGTTTATCGATATCGATATCTTGATCTGGGGGTCACCTTAGCCGTGGCGGAGGAGGAGGCTTAGATTTGAAGTATATCCCTATGTTTTAATGTTTTATTTAGATGAAATGAAAAAGTAATGCATAATTTTTGTTTCAGGTCATCTCAATTAACTAAATGCACTTACTTGATCAATGTTTACAACTTGCTGCTTTTTCGAGTATGAATATTTTTCTTTATAAAAAAGTAATTTAGCAAAAGGCAAATTTAATTAATTAATTATTATATGTTTCAGGTAATTTGTATGGTGAAATGTGAAATAAGATCAACTTAAAATCAATTTTAAGTAAATAAATATATTTATAACTGGTGTAACCGCTTTTGTTGATTACAAACAGAAGTTTACATTGGTTTTGTTTTAGTGGTGAATTTTTTAACGACAGGTGAACACACTAAGACAAAACCAAGGAAAATTATTAACTAAAATGTTTTTGCATTGCAGTCCGGATATCGATATAAATAAAATTCTTGCAATAAGCAGGACAACACTGTTTTGTTTATTTTGACAATTTATTTATTTAAGAATAGACTACTCAAATGTCAAAACCAGGCGTTTTGACATTTGAGTAGTCTATTCTTCTCTATGGTTTTTCCGTCACATTTATAAACTTTGTGATTACCATTATAAAAAAAAGGTTGTACATTATAATATGGCGTTAACTTACTAGCAATGATAAAGCTCAAGGGTAACTCTTAAGATAGGTACGGTGGGAGTAGACTTGAGGGAAAGCTGCTTCTCCCTGGCACTGGCCTGTTGTATAGTTATGTGGCATTGTTATATGCTCCAGAGTGGCCGGCCTTAAATCTGATGAATTCTAGCAACCAAAAGAAAAACAATTGACGATAGGTGCAGTATTCCGATTTCATTGTACAAAGATCTCTTTGTAACTTTCACCTGATTAAAGGCCGAGCTATGTGCTCATAAAATTGGCAACATTTTATCTTTACTTCTATTCTAATATTATAAAGTTGAAAATATTTTTTGTTAGTTTTCAACTTTGCAAGCACTAATCCAAGATCTGCCTACTGGTCCGATTAGAATCATGAGTGTGTGTTAGATGGCTTACATAGTAAGGTTATAAAGGTAGTTCAATGACTGCAGGCTATAAAACAGTAGGTACGCTACGACCTATGGGATCGAAGTAAATCAAAACGCGCAGACAAAGTCGCGGGCGGCCGCTAGTTATAAATATTATATCAATAGACTTTAAGTTGGGATCGAATTTTTAAGATATGAGTTAGGTACCTACGCTCGACTTCCCTTTCCAAACACAAAATTGAACCTCTGATTAAAAAACAAAACTGATTAAAAGACTACGCAACGACAAATTCCTTCTTTAAAATATTTAATAAATATAGAAATGACTTTTGGGAATACCTTACTACAAAAATAACCTGAGACAAAGACATTCATTTTGTTTTCTTTTTGGTGTATTCCTTGGAGGAAAGGGGAAGTAGAAAACCCAAGAATTTCTTTATGGGTGACTTCATTGCTTTTATTTGATAATACCCTTTGTTAGCATAAGACCTCTTGTGCCTGTGGGATTCGATCCCTCGCCCTACTTTCCAATAATGGACAAAATGTCCGTACTCAGTCATTTTGTGTTTCATCACTTAACCCATGCTTTCTGTAGCTTTATGTTTTTTTGAGTTGATAGGTACCTACTATTTTTTGTATCTAATAGATCCAAACTACTTTTTTAAATTGAAATCGGAATATAGCAAGCAAAACATGCATGTTAAGCACTTAGTTCCCGGATGCACATTGTTTTTATTATTTGTTTTTTTTTTTAATTACCAGTCAACACACCAATTGTCTGGTTTCGTGGTAAGGAATTTTCTTCCTTGTGTTACGAAGTACCAGACAACGATTATGACGGGAGCGTCTCCCATAAATACTTAAATACATATAGCAGCCATGCCATGACTTAGGTTCAAATGTTCGTGCACATCACACAAACATTTGCCCCTTGTGGGATTCGAACCCGCGACGGCCGGCGTAAAAGTCAAGAGCGCCAACCAATACACCAAATGCTGTCTTGTGTGGTAACAACTAGGTCTTGGCATTTATTAGAGTCTACTATGTGAAAAAAATTGTTAATAAATCCCGCTCATAGCACGTTTGCTCTTGACCTAGATCTAAAATCGTTCCAATACTCTAATTAAATTGCATCAGCTATATTCACGAAATCCATGAATTAATTGGATTCCAATCAGGCGTTTTCTATGGTTGGTGTGGTCGTACTTTCGACCAAATGGATTCATGACCTACCATGAGTTTATTTCCACGCAAAGCATTTTGACGCAATTAGGTGAAATTTTGTGTGAATTATATGAAACATAAATTGAATTACTATTTTCTTTTTTGTAAAAATTTGGGAAACGAAAAAGATAAAAAAAGATGTCACATATTTTTGACATTCAAAGATGACGTTTTTCTATGGAAAGATGTCCTTTAATTTTGGTAATTTAATATTTATGGAGTTTCTATTACATTCTATTTTTATGAAGAGCAGTAAATTCAAAAGAATTACAGATTTGTTCTATAATATAGTAATAAAGTACAATGTGCAAGGACCTTTGGTACAGATTGAAAGTTTTAAATACATACTTTTACAGATAAAAAGGTTTAAACGGGTCCTTAGACCCTTTGCACACTGCGACTTTTAGCAGCAATGCAGTCGCGATGCAGCATCTACGAGTATGCATTTGCAAAATGTCAACCTTGTGTTTTATGCATTACAAAATGTTGAGATTTGACTATTTGAAGAAAATAATTGCGTGAGTTGGTCATGAATCAACTGGTTCGATTGTACATTGGCGCTTACCCCCGAATATTTTACTGGCATATTAACGCTTATGACGATCGGACGAGGGTCCCTTGAATCGAATTTAATCGACTAAGCCTCGCTCCCAATACCGAAAGCCACTCTTAACGGACTGTTAGGGATGCTATATATTTTAGTTTAAGTGATCCTTAGGGGAACGGCCTGATGTGTTAACTAATAGAGTGTAACGTAAGGTTTTCGTAATATCTTTCGTATGTGAGGTTCTATAGATTGTGTTATGTGGTCTTATGCCTAGTCTCATGATATTTTAGAAGGTACGAGTATATGTCATAGAGTTACGTGTGTGACATTTTAAATGAAAGCTAAACAAAAGAAGACAGTATGAAGGTAACATTTATTTAACTTCGAGCTTTGAGTTAAGTACTTTAAACGTGTTAGTAAAAATCAACTTGTACAATGTAAGTTCCTACATCCATTCTAAAGTCCTATCATAACGTTTTGTGTTTGCATTTAACGAGTAAACGGATAAAACAAGTTACAATGTACTTAGTTTATTTTAAGCAAATGCATAAGCCGTAGACAAAATTATTCTACTTTGGGTAATACATCTTTAATGTAATGAACAATCTCGCCTACCGCATATACTTATACAGATTCGTGGTATCGGTAACGTAATCAATGCCGTAGATTCCGTGTATGGAGAGCCCTAGATTTATCGTGATTGTGTTTCCAACAATACACTACATCGGAACTGCGGTAACAATAACTTTATCTTAAGATCTCTATGTTGGTCTTCGATAATTAACTCTATATTGAGGTTCAACTATCCAAGTTTATACGTATTTTCGAATCTGGTGGTCTCTGTCACTTAGGTTGCCATACCGGTGCGAGTGAGCATGATGGCTAGAGAGAAAAATAAAGATAAGTTACAATAAAAATTCAAACTTCAAGAATGGATTTGAGATCTAAGGTAAATTTAACAATCAATTTGTGTGTTGTCGATTAAAGAAAGTTATTCACGATTAAAGAATTAACATTTCGTTTAGTAGAGATGGTTTTTTTTATATATTCGGCTAAGCAGATATTTGACCTCGATCGCACCCGGTGTTCAGGTGTAGATGAGGTCAGGATGGTGCATATCTGCTTAGTAGCAGCCTGTAAAAATAAATAGCAATACTTCATTCGATTTGCTTGTTGAAACGATTCCCCAAATGCTACGTTCATGGGGTGGTCGAGTGCAGACCTTAATTCATAACTTTGAATCTAATCACCCTTGCAATTAACCCTTAAGTACCCATTAAAAGTGAAGTTAGTTGACAACTAATAAAAAATTCTGTTGGTTTTACGGCCCTGTCCTTAGTTGCCTACTCGAATTGGCCCTGAAAGTAATAAAAGTCGCGAATCACGCAAATTGATTGTGCGCCATTTTGGGAACTTTTCTTTCTTGCGGAGCCTTCAAAAGTTTTACCGTTCGATGACACAAATTGTAATTTTTGCTAATAACCCTGAATTACGGTGTAATAAAGATACCTTTCACCATGAAATTACTGCCGTACCCTTAATTTATACTTAATTTGGTATACTTTAATAATAATAGCCGTGACCCATATTGATTAAGGTTGTCGTCATTTGTAATTAGACAATTAGAAAAATAAATAAAATGAAGTATGTAATATAGTAGGAAATCACTGTTGGTTGTGATCAAGATAATATTTATGTATAAGCTGCTTTAAACACCCTTAAAGCAGCTGACGATCTTGACATAATTCAAAATCTACTTTAAATAGCTAAAACATCTGTTTGTGATTTGTTAGGAGATGAAAACTTGCTCTTGAATTGAATGCAGAGTTTGACGCAAAAGAAATCATTACCGCAAGGTTGTCTCGAGGGCGAGAAAGACGAAAATCGCACGAAAACAATGCTCATTGCCGAATTTAATTGTCACTTAAAACAATCGGCTTTATTAGCGAAGGGAATGATTGTTTTCTCGGAATATACGAGTGAGTTAAGTCAATCACCCTTACAGTTATCTCAGACGGAATCGGCTTGATTTTTGCTTCTGGTTTGTCTGGTCTGGCAATATCGATACTTGTCGAAAATCTTTCGATTGATGAAAAATATTTATATTTATATTGTACATGTACGAGTAATTCGTAGGTACTCAAAGTTATGTCAGAGGATCTATACAGCGGGTGTTATCCAGTAATGTAATGAAGGCTAATTAGGTACAAAGATATGTAATCCATCACACAGAAAATACTCTTAAGACCCAGGGTATATTTTTGTGATCTATTGGAAAGATTCGGACGCTGACGTTCGGCAGTTTCGCTCCGTTAACTTAGTTTGCGGCTTCTTAGTGGCCGCGGGATAAGTTGGCAAGTAAGATAATAGTGTTAATCTCTGGGACTGCTCAAGCACTTGGATATCTGCTCCGAGATAGCTGATAGAGGCTCAGCTTAACTGATTACATCGGCATGGTCCGCGTAAAGAGTTTTGTTGCAAACAACTAAGTCCGACTAATGCGAAGTAATGGAACTGCCGCGGAGACAAATGAATTGCACGTTACATTTCCCTTATACGAGCTACTTGAGAACTGCGTTATGTAATATTGGTGTTCAAGTGGCTGAGAGTAATAGACTCCCATTTGATATCCGAACCTTTTTCGGATTTGGTCTCGTATTGGCCCATGTTTGCCATTAACATGATCGAGTAAGAGCCAAAAGGCAGGATTAGGCGTCAGAAAATAAAACGTTTTGTCGGATCTGCATTTGCTTGTGGAGTGTTTTTTATTTTCTCGTAATTTTGATTGTAAGTTAAATAAATTATTTTGAGATTTCATATTGGCTTTACATCTGAAATGAATACTATAGCAAGATTTTCTTTTAAGCGCGATTTTCCACACTCCAAAAAATACTAAGTATTTCAAAAATATTCTCTTGAAGGCTTGCCTCAAATCAGTAATATTTTCCCATTTTCTTTATAAATGAAAGTTCACGGTCTACTTACGTAATTTGTTGAACATGCACATAAAAATAGTCGCCTTAGAATATATGCTGCGTAAATATAACAAGTATTAACAGAATAGATTTACCTGTATAGTCTAAAGGCTGACCAGATCCAATCTGTCCAGGCTAGCTCCTCGAAACAACGCAATCAGAAGGCGGACAGCTATTACACGATTTTGTCGGAGAGGCCGACCAACCTAATCGGTTAAGCCGTGGCTTTATCGAATACACCTTTAGTAGATAGCTGATCTATTGGACCGGCAGCTTGGGATTAACACTCTAGTATATTGGATGGCGAGCGAATACTGATAACTGGACATCTTGAAGAAATAATTAGCGCAATTTCAAGCAAACTATGTCTTGGACATGAAAGAATTTGATGTAGACATGGTATTTTTACAATTACCAGGTTTTTTTAATCTGATAAAAGTACGATGTAAAATGAAAGGAAGTGATTTCTTGAACATTATTATACTTATAAGTACAGTGTTATTAAATACTGAAGGTACTACAAATATTTCAGTTAAACGACACGTAAATTTTCTGACAAGACATTTCTTCAGACATAAAAAAGAGCACAAATAGCATTCCTTTAGAACGTTGAAGTACTAGACGTGCTGAGAAGAATTCAAGTTGTAGAAAAAGTTACAACAAAAGTCAAAGAGAACGAAACCTCAGCAAATCAAGTCGAGACTACTTTGTATTCCATACACAGTGTGGTATATAAAAATGGGACATACAATTTTGAGATCGCATCAATCTTGGTCTTGGTTCTATCAAAGAAATCGTGCTCCTTTAGTTCAGCGGAGTTCATTCTGCTTTATCGAGGGGCCCCTAAATCGGAAATTAGACTGTGATAGTTTCCGCCCAGTAGTACTGCAGATTCGCTATCACCCTACTTGATAGAACACTGAGTCCCTATTCCGCAGGACTGTGATGGTATTTCCAAATTTTACCAGCACACACGTTGTCTTACGTTGGAAAAACCTAAAACCTATCTCTAGACCGAGATGTATATTAAGTAAATTAATGCATCAAATAAAAAAAACAACTTTGTGATAAGTGTATCATCTTAATTCAATGGACATGAAATGATGTTATAGACACTTTTGAATTAACGCTGATAATTTGCACTGACAGTTATGTCGATAGCACGTTTAGTCATTTTCGTCACATCAGTGACAGGGTTAGCTTGAGTCTAAAATACGGATATCTACGGAATATATACTCTGAGTACCAATAGTATGGACATTTAGACAAAGGCGTTCAAACTTTCTAGTACGCTATCTAACTTTGGGAAGTTTCTAGGATTTTAATGTCTTTCCGAACACAAGCTGGCTATAAACAAACGCTCATCTTGCTTCGAATAGAATTCTATCATTTTATTTTTAGAATAAAATAATCTAATTTTATCTAGGGTATATTCAAATCTATCCTAAACGAACTCTGCCCGTCCAAGGGGACGCTATGGATTACGTTACCCCTTTGGGTATAAGCCACGTGTAAATGGTATCTGCTAACATGCACACGTAGTAGATACTAGGGATTTCCAATTTGCAAGGATTAGTATGCATATAATTTTTGACCTATCACTGAAACAGTCCTCATTTGATTGCCTTAAAATGACGTCAGGAAATTATTATAGTGATTCTCGGCCGGCAAGTTACTGGAAATAATTAATACTTATTATTTATTTAGTTTACCAAAATATTTACTAGCATTAAATTCTACATATTAATGAGCGTGGGAAAGTTAGAGCCCTGGAATCCCAACTGGTTTTGGGTGATTCCTGTAATTAATTCGTCAGTGAAGTATTCAGAGCAATTAAAGTACCGCGCAAGTACGCAGCGTGTGTTTAAATACCCGGCCTTATCGCGGTAATCACAGACTAAACACATTCGGTTCAGTTAAGTCAATTAATTGAATAATTAAACAGAGGAGTACTGGTTGTTTATAGGGCGCCCGGTTATCCTTGGCCCCTGCCCTCTGAATAAATGAAACTCCGCTCTGCGTCCGTCCGCGACACGGCTTTTGTTACCTCTGCTGCCTATTTTTTAATTTTTAATGGAACCACCAACCTCGCTGTGATGCTATCTTGTTATTTATAACGACACTTTCGTCAAATATCGTGTTTTCCACGAACTTTACGGAGCGCGATGAGGTTATTTTTTACTTTGTCTGTGGTAACAGTATTTTATTTTAAAGTGAGTAGTAGTTAGGTACCGGAAAACGCAATATCATATTTTTATTCTGTACTGATGCTCGTAGTTGCAAAAAAATATTAAAATCTATCATTGAACAGAAATATTGTTTCAAGATAGTTTACAAGTTAGACATAAATAGACACAGAAAATATGACAGAACTTATTATCTCAAAATGCTTTTGCATACTAATAGGTAGCTATTGTTTCTCCTTTGGTCAAGAATTTTCAACAAAGGTAGTATAGTAGTAGTTATATCTCAGCCTATTGTAACTAAGCGGGTTTGTTCAAAACTATTTGGGTTGAAAGGGTCAAGGTTTCACCTTATATTTGTATTATTTCATAACCCTCCCGCATTGTGAAGTGCGAAAACCCCACGAATGGAGCGAGAGGCAATAATATGGTGAAACTAGAACAGTTGCCAAGAGATATGTACAATAGTAATAGGAGCCAGTTCACCGTAACACTTGATTTGTGATTTATGTTCATAGCGGAAATTGGCCACCATTTTCATATATTTTGTTGCGCGTTAGAGTTGTGAGCAATGTGCTGTTAAATGTAACAGCGATGGAGTGTTTTTGTACTGTATATTGCTTGACTAGAGCGGTTTCCATCTGTAACATTGCGAACTACATAGTTTATTCTTTACTTGCGGTTCGCCGCCACTTCACTCGAACAAATATTGGATATCACGTACAAACTTTTAGCCTTATACATATTTTGATCTTCCAGGGTGATTTCCGATAAGCTTTCTACGTCCTTAACATGGTCTGAAACGATTAACCATTCGGATGTTAACTACCTTTTCATAAATTATAGGTTCATCATATTAGAGAAGATCATACCTTTTGAACTTTCACAGAATAAGTACGTTTTGTTCCTTATAACCTGCCAAATAATTGTCCCTATTGTAGTGTATTAGATTAGATATACATAGTTTAACCTGGATGAAACTAAAAATGTGGTTTAATCCAGTTAATAGTATAGTTTAATGTTTTGATTATATTTTTTTAAGAACAAGTAAATCGTTTAACCTACAAGTATATTATGCTATCATCTGTATTCTTATGTCATCGGATTTTTCAATGTAAGCTATTACCCCTACAGCACCGAAGGAATTTAAGTCTTCTGGGAAAATAAGTTTTGAAGCATCTGGCCGGGCGCTCCTTCACAATATTTTAAAAAAGAGTCCGGATATCGTAAAAATACAAGAAGTTTCATCGGAACTTTTAAAAAGCGACTCTGCTCTCTTATTTTTTCCTTACAAACCCATCGCCGAAAAGTTGGATAGTTTTACATCAGGGACCCTTCGGTAAAGTGTCATAATTTACGTGAAATATTGTTTTTTCTGGCAAGTCGGGAAGGTACTTCGTTATTTTATTTGAGGTTACTGAAACGGTAGTTGCTTTTGTTGCGGTAAATTATGCACCGGAAACCTGTTGATAACGAAGTAGGCTTTTCATGTGTGCCTGCCATTTGTCAACTCACTAGCAATTATTTATTTTTATACGTCATCGGCCATGTATAACGTTGAAAAAATTAGAACGAACAAGTTATATTCAATGCTTACATTGTGCATTGTTACAAAATAGTTCATCGCTTATATATATCGTACATTACTCTTATGGATTAGTTTATCATTTATACATATTTAATATTCTCCGAATACAGTATGTATATCCTATGGATTGGTTCATTTAGGGAATCACATGAATCACTTTTTACACGAATAAATAAAAATGCATTTCATGGAAAATAGCACCAAAGATTTCAAGACAGATACCAGTGAATTGTTAAACATAAATATCGATTATGTATTCCCGACGAATTAACGGGAAACGTCAGTTCGGGACACCCTTCAGGTTGGCACAAGATAAGAATGAAATTCTCAGAATTGATGACACACTTTCATCGGTTTAAGGCGAAAGATAGAGAAAAAGGCTTCGAACCCTATTTGTTTTACAGATTGGTTTCCATACTCCGTTGAATTCTTAAATATAAAAAAACATAAAAGTTCTGCAACAAAAACGACATAACAAAAAAGCTATTGAACAATACTCGCAAACAAACAGTTTACAAAACAAGTAATATAATATTCGGAATCGAGTCCGCCGTTCGTCGTATGAAGTGAGCCAAAATGAGAACCATCGGGAAAAACTTTTCTCTTTGCGAGAAAGTTTGTGATGTGAACAGAACCCGGGGCCTCCCCCGGGACGGCGCACATGCATGTTTAATGGCGTCCTAGAAAGGTCAAGAGTCTGACTGTAGAGGTAGTGAATACATTATACGCTCCCTAGCGGGTACGCTCTCCGAGGTAGGCACGCCGTGACAGCCTCTTTTCAAACTTCGAGGAACTAACACGCCGCGGACAGGTAGTTTGTAGCTGTCTCTCAAACAAATTAATTGTGTCTTAGTTTTGAGCTGTAACGAGGGAGCAACTCAAACAAACTTTTGAGGAAGGTACGAGGAAACGCGCCGCCTTGCGCGCTCCGAATGTATTATTGAATTGTTTGGAAACATTTTAGAAATTGGATATTCAGAAATTGCAATTTGAAGCCTAAGAAATTCCCGTAATCTTTAGTTTATTTACAAATAATATTCTAATTAAAAATATAAATAACCAATTACCTTTTGGTGGATTTATGTGCAGCGCACTCCTGAACAGGCTTTCTTCATCCCGCCAGTCGAGGTTCCGTCGCATTGTGTAGCAACACATCGACGACAGTACGAGAAGTAAGGTGAGCATGAAGACTCGACTCCGCGTCTCGTTGCGGTGCCAGCCTCGCGCCACGACACCAGCGCCCAGACCGAGCAATAAACAGAACCCCACACTCGGTATGTACAGCACGCGCTCCGCAACCACAAACCCGACATAAAATAAGACATTAGTAGCAGGCACGAACGGCAACACCATAAATGCCACAGACATTAGCAATGCAACTTGCGGACTGCGGTAAACGTTCCTCTGAGGATTAGGCGCTTTCAGCTTCGCACTCGCCATTGGACAGACGCAAGTTGAACTATGCATCATTGTATTGTTATTGTTTACCGCCCGACAAGCGCTCGTGTGCTCTTCAGTCAACGCGTGCCTGCAACCTGTACACGGGCACAATATCTTCTTAGATGACACATTCTCTTTGTGCGGCGTCTGGTAGCTCTTCCTTTCGACGCAATCTGGCCCTCTATTGTACTTGGAATTGTAATTCCATTTATGCCTGACTTTGCAGTTCTGTTTTTTATAATACTTTTGGTCTTTGAGAGGTTTTTCGTTCTTTTTGAGTTCGTTCATCATGGCCCGCCACGTGACTTTGGAGACGACGGCGTAGAAGATGACGGTGGATATGTTTCGTGGGTCGGATATGCTTGTGATTCGGGGGATGGATTCCATGGACCAGTCGAAGCTGAGTTGGAAGGGGTAGAGGAGTAGGAAGAAGTTGAAGACAGGGAGGTAGGAGAAGGTGTAGAGGCGGGTGAGGTATGAGGGGTCGCGGGAAGCGGGGTTATCGGCGGCGGCGAAGGGCGTGGGCGTTCCGGCGACGCGAAGCCGCCAGTACAGGAGGGCGAAGCCCCCTGTTCCGAGAGCACATATGCTTCGCCAGCGACTCTGAAACAAAAAAAGAAGAAAGTTATTGACACCTGCCAGAGAAATCACATCTTTCTAATTAATTCAGATTAATTCTGCTTTCTGTGGAAACATAGTCACTAGCTTTGTGTTTCATTAGCCACAACGTTTTATATAGTTTGAGAACAAAAAACAAACTAAAACAATTTCTACATTTAGCTAGAACTCCTGGCATTAGTCTCTTTATCGACACAGAATTAAAGTCCAAAAGTTCTAAGCCCCAGTTTGAACTAGCGCTAATTTTAATCCAGTGCTCGATAAAATTGATTTATAAGGGAGCAAGTCGTGGCAAGACGTCCCTTTAGATTATTAAATTACCACTGGCACCGTAGCAACCCCCTTTCTACATGATTAATATGGTAATGCTATCGGTTAGGTATTTTAATCTACTTAAAGTGGTGTTATTATGGAAGTTTTTAGGGTTATTTACTGAGGTGGGTGTAGGAGTCGAGTGTGTCGGCTTGTTTCTACAATATACGCGAAATAGATCAGCCTACTTTGATTATAATTGTTAGAGTGTGTTAGTATATTGAATGAAATTAAGGAATATATTGAACAACATTACGGCGTTTATACATATAAGTGCAGGGTAATATGCAAATTTACTTTAAATAAAATTGGTTATTTGTTAGAATGTAAGGTCAGGAAATGGGTTAATTACCACCTGTCGAAATGTGAGAAAAAAATTGACCTTTAGAAACATTTCTTGATTCACATCTACCTACTTTGTAAAAATATTTTGTAATAGAGATCGTGTCTTTTAAAACAGCTGGTATTATAATGTGAGAGACAGTATTACCTCTTACACGCTTCCCTGAACTTTTAAGGTAATTTTTCTAAATAATGTTTGGTGACTCATCTTATTATTATTATCTGTTCTCATTCAGGCTGTGTTCATTCTGAGCTTCGACTTGTTAGTAGCGGGAAGCGCGAAAAAGATTTATGCTGGTGTCTCCGATGCCCGCGGGATGCACACGAGTACAAATAACGACTCAGGACTACACCGGGGTCCTACTGTGTAAAATATTCATGTTGTTAAAATATACGTTTTAGAAATATTGCTTGTAGCAGTGTCTCCGATGCTCGCGAAACCCACACTTGCATGAAGCACACTGAGATCCTAGATGAGTGATTTATCCATGAGATGAACCTAGTTAAAAAAAACGAACATAGCCTTAAGAATCAGTAAGCGAAAAGTAGTAATGGTCAGGGCACATAGCGCAAAAAAACTGATGGGCTTTGGAACAGAAAGTTCTGAATTGGAGACTCTTTCACCAAAGATGCAGCACCTACAAGGTGGACAGACGACCTTGTAAATATTTCAGGATCAAAGTGGATGCAGATCGTCGCTGTGGAAAGCCGTGGGTGGGGATCCCCCCCACCCACGGCTTTCCACAGCGACGAGACGAGACAGTTAGACTAGGAAAGAGTGGACGTCCTTTGGCTGATGATGACGAGTAAAAATATTTCAAAGGCTTTGATTGTCAGACAAATCTTAATGTGTACTATTAATAAACACATGCGCTAAGCTGGTTATAAGAAAAGCTTCTAGCATTAATTGAAAGGTCAAAGACAATAACGTCGAATACATTCAGTCACAAAATTTTATTTTTTTCCTAGTTCAAAATCTAACCGATGATTTGAAAAATATAGCCGCCCAAAAGAATCCAATTAAGTACGATATTGGAGATACGCTCACACCACTAAATAAATCGGAATGTCTGAGCGATCACCTAATAAATTCTCTCAATTTTCTGATTAGCCGTTTTCATTAAGCTACACGTAAAGCAAGTTTCTGGCGAAAGGTGTGAGAAAAAGATTTATGTGGATATCCGACCTGCCCAGGGGAGAGCGACTAACGACCGACTGTGGCGGGTACAGTCAGCAGCGAATATTTTGACACATGATGACGGTTAACACAAGCTTATATTACCTTGGTAACAAATACCATACACTCTTGGTAATAAAGACTATTTTAAATAAAAAGAACTGCTTAGAATAAAAAGGGTAATATGCACAGTCTTGTGCGGTAGAGGCTAAGAGAGAGAGAAAGAAACCATGTGGTTTCGTTTCAAAACAACTCATGTATTATTAAATATTTAAAATAAGCAGTAGGTACTAAAGTAAGCACTTACCTACACTACATGTGCGTGAGACTGACGACCGGGACACCACAATTTGGTACAATATGCCTCGAATAGTGACGTTTGATATAAGTAGAGGATTCGTGGCATTTCGTAAATGAATAAGGATATAATATTTTTGCTGCGGACTGTACACGAAACCGCAAACGAAGGAAGGGAATTCCCAGAAACGTAGATGAACGCTTAATCGATTAGAATGATAAATATGAGATAATTTCAATAAAAGAAACAAATTTGGCATAAATTTAAAAGTAGGTAGGTACTAGACATCATGAAAAATGTTATCTTTTCACATCCAACGGCATAATTGTTTATAAATAGGACAGTATATCATTATAGGTTTGAATCCATATGAGTTACATTATGCAAGAGCCCTGTACCCTTAGCACGAAAAACTAACAAAATTTAAACTATCGAAACGAATCGAAAATGTCAAAATCCATATAAAAAATGTATTTCTTTACGCACCGTGAGGTGCGCTAGACCAGTTTTCATACAAATTGTCATTTTTCGATACGCTTACGTATTCGATAGTTCTTCGTGATAAGGGTACTGTACCCCAATCACGAACATTTGACGTATTCGTCACGTAATCGTAGCAAGTTTACGTCAGTCAGCAGCACGAGGCACTCCCGTGTCATGTAGTAATTTCGAAATCATAACCGCAGATGTCGTCATACTAAAGTAAATATGGAACGTCCAGAAACAAGTTAAACGATCTATTTAATTAAAATTATTGAAATATACTATGTTATACCAGAGTATTTTTTTTAGTTTGTTTTCGTCTGATACAGGCGCTTTCAAATTCGCATACAACGCACACTTGACCACTTCATTCTATATGTCACTGACAGTAGTATTTTTTTCTTTTGCGATTTTTAGCTTCCGCGGATTGCGTATCGCCACGACAGTGTAGTTTTTTGTTGAATTTTCTTTTTTTAATGTATTACCACCACTGTGCTGCGTCCCAGTTATCACGTGGTTATCACGACTAGTGCTTATTCTTCTTCTTCTTGAAGTGCTGAGCTCGAGCCTTTTTGATACATAATCATGTTTTTTAAATTATTATTTTTATTATGTCTGTATTGTTGTGTGTCAAATAAATGTTTCTTTATTTCTTTATTTCTTTCTTTCTTTCAAATGATTAAGTTACTGTACGAATACTTTGACGCAATCATTCGTGTTAGTGTTCGGTCCAAACCTAACTAAGAAACTAATCGCTTCGTTTGTAAATTCAAAACAGCGATTATAATACGTCGTAAATAATTTTCAAAATAAGCCTGTTTTAATTATACTACTACACGTTACAGTTGCCAAGTTTCAGCTTGCAACTCACAGGAGGAGAGAGAAAAAGATTTATGTGGGTAGGAGGCTGCCCAGGGGAACTACCCGGAACTAACGACTACGCCACACTAGCTAAGTACAGCCAGCGACGTACGTGTATGAAAATTTTAAACTATGTCAAATAACAACTCATCGATTCAAAACGTCGATGTTTTTTTTTGTTATTTGATGTAGCACATGTCATAAAACTACATTAGTACCTACTTGCTCGGTAATAATGCTGACTATACCTACTAAGTACTCTGAATATTACATGGTAATTCGAGGAATTGATAGGTAGTCGATAAAAACTAGGTAATGATTTTAAATCTCTAGATTCCGATGATGATTTTACAACTATAATATTACGTAGGTGTGGAAATATTTCCTAAACTACTTCTCCGAGAAAAAAACTACGCTCCTGATAACTTTTCAGGTTTTAAATAGGTAAAACGAAATCGATGCATTTTCAAATCAGACTCCGAGAAAATGAAAACAAAGTTTTAGATTCATCTGTACATGCCATGTATTTTGGATCAAACTAAAACGCGTAGCTCTAAAGTCAGTTTTTGACCCAGTTCATAGAATCGTTGAAACGTTTTTGGAATTGAATGCAAAATAATCTTGATCTAGCCGCCGGTTCCAGCAAAAAGTCAACTTTCGAATGGAGTTTAAATCCGATCATAGCCGAACGAGGTCGGCCACACACAAATAAAAGTTCTTAGCGAAGTGAGAGCGGAAATCTCAGAGAAACTTAGATGGAAGCCAGATTAATCAGTTGGAATGAGGGCAGGTAACTGAATAAAAGAAAGGTTTTCGCGCCTCGACGCTATTACTGCGATATTGATTTGATGTTTCTTTTCTGGGCCTCAATTCCGCTGATCGAGTCGTCACTGAGTTGTGCATCAGTTGTACTATGAGAGTAAAATTGATATACCTCGCTATTCTGACAGCGGCGCGTCACCTTTCAATGCTGCTGACTTGTGTGTGCTCACGATGTGTTACAATAGCACTACTGAATGACTCTGTAGTCCAACAGTAGATGCCCAAAATACGTGAATCGAGGCCCTGTCTGCCCCGCTGGATTGACCGGTTGCGGGTCAAGTCAGTGAATTATTTAGTAAATTTTGTAGTGTATTTAAGGTGCTTGGTGTAACGATTCGCACTACGTGTTGAATCAAGCTGTTGAGGATTCGAATTTTTGAAACAAGATTTTGTATCTGACATATCCTTCTAATATCGATAGCATAGTTTGGGCTAGGTAATCTGTGTGGACATGTTATAGTGAATATATTATGTATGTAGTGAATGAAGAGTAGCAGTAATAATGCATTTTATTTTATAGCTGGTGCATTACATGGTATCAACTTCGTTCATAAAGTGCTTATTTCAAAGCGTTTTCACGTATACATGTGTAAATAACACAGTAACTATTATTTATTTTATTAAACAAAGACATATTCATGTTCGTTTGAAATTACAAAAGTTTCATAGGTATGTTGCCAAGATTTATCAATACAAGACTTCTAAAGAGAATTCGTGAACTTTAGTTCTCGTGGAATTTCAAGATTCTGTCTTGGAATTTATTTTGAAAGTAAAATTATAATATGGCAGAGAACTCTTCTACTGTAAAAGAACATTACTGAGGACTTTGTCTGTCTTTGTTTGATTGATTTTATTTCGATTGAGTGCAGAAAATATTTACTCACAATTAATTCATATCTATCTTCTTTGTTATTATTTATTATTGGAACATTTCAGACAGCACAGTCACCATTTTGTTTTAAACTCCACTCACATTAGAATAGCTAGATACGGGATCGCTACCGGAAGCTCATAAATAATAAGGTAAATGGTAGCAATCTCGTATCTAACTATTCTAAAGTCACCATTTTGCATAATAAATGTTGGTTGTCACCATATATTGCGTATAAAAATTTCGTGTCACGGTTTTGGTCGCCGCTCTCTTCCGTAGGTAACGTCCGACTGTTAGGTATTTTGGTTTAGCAGTAAATATTAAAATAGGTCCTGAAGTAATTTTCACCCTTCTACAACCATTATATTTACAAAAGCACAGATAATATAATACTAGTACAGATACTTCATCTCATACAAGAAAACGCTTCCGCCTTATCGGGCTATTATTTCCGGGCTAAATTTAATTATTGAGAGGGCTATATAAAAGGCCGAAAATGGCGCTACGTAGACTGCTGGACTTCACGGAATGATACATGTTGGTTTGCTCGCTACTAGTCTATGTGTTTAGCGCCTCAACAGATGGCGCTACGTAGACTAGAATAAGCACAGATAATATACAAAAGGTACAACAAATACAAAAGGTACAAAAAATGTGTGTCAGGTTAGCTAGTGTACTTATAATAACATAGGTCATGACAAAAACAATCCCTGAACCTTCCATCCAGTCTTTCGGTCGCAATTCAAAATAATTTAATGAAACAGCCGGGCCTGCCCTAGACGTCAGAGGGCGTTTATCAGGAGAATTTACTGGCTCGCTGACATTACCATCCTCGCTTGCAAATACGAACTCATTTGCCAGTCCGTTTGAAAAACCCACAGAATTACCCAAGCGGCGAATCTGAAATTCTACTATCGGGGCAGTGATGTCTACGTTTGTGTCGATAGATCTTTTCGTTAAAAGCAAAATGACTAAGAAAAAATGCGTTGATGACGTTATACTTAAA
The DNA here is from genome assembly GCA_963584085.1 of Pyrausta aurata. Taxonomy (NCBI): domain Eukaryota; kingdom Metazoa; phylum Arthropoda; class Insecta; order Lepidoptera; family Crambidae; genus Pyrausta; species Pyrausta aurata. The sequence goes on from OY757265.1 coordinate 7,434,926, forward strand.
AAAATACACTAGTGCTGGAGAAATTGATAACTCTTCAATTTGTGAAGAACCTGTATTCAGAGTCAGAGAGTGAGAGAAAGTCAGAGTTATGCTATGCCTACTGTTTGTTGGGATATCTTATTCAACTTTCCATATTAGTGATATTGAATAGGAATTTCAATCTATTTAAATCTCTTTGAGATTCCCATCTATTTGAACTTTGTACAATGGTATATACATTTATCAATTACTTTTAATCATACAATTAATACCATATACCATATTAGTGACATTGAAATTCCTATCCTATCTTATCTATTTGAACTATTTACAATGGTATATACATTTATCACTTACTTTTAATTATACAATCTTTTAAAAAATACCATCTAATTTTATAAAACAAACTATCAGTTACCATATCATCGATATTCGAACCGTTCGATTCATCACTACCGAGAATGTATTAAGAGTCGAAGTTGGATGTTGGTTTCCGCTTCGTAATACGAGGTTACGCTTAATTAGCCAGTTAGAATTTTCAGACATATTCCTAACCTGAAAATTTTAAGAGGTGAAGTTTGAATGGAGTTCTTTAAAGCGATTTTAGAGAGAAAAATGCAAAGGTTCATTAGGTATCGGAATTGTTTTAAGTTAGATTTTATGTCTATTCTTTATTGCTTATTTTCTCAGAATTCAGATCTTTGTTCAAAATCGTTACGTTAATTTTAAAACAAAGGTATCAAAAATAACTAAACCAAGTGTTGCCATATAAAAACACTCGAACGAAATCAGAAAATAAAGACTAGTGTTTGGCGAAGGCTTGAATAAACCTCAGTCTGTTAGATAAGTACCCACACCGAGAGAGTTCCCAACTGAGAGGCAAAATCCTTTTGTCAACATCGCAACTCACATTCAGCGGGTATTAAGCCTGTGCCTTCAATGATGAAATATTCCACAAATAACACATTTCCGTCGAGATACCAGGCCTATAAGCCCATAAACTGGCGAGGTGGGCGGCGAGGGGTCCATTAACTTTAATACCCTCATAACTACATGACGAAATCTCTACAACAGGGAAAAGCTTTCTTAATTCCCGCCGCCCGTTAGCGTTCCCACCAAGCAAATGATATAATATTTTTGCCCGGCACTAATGAAAAATTGGCCAATATACTCCCTGGTCGTTATTTACTTTATGGATTATTATTTTAAACGATAATTTTAAATTGGATTAAAGTATTTTGCCGTTATTAATACAGAGTTCAGCCCGAGTTGAACAATTGTTTTTTTTTTATAGTCGGGTTGTAATATTGGCGATCGTGGCCAAATTTCTAGCTATCTACGAGTACAATATAAAAAAATATCGTCTAACTGATTTTGTTGATCCGGGTTGGTCATAATCATTATCATAATTTGGTTCATTTCTCATGCAAAAAAAAAGAATCAATTACCTATCACGATGGCGTCATCTATTTTTAAACTAATAAAAAACTGCGAAACCTCCCTAGTTTTTTTTGTTTAGGGAATAATTTTTGTATACTGTTGTATTTGGTACTTCTACTAAATCCATTATATCCACAATACAATACGCGAGCGTGTTAGCAAATTATTAATCCACTACCGAATTAGTTTTTGTCTTCGGTCGTGACTACAGATCATTTATGGCCACCGACCGATAGTTACGGAAACGCGGTAACGGAACGTGATCATAATACAAAACTACTAATATATCACATAGATGTTAATTCCGATAGGTTTCATTACAGATCGATTGTCTTACGGACATTAATATTGGCATTGATCCAGCCGAATGGTTCTGTATATAAAAATACGTTTCGTTAAGCTGAGTTTTGTGTTTAATGATATCAGTAAGGCATCTGCGCCTGATCTCTCTCCGGTCGTGTCAGATTGGTGTCCTATCGGGCTATGAGAGTGAAAGGAATAGAGAGTGCACTTGTGTTCGCGCACACAATTGTGCACTATAATATGTCTCGCGCAGTCGGTTAGTCGTTGTGACTGGCCCCCGTAGTCGAAATCGGCTAGGTTATTATTAAGGTACCTTATTTTTAATTGGCCGCTTAACAATAAAAATGTTTGATATAATTCTGTTGTTGTTCTGTGTTGTTAGGTAAAATTCGAGGTTGTCCTCTAATAGTGATCTGAGAAATCTTGCAGAAGTTATAACTGGTACATCTCTCATCAAGAACGTCCCAAATATTTTAACTGACGCGTCTCCATGACGATATATATGCAGAAAACGTTAAAAGAATATTACTTCTAAATAAAATAACCCTAACAATAGACGCTGAAGCCGAGGGTGACACGCGAGTATGCCATGCGACAGCACGCAAAGTCAGCCAAGGTACCAATTCGCAAATAATAAATAACACATTTGATAAGAAATGTGTGCCTTTATATCCACGGCTAAACCAAGATCAACCATGCTTTTTAATTCGAGAAAAATGTTTCGTAGGAAAATACATTTCTATCAAAAAGTGGTATGTATGATAATAAGGGCATTTTAATCTTCGCCGCATTCCATGGAAATGATTAAGCATTTTTCATTGGTTGGAAAAGTAATACAGTATTCAGCCCGTCACTGCATCTCAACGTCGGCACACAAGGAAACTGCGTATTCAATAATACCATTTGTGTTCTTATTTACAGACGGCAAAGAAACCATTTCTCACGTAATACATCTAAGTCGCAATACTAAAGGTAAATAAGCAAGTTTCCCGTAGCGAATGAATTTCATATCGTCATAACCAGGTAGCTGGAGGAATTCAAGTCACGTACACGTGCCAGCAAATAATATTATGAGAGAAATCGTGTCTGCTAGGAGCATAAGTTTATCGGTCTTGGGTTCTTGACGTTGCAGCCTGTTAGGCGTTACGACCTGTGTTCTAGACTGGCCCAGATTAGACACGAGAAAATGATATTTTAATGATACAGGGGCTTGGAGCCCTATTTTTGAATCACTCGCTTGGATATGGCGCGTGATTTTCGCTCGAAAACACATTAAAAATCAACGGAAATCACTCAAAATATAGGCGTGAGTACTCACAAAATTGAGCAATGATTTTTCAAATCCTTTTTGTGTAGATTACAACTGGTTTTCATTCCAAAATTCGACTTTAAACATTGAATATCACTCGCCATCTTGACGCGAGTGATTCAAAATACGCTTTCGAATTGCATTTTTATTTATTTAAACTTTATTGCACTGTTAGCTGTCCAATTGGCGGACTTAATGCTTTGAGGCATCTACCAGTCAACCGGGAATGCATAGAGTTAGTGGCGGAACATTACCAATAATTGTGAGTGGTACAATTTTTATTATTATGCAATTATCATAATATAATTATTATAGAAGCTCAAAAATAAGCGCTTTCTTTAAAAATTAAAGTAAATTCCTTATTATTATACACATGGTAATGAGATATCTCCGTGTGCACGTAGCTTCATAGTATTTCTAAGATAACAAAAAAAAAACTTAAACAGTTCGTTGATCAGCGGTTGAGATAAAAGAAAACCTTCTAAAAGGTCTAATAGGTATAAAGAAGCTTCAAAAACAGAACCAGTTAAAGCACCTTTCATAGAAAATTGAAATGAACACAAAAAAGTGAATTCTTATAAAGAGGTATTACAGTAATTGAAGGGTGACTTTTAAAAAACTTTATTCAAATTGATTGAAATGTCGAACATTCGTATTCCCAAGCTAGTCAAAACAACAAAAGTAGAATATTGCGAGTACCTAATCAAATATGAAAACATTTGTAATGGAAAAATAATATTTTCAAAGCGATCTAGATTACTTGAGACAGAAATGGATGGCGTAATACAAATAATTATATTGATAACAAATCGCAGTGTAAAATGTAGACAAGGCAAAGTAGCAAGTAGCTACAGACTAAAATGAATCCATTTTTATTCCGGTCTACACTCGTAGTTTATTTTAGCTTTTGTATGGTAAAGTAAGACACTGACATCTTCTTAATTTATGAATCACGGAACTAAGCAAATGAGGTTTTTTTATCACGTCACACCCTTTCTAAGTAATCATGGTATAATAATTGATCCAAGTGATTTTGCAAACATGCGGATTGCCCTCATTGCGAGCCCTAACATATAAAAGTAAAAGAACATTAGGTGCTTATATTCTTGCAGAACTACAGAGCTATGCAAATTATGACAGTAAATGCCTCACTCGCATTCTTCCCTCGTGTTATTTACCCAGCAGTATGGTTCAGCGTATTATGTCCGCTCGGTAAATAACGGTATACCGAGTATTTACCGTGACAGTCAATGTCAACAGACTGTTCGCTTTGTACCGATTCTGAGGGCAAACAAAGGTAATCCCCACCGCCTGGGATAGTCTTGGAGGAGGGCCCACGATGTTCAAATGTTCAACATTCTCAAATCGCGCAATTGATTGTAGCTTTATTTTCAATTTGTCATCCGTACGATTGAACATTCTCCGCGAATGTTGTAAATTTATGTAGCAGCAAAGTTACGGTGGACCTGCTGCGCAGCCAATTTTCGAACGCCGGCAAATTTATAGGGACAGAATCCTTTGTTGCAAGACAGATTCAATGGTGATGTATCACAAAATAGCTCTGAGTAGGAGCTGGGTAGAACAAATGTGTTGCGAATATGCACAGCGTGTGAAATCATTTGCTACTCCTCTTTGTGCCCACTTAGCTTTTAATTGTGATCTTAATGCTATTGAGTCAATTACATACGTCTATAAATTAAATAAAACCATACTTTGCATTCTCAAAAGCGCACCAATTGTCGTGTTGTTTTAATGATAAAATTATAAGCTCATTTATCTATTTTATTGGTGGAAAACTGAACATGTTAGCAAATTGTATTGTAGGTTTAGAAGAAAAATCTTTTGACTTATCGGTTAATGAAAAATGTATGTTTGTTTCTCTGTCCGACTTATAATATTCCCTCTAGCCGATTTCGACTAGGGTGGCCAGTCACAACGATTAAACGACGGCGCGGGACATATTATAGTGCGCAAGTGTGTGCGAAATCACTGGTGCACTCTTTATTCCTTTCACTCTCATAACCCGATGGGGCAGCAATCTGACATGACCGGAGAGAGATCAAGTGCAGGACCAACGGCTTTACGTGCTTTCCGAGGCACTCCTGGCTTCCCTAAGAACTTCTGAACCGAAAAACCCAGGTACATATTTTTGGCCCGACCCGGGAATCGAACCCGGGACTTCTGCCCAGCCATCGTTTAAAAATGCGACCCTCTAACCGCTCCTCCACCGAGGCTCTGTCTGACTATAATTCCAACAAAAGGAAAATGGAGTGAGCTCTGAAAGGCTGAATCGCACCGACCTATTTATATAGTGTAGTTCCGCAAGGCGTTATAACGGGTCCAACATCTCATGCTCTGTTAAGACATTACCATAACTCCCTCGGAAAAAGTAATCGACCAACAAAACAAGCTATCTCAAAGCACATACACTAAGCCCAAATAGGACGTTTTTATTTTACCTCCTTTTCCTTAATGGGACGCAGGGCAACGAATTACTTTCCCTGTTTCAATCTACATGCCAGGTGGAGAAGTTTGGATGCGTCAATTTAATATTGTATGTCGATGATTGTTAACTTATTATTAAAAGGCCTGTAATGGGATTGGTTTATTTTTACTTCAGGTGTAGAACAGATGTGGATGCAGACCGCTCACAACCGGTCGTTGTGGAAAGCCGTGGGGGAGGCCTATGTTCAGCAGTGGACGTCTTTCGGCTAATTATGATGATGATGATGAAGGTGTAGAACGTTTGAGAAAAGATAGTAAATCAAAAATCAATGATATCTTAAGTTTCATTTTGATGTATTACTCGTAACTTAGCAGTTGTTATACGTAATGTTAATGTTGATATAAATAAATCACTTAATACAAGATTGATCGTAATAGAAAAAAAAACATAATTTGTCTTTTCATAAAAACATTAAATATCAAACTCAATTCAAATTTATTCATTCATGGCACGACGGTAATCAGATTATCTATTTAGGTTCCAATAAGTAAACAACTTGTGGTTTCATACGAATAAAACCGATAAAATAATAACTCTTCAAAAATAGCTTTATGATTGATAAATACAGAGAGCATTGAACGAAGGTCAGCATTGATTGAAAAACAATAACATTAATGAACTTTGAACATGCCGGCACCTCGGAGAATCTAGGTTAACTTTTTAACAGTTCAATTTCCAACCATTTATAGGGCAGGAATGTGCAGGGGGCACAAAATATGGTTAACTAACAGTAACCACTTGATGTTTCGTGAGTAGCCCCCATAAAATTATCACGGAGTTACGGGGAAACTTGAAAACAAGCTGTTAGTAAATTGATCCTAAGCAGTATTCGAGTTTTATAACAGCACACGAGGTTGAATTAAATTTTAATTTCTACGTTTTTTCCGGGCCTGGGTGAGAATTGGGGCAGATTGATAATGGTTCGCGTAGCCCAGAATCGATGATTATGTCTGTGAACTCGTTTACACTCGGAGGAAGTTTAATTATTTTGTTCGGTTGCGGAAAATATTATTCTGTTTTGTGAAGGGCGGATAAGAAATGTAAATATTATCTGATGACAAGTGGCCGATTGCTGGTAACAGTTAAGATACTGACTCGTTAAATGGTTGCCTGCATAACGTTGGTACCTACTAAAAGAGCAATATCGTAAATCATTAACCAAAGACGTTCTTTAAAGTTACGAAAAACATTTAGCTAATGTGCTAATTAGTCAACACTTTACTTTTAGTTGACCTGAATAATCTTGTATTCTATATTCATGTCTACCGTTTAACAAGAAAGATAATTTGGAATTAAAATAAGGTACGTATAACCTGAAAGTTGAAATTAATATCCATAATGTATCGGGTGAAATTGAAAACCAAGCGCAGAAAACGCAATAACCCAAGAATCAAATTAAAAATAAAACTGATACAAAATACAATATTATTATTCTTTACTACATAGCTAACCACAAATGAATAATTTACTAGCCTGCTTATTTCATGAATTGAAAATAACATTTTTCCATCTTCACCAAACTTGAAGATGCACCAAAGAATATTAAATTAGAAAAAATATTTACGGTACAAAGAGTTCTAATAGAAACAATTTCAATGAAAATATAGATAAATAACGTTCACTAGCTGAACCTCAAGAGAACTTTTACCTAATGTACTAGTTTTCGTAATTTAAAATGCTACTTATTAGACTACAGCAAGTATACTTAATTACGGATTTCTAATTTTAGTTTAAAACACCATTTGGAAGTTTTATTGAAATATCTTACTATATGCCAAACTATTCCTATTAGACAACATATAATACATGACATGGAATGCAGAAGCACGTGTAAAAGCGTGATAGTTGTCAGTGGAAAGAAAAAAAAAGAGATAGAAAATAATGATCTAAACATTTTTTTCAGGAAAAAATCCGGATTAGGTTTTCTGAGAATTTTAAAGCGATATTCATGACAACCTTTTTTGAACAACAAACGATGTCACCTGACTTTGTGGTCGTAAACTCGTAAATAGCGAACATTACCGAAATATGTTTGGAAGCGTCCGCACACCTGCAATATCAGAGATGTCCCAAATTATGCTCATAAAGTACAAGGGAATCTCTGAAACAAAGTTGCATATCTCAATTTGTTGCTGTATAAAGGACCATAAAATTTACTGAGCATGAAAGTTGTTTTTTGATTCTTTGATGGATGAGCTATTTTTATAGACGACTGGTTCGTTCGGAAAATTCCTGAAAACTTATGCAAGGTGTGCATGTAGTACATATTCATGTGATACACTATTAACACATAAAAAATAAAACAAATTTTACAGTATGCTCAATAAAATAAATGCAAGAAAAACGCGGTTGTTTTCTCACTTTGAATCCTTTTTATTCAAGCAAATGCATAGACTCCAACATACACAACACGTCATTTGTAATTCTTTTTCTTGCTTACAAGTATATACTTAGCTGATTGTGTTGCTATAACACTATTGTGTAACACTGGAAAAGCAATCTTACGAAAATATGTAACTCTTAAGAACTTGTAGATCTTCTCTATTATAGTACCTACCTATAAAATAGTTGTAATCAACTGGGTTTGTAGTGAATAGTTACGTAACTTCGTCTTCATCACACATAAAAGAACTGACCTGTCTACATTTCAAACAGAGGAGGTGCTTTGTTGTCTGATATACTTACACTTGTTTGAGATATCCCTACTTAAGAACTGCTTTGCTTTAATAATCGACTGCAAAACATGATGTTATTTGACTTCTTGTTTGACTTTAACTCTGCTTTGACATTATGTTACTCAAATTGGAAGTGGAAAGACCAAATGACTCTTCTTTACTTTACTTTCGTTAGTGTTTATTGTGTTGGGTTGGATAAGATAGGAAGTTTTTATTTCAAATCTTTAGGCGTTGGCATATATAAACAGAATTGCGTAAGCTTTTCACCAGACAAACAAGTCATTTTATCAATATTTTAACTGGAAATGTAGTACAATATGAGATGTAAAACCACAAGGGAAAAACAAGCTAAGGACCTAGAAAACTTCAAACTGATCGCGATAATTCGATGTCAATCGATAAAATTGTTCGTATAATCAATTACACGGCTTTTCCATTACATATTCGTTTCTTCATTATTTCCCACAGCCTCTATAAACAGTTGGACATAAAATATAAATATTCGGATAAATTGGTTTTCTATTTTTGCCCGATACTTGGATGTGACAAATATTCATACGCTCTATTTTATTCAAACGTAACAAGAATACGCTTTTGGAAATGAATCTAAATTGCAAACAGTTGCTTCAAATTACTGCCTTTTCCCTTTGTTTCTACATTTTTAATGCGTTTTACTCCTTAAAAAAGCGCCAATTCTAAGTAAATTTAAGATTAGGTCGTCAACAATTTTAAATTTTAAGTTACAACACAGCACATAAGTAACGTAAGTAGATACTTATAGCTTTGCATTGATTTCATCAAACAATATTCATCACACCCCATAGAGACGTTTCCAATTACTCATTGTTTGAGCGTGCGAGCCAACTAGTGCTCATTGGCAAACATCGAAAATCATTTGAATAGATCCACCACCACACAAATGAGAGCGACTGTCATTTTCCTGGATGTTCAACATACAGCTAAATAAGAATTTGAATTTAAATAATAGGTTTTAAGTATTTTTTAAATCAATTGTAGACTGCGTGGAATTCGCTGATGTAGCGTAGGACTACTTGTATCACACTTCAAGCTTAAACGTACCTAAACCAAGTTTAATTTAATAACCAACGCTCACACTGACATTAGTATTCAATATACCCGACCTATATATTATACAAATGATGGTATGTATGTTATCTAAGCTAAGATGTCATACCTGGAGGACTACTACGAAAAAAGAAATCCGTGAAACAAATTCTTTTGTACTACCTATAGTATAGACGGATTTTATATTTCGTAGTAGGCCCTCAGTTGGGCTGCTAAGAAGACTGATGAAAAGCGAATGCATGTAGCGGAGATGAGAATGTTAAGATGGATGTGTGGGGTTACAAGAATGGACAAGATAAGAAATGAGTATATACGAGGAAGTCTGAAAGTGGCGCCGATAACTGAGAAGATGGTGGGACATCGTCTGTCTTGGTACGGTCATGTAATGAGGAGGGAAGAAAACCATGTAACAAAAAGAGTGATGAGTATGAATGTTAATGGATGGAAGAGAAGAGGCCGGCCAAAAAAGAGATGGATGGACTGTGTGAAAGATGATATGAGTGTGAAAGGAGTGGATGATTCAGTAACGAGTGATAGAATAGTGTGGAAGAGAAAAACATACTGCGCCGACCCCAGATAAACTGGGAACAGGGTAAGCGAATGATGAGTAGGCCCTCAGTTGTTACTGATAGAGAGATGCCTGGTTGTGTCTACGTTAATATTTATGTATTTTTACGTATGTTAATTTTTGTACAGCTAACGAATAGAAGGAAGCTGTAGAAATACTCTCATACCAGAGTAGTTCAGTGGAAGAGCAGCCCATACGAAATGTTTTTGCGTTTCCTCAAATAATTGCCAAAATAAAACCAACACGTAGAAAACATTTCACCAGTTTCATATCTCAAATGCACACTATGACAAACTTAATCCCCTAAACTGCGCGAGAGAAAAATATATTTTGTGTGCCACCCTCGAGTCCCTTGTTCCCAAGATCTGGGTCAGCTCTAATATTTTAATCTTTCAGAGCGTCGTGACTGACATTTCTGCGCTGAATTAAGGTACATATTTTAAAATAATAAGGCTTAGTTTTCACTTTGGCTATTCTACTGACTTCGAAGATTATCCGCGGCACACTTAACGTTGAAATGAAAGACAAACATACTCGGATTGCACGTTATTTCGAAGCACTTCTAAAATTCAATATCGACTCCGTTTGATCGTGAACTAAAGAAAACGGCCATCCTGCTTATAGATCTTATTGGAAATGTCTTTTAATTTGGTAGATATACCTTGGGACTTGTGTCTTGATTCTTAGCACAGATACTACGAATAATTCAACTTCTGATAGTTTGTTTTTATTGTTTCCAATTTTAGGGTAATATTATACCTAAGTTGACTTTACACCTATGGTATGTAGTTGTTTTAAGCTGCATCCATAAACTATGGTAGATACCTACTAAACTTAATTAAATGTATACACACTTAAAACTTGATTGGTAATGTTCATGTTTCCTACACATAACCGTCTCAACAAAGGTTTCAAGATATTCCTTGAAGTCAACGACATAGAGGGTTTACAAGTAGCGCGAAACTACTTTAAGGATACAACGAGAAGCTTAGTAATGCTGACGCTGCTTATGACACGTTGCAATGCTTGGTAAAATATGTACAGAATAGTATACATACAAGGTGTCTGAGTCTTTATAGAAGAAACAGCAATATATACGTATACGTTATAGAGATTTTGTATTAAGGACACTTTTTATTGAACGTTCCTATGACGCACATAAACTTTTGGATTCTCGTTAATAGTTATTAAGAAGCCCGACTTATAGTTCTGATGTCTATGTTTTCGGTGTACTCGTCGCTGACACTATTCATGACGGCCAGCACACTCTCGATGAGATATAATCTCGCCCTTACTTCGAGAGTCTTTGGTACATAATGTCAGCAAGACCTGCTGTCTCAGGGAGCCTTTCAAGAGTATAGGTATACAGCCGGCTTCCCGGGTACGGGTAAAATGGAGGGCTAGTTTACTGATAAAACAGGCATATTTTGTATGTATAGCTTTTTTTAAAAAAGGTTTTTTACCACAATGAAGATATCTACTGATTTTTCCATATAAACTTAGTGTTTTTTCTGCTTGAACTGTGGTTTAATCGAGCGCCGCCACATTTTGCGACGTCAAGCCCATTTTCATCCATAAAGCGAGCCAATATTACGCGTTCATTTGGCCATGTTTGTGTTAAACAATGGATGGAATTAGAGACATATTAAGTTACTGTTAGCTACATTTAATTTTAATAAATGAAGATCTACCTACGACAATTATAGTTACTTACACATATTTTTTTTGCAAACAATAATAGTTTTTCAAGCAACTTCTTTTCGCAAGTCACATTAAATTACCTCACGTACTTACTTAACTTTTGGGAAATTCAAATAATTTAAAGAGTAGTAGTGTATTTTAATTGCGTCGTCGTGCTAATCCTTAGTTTTTAGAGCAATTCTTACTTTACAAAGCAAATCTGAGTTTAAGTGAGTAAAACCAGCATGTTCGCATTGTAAAGCAAATCAACTAAAGAGTATGTTAATGCAATTTGAAAGTAAAGAATTCATGATCAATTACAATCAAATAAATATCGTTCATCAATCATGCCATGGTTACTCACCAGTATTTTAAATGTATAAGATACAACACACTACTCGGAAGTGAACTGAAGTGAAGACCAGATACTATGGGGGCCATCAATAAGCTCAAAACAATTTATATTAGATTGAACGGTAATCCAATTATAATAGGATCCTTAATGAAGGATCCGATCGTAAGACATGAAGTGAAAATAACAATTTCCGAACAACTTTCGTGGAAATAATGAGCAGGATGAAGGTCAGAAATAAAGCACCCACGTGCAATAAAATGACTTTTCAGTCACAGAAGTCTGAAAATAAAATAATACTCTTGACAGAAATTTTCAACCGAAAGATTTACTTAAAAATCTAAATTATCTGAAAAATTTAAATCAGAACATGTTTTTTTCCCAAAATTCATACATTTTTTTATCTTATTAATACTTATTATATGCAGTTAAACTATGGGAATAGGTCTCTACTAGTCTTTTTTTAAATAACAAAATTTTAATTAATTTTCACCAAACTGGCCACAATAAGGCCAATAATTAAATAAACAAAATGATTTTTCATCTCTCCTGTTCGGAAAATAGCACTTTCCTGTGTAGATAGCCGGGTGGAAAATAGCTTATCCATCCCTAGGGTGGAAAGTAATTTAGTTTTAATTGGCATGGTATAGAGTCAAGGCATGCAGTCAAAGCTTGGATCAAAGATAATTGAGTCACATCATATTATAAAAATAATAAAAATTTTTGCTTAGCCATACATTGAAAAACATGTTTATTATGATCGTTGATATAAAAAATATTCAATTGGTTCAATCTATAATTTAAATATACATTTACTAATCTGTGATTAAAATATTCGGCTTCCCGCCATAATACCAAGATGACACTTTTTTTTTACATTGTCAGTGTATTATTTTCCGTTTGAACTCTATGCCTACTTTTTTAAATTTTGACAATTATTATCTGTGGGGAAAATTCGATCGATATTTTTTACAAGGATTTTAATTATTTCGTATCATCTGCTTTTTCGTACTGTTTTCATGTATTCGTGTCGTTATTCTTTCTAATCATGTTAGATGTTTGGAGAACTGTAAATTAACTGTCTTTTTGTGCAAAAACTTGAGTTTTCCTTTCTCGCTGTACTACATAATACCTGACCATGACATCTACAACCACTATTGTAAATTTAATGTTTTTCCTCACAGTCGAAATGAAAAATAGTATGTTTAACTCGGGTGAAAGCACCATTTCACTCTCGAATTATGTAGAAACATCTCGAGTGAAATGGGTTGCTTTCTCCCCTTGTATAACAATCTACTATAGATGGCTTGCTAGGTTGGCTACAATCAAATTATAACTCCTAGGTTAGTAATAAATACATATTCTGTGTGAATGTTTCAGATTTGATATTATGACGACTGTGTCCATTCATCAAAGTCAGGCGCTGTTCTGGTTTATTGTTACGTAAAACGCAAGTTCTATACTCTATAGAGACGAGAACTCGCTCTGACTGAGGTCCAACAACAAACGCGTCAGTGGAGTTTCCTTACATTACTCAGTTCCATAAATTCAGAGGCAAGTCATCCCAGAAGTTCTCCTATCTCGGCATAAGTACCAGTGTACGTTATTGTGAATTACAAAACACTATTCCACGTTTTCTCTGTTCCGTATTTGAGCAATTCCGTCTAAAATACGAGGTCATTGTTGGTGCCACCGACGGCGTAGACTGAAGTGGGGAGAGGGGAGGGGGAGTCACTAGACCCAGTGCGACGAGGGCACCAACCAAACCTATTACTAGTAGGCGAGAAAGAAACAGCTTGCGAGTTAAGGTAATTGTGTTTCATCTATTCTTGCCCGATCACTAAATCGGTAACATTTGAGAGCCAACTACGATAAACGAAATCCGCCAATACGATTAGTAACCCAATTATAATAGCTATCGTTTTGCGGATCCGAAGCATTTTTAAGTTTGCAATCCGTACTACGGTGAGAAGAAACAGCTTAAAACACTACGACAAAAACATGTTGATGAAAAACTTCCCTATAACCTCAAAATTCAGCTTTGTTCTCTCCGTCTTTTAAAGATTATCCTGACCGCGTTTACTGTAGCATTTTAAAACATTTAATCATTTTTATCTCAGCTCGTCTCTTTATTCTTATTTCTTTGATCTTGTTTTTCAAATATTCTCTAATAAGATTTCAGCCCACTATTTCATGTAACGAATGTTTGTTTTTTTCCCTGTATTAAAAACAAGTTATTTAAGTATTATTTTCAAGGGCAAGTGCGTTTGCGTGCTTCATCTTAGATTTCATCGACGCTTTTCAACAAGGAAAATGAGTCAGAAAATATTGTTACTTGAAATTATTTTTGGGTAGGCAACAGGCAACTGCTTGTTGCCTACCCAAATACTTGTTTTTTTTCCAAGCGCAATATTTGATAGACTTCTTTTCTTAGAATCAGTGAATGAACATTACCTTCTTAAAAAAATAAACATCATTATTACTGAGATACAATTTATGGTAAGTAATGAAACTGCACACTTCGGGCCTGTTTCACAATCTCGATATATATATTTTTTAATAACTTTAAAAATTTTGTACTAGGATATGCACTAACCAATGAATAATTAAAATAATTATGAAACATCAATGAAACAGGGACTTAAAATAGTATTAGTAATAACAATGGTTCGATGCATTTTTGTATTGCGTTTCTTTTTGTTATAATAGGGAATAATTACAAATCATTGAGCTTGTGGATAAGGTTTATTCTAAAAATATCTAATGGAAAATACCAGGATACGAGAAGGAGATTTGCTGCCTTCTGCTTTTTTCGTATTACGTGGAGGACACTTATAATATTCAGCTTATAGGTTATAGGTGTCTCATCTTAATTGTAAATACCTAAGCGACAAAAAGTTTTTTTTTAGTTTTTGATATGTTAGCGAGAAAAAAAATAAGCTGTTCCATACAAAAGATCAATTTGCGCGCGGTTAAAATGTATGAAATAGCTGATTTTTTTTCACGAATTCACTATTGCCCCTATAGTAAAATTTTTTATTCATCAGTGTAGTCTTTACACAAAATTTCGGTACTGATTTAAATTTCACCCTGTATAATCTAGCTTAGAACGACAACATTTGTAACTGTTTCCTAACTTAATTCTTCATCTGAGCATTATGATTCCGTTAGCCATTTGATACATTAGTCTTTTCTTTTTTTTTCTTCTTTTAGCGCTATTATATTAGTTTACATTGTGCCCTCATGTTCGGCGGCTTCACTATCATTGCTATGGTTGCTATGCACTGCATTCAATTTAATTGGAACTTAAGTTTATTGAACCAATTAGGCATAGGGCTTCGGATGGCCTGCCAAGTTTCGACGGCCGAAGCCGAGATAATAATCTCTGTTCATTCTGTTAATTGAATGATTGTTAATTGAATGATTGTTAGGTGATGATGCTTGACTCAATTCCAAGCTAGAACTAAGTTAGGTCATGATTGTTTGGAAATTTAATTATAGTTGAGTATTTGAGCTGCCTACTTATTTTATAGGTTTTGTACCTAATGCAGATGTTTGGCAATAAAATGCTTTAATCATTAAGTCCACCATTTGTACTTTATTTTGCCGAGTAAGAATTAAATTTAAAAAAAAAAAATTAAATTATTTTAATTTAAATTATTATCAATATATCCTACGTTTTGGGTTGATGATTTAGATTTTTTTTGTTCAAATTTTGTTCTTTAGTCAAAATGTTGTATAACTACAATTGTAACATCATAATATTATTTGCATCGTACCTTATATACCTTTATTTGTAGGCTGGCACATAAATCATCTATTTCATAATGCTGTGTCGCAAAAATTATCTACCAATATCATTCCAAATCGACCTACTATATTTACCCTACAAAACAAAGTAGGTAAGTACCTACAAGCGTCTAACATTACCAATCATTAATTGAACAATGAAACGGCACAAACCTCAACCCATTGGAACGCAAAGCCCTATATTAGATTACGGAGCGGGCTAGTTCGCTCAAAGTGCATGCGATTGGTGCAATGATCCGATTTGATACGTGACTTGGTACTGTTAATAGCTTTACAATATAACAGCCTTTATTTTAGAGATGTAAATATACCCATGACCTTGCAAGCGAAAAGATTGCACTAGAACTACTGATTTCTAGCTATATACTATCGGCTACACCAATCAGATTATGTACAACAAGAATATATTTATATTCCTTACCTTATAAATTACCTTGAGCTAAAATCTATTGAATTAATCAAAAATACAAACAAGACATTATTAATGATGGTATCGGTTGACTAAACTGACTGTCTCAGCATCGGCTATAGTCTGAAGCAATCGAAATATAAATATTATACAGCGTGTGACCAGTAATAGGAGAAAAAAAATCAATTATTTTACAGAGTATACATACTCGTAGTTACCTTGACCGGTCTTAGTGCTCCAAAATGCTTTAACTCAGAGATACAGTACTCCAAAGTTAAAATCCCTAGTCAATGTATATCAAAATCACTAACTCGTTGTAGAGAATGACAATGTCAAGTTCTATGACTGGACTCATTTGTTTGCAATACATTGCTGGTTCGATTTATTTTCTTAGAAAATAACAATAAATGTATTTTTCATTATAATAAATAATAACCATTTAATATTGATTACTGGTCACTTAAAGGGGCTATATTTAATTTTTTTGCTCCTATTACAGGCCACACCCTGTATATTTTATGACATTTCGCCTCAATAAGTTCAATCGTCTGATTTTCTGCTGCATTAAAAATCCTTGTCACTTATGTAGATATACCTTTAACACGTTCCGGGCCAGGGAACGCCTACAGGCGTGAAAACAATAAAACATCTATTGTGTCTGGATTAGTGTCCCGGAACGTGTTATCGATAAAAATATCAGATTTTTTTAAAATATTGTGTTCCAAAAATTTTCTTTATTAATAAATACAACTGGTTGTTCGACAGGTTAAGCCTCGTCGGGACGACAACAGATACGAGAGCTTTAGTTTGCACCGGTAGATGGAACATTTAATGAAAATTTTACCATAGGGCTACCAATATTAATTAGATGACAGCAAAGTATATGAATAGACAGCTAAGTATTTAAGTTAAACATGTAGCGCATTAGTTCGTATAAAATAAAAATGAAAATAAAATAAAATAAGAGACGAGAACATAGTGTGAGTCAAGTAACTTCCCGCGCCATCTAGAGGTACACGATGACAGCACCTGCGCCTGGGCCAGCTTTTGATTTACCAAAAAAAAAACGGTTAAGTGCGTGTCAGACTTGCGCACTGAGGGTTCCGTGCCACCCTTAACTGAATTCAGGGTCCACTTACTTTCACTTAACACGTTCCGGGACACTACTCCAGACACAATAGATGTTTTATTGTTTTCACGCCTGTAGGCGGGCACTGTCCCGGAACGTGTTAACGAAAAAATCACAATATATTGCGACGGCAAAAATAACTTTGTTTTTCATAGTGTTTGTATGAAAGACAAAGTTATATTTGCGGTTGATAAAAATTTGCAATATCTGAAAAACTACTGATTCGATCTCCTTCAAACTAATTTTCGTTACAAGTTTTTGTTGAGATCTACATCATATATTTTTTTCAAAATTTTTACTTTCTTAGTTCAAAAGTTAGATGGGGGGACGCCCATTTTACCACTTTGGAAGCGTCTATATCTCAAACCTTACACTTTTAGAAAAAATGGTTTTAGAAACCTCAACATCACTTTAAAAGACCTATCCATAGACACCCCACACGCATAGGTTTGAGTAAAAAAAAATTTTTAGGTTTTAGTTTCATGTATGGGAGCCCCCCTTAAATATTATTTTTTCTTACTTTTTGTATCTGAATCGGAAAGCGGTGAACAAAATACACCTATCTACCAAGTTTCAGCTATGTGACGCTAATAGTTTCAGAATAAAGTGGCTGTGACATACGGACGGACAGACAGACTTGACGAAACTATAAGGGTTCCGTTTTTTGCTATTCGGCTACGGAACCCTAAAAAACATAAGAATGGTTCCTTTTTTATGCCGAATATGGTATCGTTCGAAATGGGCCCCTCAAACGGTGGCATAATAGGTACGTGTTTTGTCAGTTCACGCTCCGTAGGCTCGACGGCTTCATCCCAACTCTAGCCAATCCCATATCTACCCGAGATGATTAAAAGTATAGCCAAAATGAAAAATATTTAAATGTTATAAATGCTTTAATCATGAACTGTTATTTCTCATATTCGGAAAATCTACATTAACGGTAATAAAAATTGTATCATATTAATAATATACTCACAAATTTTCTTTTAAATCTAAACACAAGTAATAGGAACTATTATCAATCAATCACTAAATTTCAAAAACTTTGTAATCATTATAAAAAAAACACAGAATGTGAGGAACATAGCTTCTTAAATGCAATTTTATTTTCTTATTTTAGATAATAATTACTAATAGTAGAGTTTTAATTTCTTTTTGAAAAGTAATTAATTATTGTTCATTTCTTGTTTATATTTTTCATAAAATTTTTCGTTTCAATGTACTTACTCTTTGAACTCAAAAATGATATTGAGTACTTGTTCTTTTGGTTTGAAATCGGGTAGAGATGAAATTGGGTAGGGTTGGGATGCGGCCGACTCGCCTGTCGACGCTTCACAACGTCTATAAGATTATTTCTCGCGTCACTGGAAGATGTGACTTTCCGTACAAAGGTTTCGCTTTATCTCATTTTTGCTGGAACTAGCTTTATCAACCAAGCGTATCTTTACGCAGGTGTCGAACGAAACGTCCGACTTTCCTCGATTCAGAACTTAGGGTAGTATTCACAACTTTGTTCGCCGCTGTTTCTATCGATTTTAGATTAAGGAACTCGGAACGCCAGTAAAACATTCTATAATAAATTTCCGTACTTTCACCTGGTACTGGGTTTTTCGGAGTATTTATTGGAGCCGCCAAGTTATGACGTCGGATAAGTTTGGGCCGTCCCTTTATCTTCTTAGCATCTTATTTATGTCCATGATACCAGATCAAAAGCTCGATAAAGCTGAGCTTGCACCTGACATGTTGGTCAAAAATCAAATTCAAGAGGTAGGAATTTGTCGATGTATTTTTTTTGTATAAAATCTCCAAATAAGGGAAGATAGTTTTCCTCTTGCCTTCCACACCTCAGTTTAGGAACCGGGAGTTTTAAAAGCCATTCCTCATAAACTATATTATCTTCAGCCTTCTGCCAGTACTGATGTTGCTGCCAACATCAGGGGAACGCTTGACTGTTTATCAACACTTAAAATAACTTAAACCTGTACGTCTGTGAATGGTTCAAATGCGAAGAAAAAATTTACATTCATCTACGTTTGAAAGAGATGAAAAATATGACAGAAATATAAGATGCTTCTTACTTCAACAAAACATAGAAAGTACATTCTTCGTAGGCAAGGCAAGGCTTATTTTGTTGGCAAATCCGCTTTCATTCCGACTGTACCCGATTTTAAAAATATAATGTTGACACCTGCATCGTATTTTAAAAATAACGGTTAGTTATAAATGGTCAGGTGATTCAATTAGTGGTATTTATTGTAGTGCATTACATAAATGAAACATCAGAATCAAAACTAAAGCCACCAAAAATATCGTGGAATTGAAATGTACTATTTAATTACGCACAATAGATTGTGCTTTTATATTTGGAAATGAATTGACGTTAACCTGATTGACCATTTCAGTTAATCTATATAATGTTAAATTGAGCTATCAATTGTAATTATTCTATTTATCATCATGCTTTATAACTGGTGTGTGTAATATCAATAATAATAACCACAACGCACATTCTAGATAAACATATTCTATCATATCGGATTGGTTTCTCCCTCGTAATAAAACGTGTTTGATGGAAAAAAGATGAAAGCAATCAATCTTCTTAGTAATAACAAATGACAAATCCGAAGATGGGATAGTGCCTCTTTCATCTTTTATGAATAGCTTCTACTACAGTATTTGCACCCTGGTTTTTTCAGGATTTGCATTGGCGTTTAATTCTCGAATTTTGGTGTTGGTCTTACTTTTTATCTATCCTATCAAAATCAGTGTGTATTTTAAATTCCTATATACGAGTACTTTTTAAATAAAAAAAAGTTAAGATTGATTGAGCTTTGAAAGTTAAGCAGCTCTGCTTTACCCTCAAATTAGCAATTCGTATTGCCATTTCTTTTTATTGATAATATTATTACAATAAATTTTCATACCGTTTTAAATGCCTGGAAATTGAACGGATTAAGTTGGATCGAAATACGCCTCAAGGACTGTAAATGATCTTTATTCAAATTGTAGAGTACTCGTATTCACTATGCTTGTGGCGGGCACGATATAGCATCGCTTATTTTGAACAACATAAAAAAATACGCCTTCATAAAGAGAATACACTATGCGCGTTTAAAAAATCAAGCCACCAAAGCGCATGAAAAAATGTAAGTCTTTTAGCGAGTCTTTGTTTTGAGCGGAACAAAAATAGACATGCCTGCAATGTTGCAGGCGCACGGAACAGAGAATGCTTATTAATGCCGGTGTTTCTTTACCGCATGTCTCTTTGTGCAGATGATTTTCTGAATGGCCAGGCTTTGTGTTGTGTGTGTGACATAGCACAAGTTCGTGTATTTAAACCTTTTAATTTTTGTAACATTTCTTTTCATTTTATTTAAGTCTTTGTGAAATTAATGGAATCTTCTGTATTTGCTTATTTTATAACTTGCTTATTTTTCAATCGTCAACGTGTTAGTTGGAGTGAAAATTGCAGTCCTAAACAGATGAGAACTTATTAAAGTAAATATAAATACTTGTACTCAAGTTCAAATGTACCCAGTGTGGTACATCTACAATGTAATTTATGTTTTATCTATTTTTTTTTTTTTTGATGACCGTTGGGGCAGAAAAGTTCTAGATCAAAGGTGCAGTGTAGGACGTCCGCCGATAAGGTGGACAGACAACCTTGTAAAGATCGCAGGAACACACTGGATTCAGACCATTCACAACCATTCGCTGTGAAAAATTGCGGTGGAGACCTTTCATCAGCAGTCGACGTCCTTTGCCTGATAATGATGATGATGACTCCCAAATTCAAGAGCGAAAAATTTAACTTTGTGTAGTATTATTAACAAGCAGTTTCGATGAACTTCGTTCCCCCCCCCCCCAATCAAAAACCCGGTATAATATAATCAAAATCGGTTGAGCCAAATGCGAGATATTGGCGGAAAAACATACATGCATACATACATACATGCATACATACACACATACAGAGCGAACTGAGAATCTCCTTTTTTAAGTCGGCTTATAATAGATGCCGTGTTCACTTTTCATTGTAATTGCAGCCGTAAATGAACGTGAGATGGCATCTGGCTATAGCATTATAATCGCTTGCCCCACTTATGTTGTATAAGCCCGGATGCCGGTGTGTGATTAGAGATGGGAAGCTTGTTTGAAAATCGCTTCACTGCCTCACAAAGCGTGTTGAGCGTTAACGTCATAATTGTTTGTTTGTAATTAGCAAAATGGATCCTGAATTACGACACAAAGTCTATTCAGTCTACCTTAATTTTAATCCAAAGCGAAAATTCTTAGTTTTGAATATTTGCAACCAAATATGTCGAAATTTAAAACAGCGCCTGAAAAAATCTCAGCGAAATTAGTTTTTGTTTTGTTCTTCGTAGAATGGTTCCAGGCTTTGTCCCAATTAGCTTGTGCTTTTTTATTAATTAACATGACAAAGGACAAAAGGATAATTACCCTTAAAAGTAATTAATCTCTCGACTTTTGTTTTAACCTTTCTAACATTTAAAACTGTAATCGTAAATAATTGCAAAGAATACAGAATGTTCATGTAATGACATTATATTGATATCGCCGTAGTATAATCAGTATTAATAAACGACCGCTAAGTAGATAAATAGGCTCTATCAATAAACCACAGTCGAGCAATAAGCTGAAATCTGAATAATTTATTGTAACAAGGCTTTTTCTACCACATGTGATCCCGTTCCGCGGCACATAAAGATGAAAATATGACACGAAAGTCGATAAATTTGGTCAATAGCCATTATACGACGTTGTCGGGGTGCGAAAATATGGAAGTGGGGGGTGGCTCTGATTTAGGGCTCGTGCCGCGTCATGCCATAGAATCGAAATGGAAGGGCCTCGCGATTCCCGTTTACGACTCACTTTTAGCATAATCATGGTGA
Organism: Pyrausta aurata; assembly: GCA_963584085.1. Lineage (NCBI taxonomy): Eukaryota > Metazoa > Arthropoda > Insecta > Lepidoptera > Crambidae > Pyrausta > Pyrausta aurata. The sequence continues at coordinate 7,457,085 of OY757265.1, forward strand.
CAGGGTGACATAAAAATATTTATATCTGCCGAATGCAGCTCTCTGGGGCAAATAAAAATATTCGCTTTCGATGAAATTGAAGCAAATTTTACAGTAATCTGATGAGAATGCAATGAATTCGACTATTTGCATAAAATGCAACTTATCAGAATAATCACGTTTGTATTTGTGAGAGTATCGAAGGACTTCCAAAGAATTAATAAATAATATAAATTAAATAATTCTCGTACCTACCTTTTAGCCCGATTCTGATAATGGGAATGTTACGATTTGATTACGTTCCCAATAGCGCTGACTAACAAAATAATCATATGTGTTAAGTAGGTCAATAAACTGGTCTTAGTTTTTTTTTTATAACCGCGCAAACGCACCGTGTGGTAACCATAAAACAAGCTCGTTATTTCTGCAGGATATTAATCCTTAGCAACTTCGCAGTCACTTCCAGGGTGCAGCCTCTATATTTTATGTCCACAGAGAGGACACGAGAGCATCGCGGGCCAGGCCCAGCTGGCATTCATCCGAGTGAACACAACTATACGCACGACACATCAAACTAGACACTGCACCATCTTATCCACTTGTAATAAGACACATTTTACGACAAAACTGTACACACTGATGCGCTGGCGACTGTACAATTGGTACCAACTTAACGAAATAGAAAATACCATTATTCTTCACCAAGACAAGGAGGCGTTCAAGCAGTTTTATTAACAACTACCCTTGTTTATCTCTTTTCAATGATATTGGGAGATAAATTATGGGTTTGGCAACCGCACAAGTGGGAGTTAAAGTTTAAAGTTCATGTAAGCAAATGATTTTCGCAAATACACGCAACTTTACTTAGACTGTCTTCAAAAGCAAGCGCAATACAAGAAATCAAACGTTCACGATTACTCACATTTTTGATCGGTTACAAATGTCATTCGTAACTCATAGCACACCTATCGCTTTTTGATATAAATGATACCTATGCATTCCATTTGCACATGCATGAATATCAAATCATTTTAAGTGATAATATTTTAACAGTGTCTTTGCATACATCATAGAAACAGGATACAATCATTATTTTTTGGAAAATGGAGATTTTAATTTTTATTATTTTCCTTAACAATGACAATATCGTTTTTTAAAACAGCACCCTTACAATTTAAATAGCTAACTACGTCATCGGCTTCGCCTCTCTCATTTCAATGCCTAACTTTCTTTTTCTCTTATTTTAACCATGATTAATAAAAAAAATATATCTGAAAACAATAATTATCTTAGTCTCCAATTTTCTCAAAAACTAGTGTTTTTTACAAAAAATGATTAATTTATTGTGCTGAATCGGCCCTTTAAATATTATTACTTAAAACGAGGTGACCTTATATATAATAGACTACATTACAGACTACGCTACCTCTACAGTGTGACTTTGTAAACATTCATAGTCCCTTTCACAAACATTCATAGTAGTCACCCTGTATATGAAAGGATGAAAGGTAGTTAATGTTACCGAAAACTACTGTAATTGATGTTATCGATACCATGGTAGGTGTCATTGATGGTCAACCAAAAATGTATGGTAACAATTATTTAATCATTAATGAAAGTATGGTGGACATAAACAGTCACGCGATTTCCCTATTGAATTGAGGCTTTTTGGACGACCAGTTTCAAAGTTTCATATCACAATTAACATTATTTATTTATTTATAGGATCAAGTCCATTTCATAATTAATCCACAAGCTAGAGACCGGAATCCATGGATAAAGTTGTTTATTGTTTAATACTAGCAAAAGAAAGTAATCTCTTTGATTAATATCATTCAAAGAAACTGCTGTAATTTGTACTTCGCAAAAATCTTACATAACAGTAATTACTTATTTTCCACGAGTTTTCGAATATTTTATTCCATGAACGTAGTAAGTACGCCTTGGGTCTAACTTTTTACTCATTCACAAAAGGACAAATGAGACCCAACGACTTCCAAAGTTACGCACAAATTATTATCAAGATCTGGCCAAAAATAACTGCGTATATAAAATAAATAATTTTATTTACACCCATTACCAACCTACTAAATGCTTGCATATAATAATAACGACATAAAGTATAATAATAATGGTTCACAGTTTCAAATATGTATTTTACTTTTCATCTCTCCTGTTCGGAAAATAGCACTTTCCTGTGTAGATAGCCGGGTGGAAAATAGCTTATCCATCCCTAGGGTGGAAAGTAATTTAGTTTTAATTGGCATGGTATAGAGTCAAGGCATGCAGTCAAAGCTTGGATCAAAGATAATTGAGTCACATCATATTATAAAAAAAATAAACATTTTTGTTTCGGTATACATTGAAAAACATGTTTATTATGATCGTTGATATAAAAAATATTCAATTGATTCAATCTTGAATTAAAAAAATACATTTACTAATCTGTGATTAAAATATTCGGCTTCCCGCCATAATACCAAGATGACACTTTTTTTTTACATTGTCAGTGTCATTTTTTCATTTTGAACTCTATGCCTACTTTTTTAAATTTTGACAATTATTATCTGTGGGGAAAATTCGATCGATATTTTTTACAAGGATTTTAATTATTTCGTATCGTCTGCTTTTTCGTACTGTTTTCATGTATTCGTGTCGTTATTCTTTTTAATCATGTTGGATGTTTGGAGAACTGTTAATTAACTGTCTTTTTGTGCAAAAACTTGAGTTTTCCTTTCTCGCTTTACTACATCATACCTGACCATGACATCTACAACCACTATTGTAAATTTAATGTTTTTCCTCACAGTCGAAATGAAAAGTAGTATGTTTAACTCGGGTGAAAGCACCATTTCACTCTCGAATTATTGGCGCTCTCACTTCGTTCGAGCGCCAGAAACATCTCGAGTGAAATGGGTCGCTTTCTCCCCTTGTATAACAATCTACTATTACTTATGTTTAGGCAGTCTTATTTATAAAATAATTTTGTGGTGCCAATCAATGTCATATTCAGAAAATAATATTCTTTGTAAATTTTAATGCAAAGAAGCCATTTTTGAGAAAAAATCTCGTTGAAGTTATTTTCGAGAAAATAGTGACTTTGGTTCAAACTTCAAAGCAGACTTAAAAAGATTACGAGTTGATTACGAGCTTCGGGCGTCAAAGAGTAACAAAACGAGGTGCTCTATTTCCATCGCATGATCAATCTTTTCCAATTCAATTTAAGGACTATCGAGTCGATAATACATTAGTTACCTTTAATGAAATCGAATAGGTCCTAATAACTTAGACCAATTTATCAGACACACGAAATGAATAAGAATTTGTAAGTGAGATATTTCACGGCCAGATGGTCGTTTTACAGGGCCGCAGCGATCTTTGGGCATTCAAATTGATGGCAAGGGTACGTTTCACCATTAGAGAGGACTTATTAATTCCCCTTTCGACAGGCGGACCGAGGAGGCCATAAATTCACCTCAACCAAAGGGATGACCAATTTCTGAACATTTACGAGCCACAAATTACGCGACCGCTGAAATATACTGGCCCCGGGACTGCAAAGAACGGAGGGCAACGGGGAGAAAAAGCCCAAATGTTAATTTAATGTTGAGAGCTACAGAAAATTGCTTCAGTCCTCAAGATGGGAGAAATATCGGCCTATCCGCCGAAAGGGCCAGATACTAATTTTATGCGGGGTAAATGAGCCGAGAGCACGATGTAGCTCAATCGATATTCATTTGGCTAAACGAACGTTAATTTTTACTGTTAAACGATTTCGTATAACTACTCGCTTAAAAGCTTTTTGAGATTGGACGAGCAAGTCCAGTGATAATTATGGCATTAGTTGAATTCTTTTCTTTTGCATTTTATGACTCGCGATTGGCGTTTATGGAAAGTGGCGTAATGGTTTTGAAATCTGTGGTTTGAGTCATCGCAAAGTATCTGGCTAAATGGAATCCACTTTTCAGAATACCGCAATGGCATTTGACATGCTCTAACGAACGACGCCAGCGAAATCGCTCTCTTATTATGTCTTCGGAAGCTTTTGTCCGTTCGAATTTTATGTAGCAAAAGTTGAAAACTATGTTGGTTATGCGATATATAATTATATCCCAAGGGACATAGCTATATTACACTTTATTTATCTTACTGCGACACATATATGTATTGTAAGGCCATAGCACAAGAATGCACAAGAAGTGAAGTCGTCACTAGCGTGGAAGAGATGTCAACGCGCACCACTAGATGGCGCTGGGAGTAACTTGACTCGCACTATGTTCTCGTCTCTGCGTTTACTTAAGACCTTTGTCTATTAATTACTATCTATCGTATGGTCATCGTAGATCCTACATCAGCTGAGACAGTTAGTTAAAGTAACACTTGTAGCCAGCCAGCAGCAAGCACGTTTAGCTGCATTTCCTCGAAGGTCGACTGTATGAATCGAACGCTAGCGAGCGGTGCTCGAATCCAACTCTGTAATACGTGCTATCTAATAAACGGCTGTTGAAGTCCTTTTACAATCGTTCACCACCGTCATTTATTAAGTATATATTTTTTAATTTAGTAAGTTTTCTTCTAGGATCCTGAGTTCTATTTTATAGCTCATATTCCACTTAAAAATTGCTAGGAGAATTAGTATTCGTGTTGCGAAATATTTGCCATATACGTTATATTTGGCCGTGTGAGTTATAGCATTATGAAAAAGAGAAAACAAAACATTCGGAAAGTTTGCGCTTTTAATGGTTGTTTTATTTGTTCGCGTCGATATATCTGAGCCAGTTTTAACGCTGTGCTAGCTAACTGTTTTATCACTTTATTGCATGAGATCGCATAAACTCGTGAGGCGGCGGTAATAAAGTTCCACCAAAGGAAAAATACTTGGCTCGTTCCGTTGCGTAATTTTCAAGCTAGCGATATTTTTTGAATGAAAATATGAGCTACCCTTGAACCGCGATTTGTAGTTTGGGGGTTTAGTTTCATATTCTCACGATACCTTTGGGAAATGAATATTTCTCATTCCCTCGGAATTTAATAATTCAGTAAAAAAAATACAGAGTGTAGTTGTCAGTAATTTTTTAGGGTTCCGTACCAAGTGCGAGTCGGACTCGCGCATGAAGGGTTCCGTACCATTAACTAGGTAAACAATCAAGTAAAAAGGGCAACGTAATCGCGTTTGCTGTAAAGGAGGGCTGCCATACAACAAATATTTATTTTATTTAGTGTTTGTTGTCATAGTGATAACAGAAATACATAATATGTGAAAATTCCAACTGTCTAGCTATAGCCGTCCTAGAGATACAGCCTGGTGACAGGAGGTCTACTACGAAAAAACGATTATCGTTTTTCGGATCCAAAATATTTTTAGTATGGAATCCTCATTACGAAATGCTTCGGATCTGCAAAACGATTATCGTTTTGACGGACGATCGGCAGTAATATGGTCCTGTTTTTAGGGTTCCGTAGTCCAACAAGGAATCCTTATAGGATTTTTTAGTTGCTAAATTACATAAGGGCAAAAACGGTTATCCAAGAGGAAAACACGGTAACGGCAGCGACAGCCGCGTCGTTTCCACGATACTCGATAATTGCTCTGTGATCGCTAATTCTCTCCGCGTCGGATATCCTGGCGGATTAATTAAATACCACATTTTGGCGATGCAGTCGGGGAATTTGTGGCTTTGTGCTCTGTCTTGTTTTTACAGAGTATTTAATGGTGAAGAGAGAGTGCACGAATAAAAGTCACAAATGTCAGTTACGGTGTTTATCGTGGACACTATGAAAAGTCATAAATAAGAATATGACGTGATCTACAATATTTTTAGGTCTTCTTTAGACAAGGGTAAATATTACTTAAGAAAACGGTTTTTAAAATATTAATAAGTAAGTATTTGTATAGTTAAGACTAGTTGCAAAAATATACTTAATAAGGCTTAAAATATTTTATATGATAATATTTTAAATGTATTTTACTTTACATTTACAATTGAAATATACATCGAAAGTATTTTATTGACATTGTATTGATTAGGACTATGGGGAACTAGTCCACTAGCAAGACGAAATTGGTGCAAGGAATTTGACTAGTCAAAGGCAAACTATCTGAACTTTGGTGATATAGAGCATAGTCCGGATTCTACGGACGCTTCCAAGCAAGACACGAGAATAGATTGAGTCCCCACGTTTCACTAATTCTAGCCTATGTCTTATGTTGGACTAAATCATTTGCATGATTAATAAAAATAACAACCTTAGCTTAGAGCATCTCATCATCATCATCATCATCATTATCAGCCAAAGGACGTCCACTGCTGAACATAGGCCTCTCCCACGGCTTTCCACAACGACCGGTTGTGAGCGGTCTGCATCCAGTGCGATCCTGTGATCTTTACAAGATCGTCTGTCCATCTTGTCGGTGGACGTCCTACGCTGCGCCTTTGGTCGAGTTGGTTTGGTTTGCGCCTTAGAGCATCTGATCTTAACTTAATATTATAAAGCTGAAGAGTTTGTTTGAATTCGCTAATCTCAGGAATTATTACTCCCATTTGATAAATCATTACACGACAGGGAAAATAAAACGCGCGGACTGAGTGGCAGGGACAGCTAGTTAACACTAACATTTATTGCTATCAACCTCAAAGAATTAAGCGGGATAAAAAAATATCATCAAGTTTTTTAGGGTTCCATACCCAAAGGCTAAAAACGGGACCTTATTACTAAGACTTCGTTGTCGGTCCGTCCGTCCGTCTGTCACCAACCGCGGAAGTCTCGACATAGCTCCCTGTAAAACCACCAGGTGGCGCTCGAATAATGCTGAGACGTGTATTTATTGATTGAGAAGAATGTTTGAATCAAGCTTAAAAAATTAGGAATATTTTTGTAATTTTGATGTATTTAAGATTAAGCTAGAAAAACAAACATACTGCGCCGACCCCAGATGAATTGGGAACAGGGCAAGCGAATGATGATGATTTAAGATTAAGCTAGAAGTTAGAATGATATTCGAATGAGCAGAAAATCAGAATATTGAAATTGTCTACGCGAAATGTCAAACATGTTGCTTCAGACTTCCAGCACAAGCTGTCTCTCAAGGACCGCTATAACTAGACAGATGACATTATATTTCTGTTGCGCCGTTACAACAAACACCTATAAATAAAATGAATATTTAAGGGTTCCATACAACAAACGTATGCTTATTTTGCTCGATATCAATTGTTTACTTAGTCAATGGTCTCTATCATCACTGTCTTCGTGCGCGAGTCCGACTCCGACTCTCACTTGGCCGGTTTTTTTAATTAAATGAGATTTTTGATCATTAACGTTAGCTCAGATTGAATTGCTGGATGATGAAGTAAGTTGCGCAAAGAAACGGGCGGATGTCCAATATTCTGCTTGAAAGCCAAATTAATAATAATAATAATAATATATTCTTTATTGCACTTATAAGATGTACATAAAATACAAAAAGTCACAATGTGAACAAAGGTGGGCTTATACCTAAAAGAGATCTCTTCCAGCCAACCCATAGGTGTTGGAAATGAAATAGTTGCGGATATTGGCAGTGCTAGATTAATAATTAATTATCTCAAATAACTTTAAAATTGGTTTCGGTAGTCTAGTATGTACCTAAAAATACACTACGTCACCATTATGACTCATAATTATTGTAGTATCATATATCAAATTTATTAATCGTAACAAAGTCATTAAAATCGCATCCGCAATTTGGAATGAGTAAATAAACATCAGAATAGTAATTATTTTGCTTAACTAAAATATCGTTAGCAGTAAAATAAAATAAAACGTAGACTTTTTATTTAAATGGTGCAATAAAACTACACTCTTTACTGCCAGTTTCAGAATTTTAATAACTTTTAACTGAAATGGCTTAATCAACATTCAGTGGTTGTAATTCTACGGTGAATTTATTTATTTTTTGAACGACGCAAACTCAGTTTTGTCGTGAATTTGATAAAATAAATATGGCACCTCGTGTCAATGACCGAGACAGAACGTGATATAGGGATATGGGCGGCGATCCTCGAGTTAATCTTACATTTTTCGTGTGGTAATTTGATTGTCAATTTAATCGTTTGTCAAAAAAATAGTAATATGTATATTCACACGTAAAATAACTACCGCGCGACCGAAATCGGAATGCATAGAAATCGTGACCCTGTGCAATGAAAAAACATTTTTCTTCGACACGGAGAAAATGGCTGGAAAATACATCATTTCAGTCAACCCAAACGTAATGTAGATAACAACACAAGAAAATACTTCATAACTAAAGCGGAAAAGTTAACTAAAAAATGCAGTCACTCCATAAAAACTGTGATTGGCGCTTCATTCTCTATCTATTCTGTAGCATTTTGAAACAAAATAATTGTAGCATAACTTTTTCCATAGCACTACCGTGATGGTCTGTAGTATCATTAAAACATTTTCCATTGAACGCACCCACAGGATCCACAACATCTCTGTCAGGCTACCCGCATTTCGGAATTGGACTTAATTAGCTGCAATCGCGTTAAGTGGACTTGCACTCTGTTAGCTCTGGGTCCTTACTTTATAACTCTACATGTCCGTACGTTTGAATCCTGCCATCCTTGTCACCCTTACCAGCATAGCCTTGAGACGGAAAGGGATGGCGTTATCAGGAAATACGGCCAAAGTCTTATAGAGTAGGTATCTGTTTCAACGATGAAATTCATCCGTGAGTGTGTATGCGACATGTTGGTAGAGAATCGTTTATAGCTGTTAACTAAGATATAGTTTGAGTGCTAATTATGATGAGATAAGAATGAATAAAACAGTCTTGATGTCATTTCTTATTTAAGCTTGGTTGCGCCGTCTTTATATCATCTAGGAGTTGCAAGATCCATAGCATAGCTGTCAACCTCCAAAAATATAACTTATCGTTTTGTAAAGGCAACGTTAAACTATGTAAATATAATGTTTTAAAATAATGTTTATAACTTTTAAAGTAATACCAGTGATTGAAGTTTTACTTTTTTTTATAAGCCTGAAGTGTCCCACTCCAGGGCAAAGGCCTCCCTACCCTTTTTCCACTCTTCACGATTCTGGGCATCTGTTCTGTTGTTTTACTATTCGATTTAAAGAGATCTGAGAGCTTAACGATGAGTTACTTATATAGGTTTTGTGTGTTGTATTCATCTTATTTTCAGATCAATTATTTTGTTAAAAATGAATGTCACGACAGTATCCAATATTTGATTTATACAAACATAAGTTTTATTTTAAATTAACAGAAACAAGAAAACGTTTTGTTATTCAGAATACTTTAGTGAGCACTTTCTTTTTAGAGAACAAATTATAAATGTTATAGAAAAAGAATGGAAACTTTTATAAGTACGTAAATTATTTATTGATGAAACGTTTCTTTGATTGCCCCGAAAGTTCCTATAAACTAGAACACTCAAAAGTAATAACCAGAAAGTAAAGTTTTATGAGAACAATCGATAAAAACACAGCTGTAGTTAATTTTAGGTTTTACTTCCATTGGTATACTAATAACATTTGAAGAAATTCAATAACAATCAGGAAGGGGTGGTTCATCTATAATTATTTGTAAAAACTGAAAAATTAAATTAATTTTCCGAAAAACGCAAGGGTTAACAATATTTTTAACTTATTTGTAAAAAAAATTGTAGAAGTTTACTGCTGTCGTTTTGAACATCTTAATAAAACAACAACTATTCTACTCATTCTCATGATGTAATCCATGATAAAAATCTAAATTATTTTAATGCATTACTAAATGACTTGGCGAAAACTAAGTAGCAAGTAAAGACGTCATTTACAAAAACGTCCACCACACTTGTAGGAAATTATGCATTAGACATCCACGATATACGAGAGTACGTGTATTTGAAGCTGAAATTCAAATACATGATAATAAACTTGTAGCATTAAGATAGGATCGCCTACTTCATACCTACTGCCGTTTTATTTCTTACTCATGTTTCGCAGTGCACCCGGTGGAAAATTAAAAACAGACTTCGGAATAGACTTTTATTCTAACACGATTACAAGGGGATATATTGCTCGGTCCTTTAGACCATTCCAACGGTGGAAGTCTCGACATCATTTGCCTATCAAACACCAGATACATCAGAACCAGAGATACCGATCGAAAATAAAAAAAATGCAGTTTTTGATTTTATTTTATTTTTTTTAAAAATCAAGTTCTTTTTCCTTCTAACTTCCCAAATAATAAAAAAAAAACATGAAATTTGTCTCAGCGTTCTCAAGACGACTTTTGGTATCTGACAGGAAAATGCGTCAAGTCTTCCACCACAGACGCGGAAGTCTCGCCCAGTATTGACAATGAAACACCAGATGGCGCTTGGTAAACGCTGAGACAAAATTTGTGTTCTGTTTTTTTATAATAATTTTTGGATTACATTAAAACAAGTCCGAATATTTTTAAATTAATTAAAGATCTACACAAGTAAAAAAATGCAGTAGAATATCCGTGGGTTGTTACAAACATATCACGGCGAAGCGACAAAACTTACTGCTTTAGACTTTGGCCGCAGATATCATTTTGCTCGCTTTCGGATCTCAATGCGTACTGGGTTCTAAAGAACGTTTGGGTTAGATGTAAACTTAATCTGTCTTGCACACTGCCCTCTAGAATTGGATGGAGGAGGATTTTCAGCTCTCTTAATATCGAATTTCTATAAATTCTGTCCGAAAAATAGAAGATAAAATTGAATAAAAGGGGTAGGCACATTAATTTATATTTGCAATTTACTTAACTCATTTATATACGAGTATTATCTTTCAGTGATAGTATCTCATAAAATACAATCTGAAACTCAATATTCTAAAACGTTTACTATCTGTAGGTAGGTATCGAAAGAGATAAAATTGGCATTCTAAAGTTAAATTGGCTGTAAATGATGACGGAACTAAACCCGTTTTAACGACAGAACTCATTAAGTCGATTGCTGTTTTCATGATCAACTCCCAATTTTACAAAGATTCCATCTTGACCTAGATTCCCTATAGTTCCAACAGTGTCAGCTCGTAAATCAAACTCAGCACACAACGAAAATTCCTCTTGAAGATGACATATAAAACGTAGCACGTATTTATTCCGAAACGTTAATTTTTTACCACTCGTTTACCCAGTAAACATGAGGTTTGCTGTTTAAAATACGTTCATGAGAAATGTTGAGCCATGCGAAGCTATTTTTGCGAATGTAAAAAGTTTTGAAACGTAAAACTACACGATACAAAAGTGCACTCTAAATAGGAAACATTTTGTGCAGTAAATGTGCGCTGTTTTTGAAAAAATTTATACCGTTAGCATATTTTGGGCACGTTCAAGTGATTCTTGTTCCATTGTATGTACAAGTTTATTTAAATACTAACGGCCTGTTTCGCAATGTCCTAATAAGTTCTGAACAGATATAGTTATTATCAGTCTAATATTTCATATGAAATGACTTTTGGTATTTGAATTATTCGTTGGTTTGTGCTTATTTGTCGATGGTGGAACAGGCCTCTAGTTTTTTGGCATACGAGCTGCATATGACGACAGCCTGCCGTCGGCGCATACGATGACTTACCGCTGACATGTCCATCTGAAGGCCGTCTAATTACGTCATCGCATTGATGTGATGGTAAATCACGACGTATCGATGAAAGCTGTACCCCTTTCACGAATCATTGCGTCAAAGTATTCGTATGGTAACGTAATCATTGTATGAGAATTTAAAAAGCGGTTCTATCGGACGTAAAACAAACTTAAAATTTGACATTTGAATAATTTCATATATTTTAAGAATTTTATTTAAATAAATCGTTTAATTTGATTCTAGACGTGCCATATTTACGTTTGTATGACGTCATCTGCGGTAAGGCTTTCGAGCTTACTACACGATACAGGAGTGCTTCGTGCTGACGACTGACGTAAACTGGCTACGATTACGTGACGAATACGTCAAATGTTCCGTGATTGGGGTACTGATGCCTCTTATCATCGGAAAATTGGCACCCGTAAGAAAATCCCTACCCTAATATGGAAAGTTTATTCTAAATGAAAACACGTAAACGTTGATTTCGCAATATCGTTTAACACACATATGTATGTATACTTACCTAACAACAATATTATCACTTATGTAGTTTAACTCGTCAAGTATGTGTGAACGAGACACAATAGAAATTCCATTATTATGCGATTCCCGGCAGTCGTTTGATATCTGACTGATTACTGATCATTTCAATAACTAAATATCTCTGTCAATCTACATTACAGCAATTACCACCATAACGTGCGTAACTGTGTAAAGTAATTAATAAAGTCCTCATACCAATTGGTTTAAGGCCGCCAATCGCTAATTACACGTAGCGTAACTTTCTTACGTCTTGATCGAACTTCGAACCACGAGTTTGAAACAATCAAGACGTTCAAAGGATCACAATTGGATTAGTAGTGACTTTAGTTCAAGAAGACAGATTGCAGTGTATTTTTTCCCCGAATGGCCGGTCGTTTGTAATTCTATCCTATCGGTCGATTATACGGATCTGGTCAAAGTTTCGGGCCAATCACTCGCCGGTTTGCGAACCGACTTTGTATGAGCGGCCTAATAAAGACAAGGAAACATTCGTGCTTGGTCAGAAAGTTTTCTAATTAATGCACACTCGGAGGTTCATTCAATGTTGTTAATATAGGCAGGTCACTGAACTTTATTAAGGGCTGTGTTTATTACTAGTCGTCACTAAGTCAATGATTTGATGGAGAGATTGTCAAGTAGGTAGTATAGGTACATAAATGATAGTATATTATATGTTTTAAACTTAACTATTTTCATCCTCTGATGGAAGACTTGGAGACTGTGTGGAATTGTAACCCTTTTTGGTTTTAAACGTGATCTTTGTAAGAAAACTATTTCTGTAGTTTTCTGGTTGTAGTAAGTATTCCGATTTTACACACAATCGGAATACCACAGAATACATGTCACACAATGCACTTGTAACAGCACGCAAATTCACAATACAAGGTTTTTACCTTAAACCATTTTACTATTCGGAACTGCTATTAATGAACTATTATTCTGACCATGGTCAGATCGTTTGCAGTTCCAAATAGTAAAATGGTTTAAGGCAACTTTCTGAAAATTAATGCCAGTATGGTGTTTTGCAGGCGACGGGGCGGGCCGTGGCCGGTCAATTTAACTGCGAACGATAGCGCAAAGAAAATCCTTTACTACCAACGCACATTAAGGGCAAAAACACCGAAGGTGCCCGCCGGGCACTAGCGGCATACTGGCGGGCAGTCACGGCATCGCGGGCTTTGATGATGAGCAGATGCGGTCTTTATTACTTCGCGGTTAAAAATACCGGCCCGCCTCGTCGTCTGCAAAGCACCTAAACAGTCTTTTAGAGCGCAGTAGGGTGAATCTGAGTCCTAGAAGGGTGTTTTATATACGCTTTACAGCAAATAAATAGCTATTCCAAAACTCCACGACATTGTAACACAACATTAGTGTAAAAGCAAACTGGAGTAAGCCGCTTTGTTTTACAGCATTACCGTATTTGTTGAACGGAAGGAAAACGCGCGAACGGCTTGCACTTGTTATTTTTTACGATCTCCGAAGGTTCGGAATACATTTACCGTGTTTGGTGTAACATCTAAAAATATTCATGAATAAAAATATGAGTTACAAACACGACTCAAGTTTGACCTCGAATATTGTGCTTGCGCGCGATTGACTTGACATAGGCGGAGCAGGGGTGCTCAACCTTTTTGGATTATTGCCCACGTGTGGATTAAGCCGGATTAATATGTTATAAAAATTATGTTCGCCTTATTTTCGTGATATTTCCTGCTTAAATAATAAATATTTATTGAGTTATGCATTCATAGAGACTGTGACATTTATGGATTGGGAGAAATATAGACTGTACTTGGAGAGCGGTGATAACTTAATTTCAAGGTATTGTTTTTTAATATCCATATAACTAACTAAATAAATTAATCTGAATCTTAACTACCTACGCTAAAGTGATAATTCCGAAGCCCGTAGATTTTAAAGAAAACTTTGTAAATAATGTCTTAAAGCCACTATGTTACCTGTGCTAGTGGTATGAGAAACATTCGCCTAAATCTATGAGTTGCGTGTCCACCTTCGAGCTTTGACCAGTTGAGTTTCCGGGCGAATAGTACAAATTACTGTGGACGTCGTCAACACTTATTTATTCATTGCTGTTGCGTTATCATCTTTGACATTTTTCTTGGAACATTTGTACTGATGCGTGGAATTAGAAGACGTTAGGATCGCATTATTTGTAGATGTAATGTATTAAAGCCATATCGCCAGCAAAGTTAGTAGAATAGCAGCGACCTCTGCCCAAGAGAAGTATAAGTAGATAGATATTTATAAGAAAATCCTAAAGTAGGTAAATTATCTACACGTACATACGCTTACATGGATAAGTCCTGTAACTATTACTTTAGTCTACAAATATAAAGCAATAAATCTTATTCAATCTCGAGGCCAAAGAAAATCCGTCCATTGAAGTTTGGAACAACTTTATGATGCTTGACTTCGCACAATAAAGTACTGGACCCTTCGCTAAAAGCAAATAAGTATGGTAAAAAAGATTCTCTTACCTTAGAATAGGGTTCCTCTTGCCGGGTGCCCTTGATGAAGTCATAGAATATGCAAAGAGGCAGAACCATTATGGCCGGCTCTTTGCACAGAGTGCCGGCAGCCGCAAGCAGCAAAGTCCCGGATAATGTGAGCCACTTTAAGAGTTCACCAGTTTCTTCACTTACACTATCACTTTGACACTTGACTTTCACAGTACCCGTCTTCACTTCGCACGCGTCGAAGACTTTCATCGGGCCGGCTCTGCTCGCCTTCAGAAGTCTCCGAAAGTTCATCATTATGTGCTGCACGAGTCCGTGGCAGCTGAGTCTGAACGTCTGGTCGCTCGGCGCAATTTTCCTTTGTAGCATTATGTTTTTGGTCACGTGGCGGCATCGTCTTTTTTGTTGCTCCTCGCGGAGTCGTATGTGTTCGTTGTAAAGCAGAAAACAAAGGAGGAACAAATTGCAGGCGGCGAGGTCTGCCCTGCCAACGATGCCAGAAACGGCTTCCGTGTGAATTGGGTGTGCAGCAAACGTGAGTCCGGTGACAACGGTGCCCACTCTCATGCAGTAGTGTGGAAGTATGCGTCGGGCAACGGTCACGACGAGCGCCGTGGCTGTGCAGTGGAGTATAATGTTTAGGAAATGGTAGCTCCACGGCTTGAATCCGCTAAAGGCATAGTTGAGCCGGTAGGTGGCGACACATAGAGGCCGGTACGACCCGTGCGAGCCGGGGTCTGAGAGCGGGGTCCCCCAGAAATCGTTTTCGAATAATGCCACTATCGGCGTGTGCCCGATGACGTCCGGATTTGAGAGGATCGCCCGCCTGCGAAATAAAACAGCAATTTTGAATCGGAACTTTTTTGTGCTTAAACTTTTCTGATTATCAAATAGTTTCGTCGAGTTGCTGAGATGTTTTCGTGTTTATGCGAGTTAAATAAAGGTAGTTCGATCGTTTAAACGAACATCTGCTTTAGTACGAAAATGCCTCGACAGAAATCTAAGACCTCAAACATTTGTTAAAACTATTAGAGCTTTCATAAGTATTGGTAAAACTTCCTCATTCATTGAAAGTACAACATTAATTCCCCAAAAAGTAATTCGTAGCTACAATATTCAGTGAAATCAATAAAGTCCATCAATCAAATGACATTTCATCCATTAATTAGGGTGTGATCAATCGATTGGGACGCGGGAAACGAATGGCTAAATACTAACAGACTGGAAATCAATAGCCACAACATAGTTCAATAATCTTTAAGAGATTAAATTAATATAATTTATATAGGTATAGTAACGTAAAATTTAATATTAATAGCCTGGTTAATAATAAATCGGTAAGACGATCAAATATGTTGTTAAGTTCTTGTTTATCAAATTTATCTTACAAATTCAATGTACAAAACTAGTCCACCGTATCTGGGTTAATAATCAAACTGAAACCTACAACTTTTGATTACACTTCCTTGAACTTTAATTTTCATAACTTCGCTTTGAGTTCTTTGCCAAGATGAAAACCAATATTACCTTCGTGTCTTGGGATAACCTTGCTGTCTTCGTTCGTTTTCGATTCCTATTAGCTCCCTCTAGGGAAATTAGCAACTTCGTTTGTCTGTCAACTCACGTTAAATATGATTTTGTTATTATTACGGGGTAACTACTATTACATAACTTTTGGGTTAAGTAAGTCATTTTTCGTGATTAAAAAAGCATAAAGTCTGTTTTGCTTTGCTAGTCGAATATTGTAAACAATCTTCTTATAACTTTTAAAATAATATAAGTGAATAAGATTTATTAACTATTTGATTTTAAAATATCTACAACAATGAATTACATATGTTGATAGTGAGTTTTGTGTTTATTATTTTTATTATTTAATTTCATTATTTGAAAATGAATAATTTCGATAAAAAGGAATGTCAAGATTGTTAACAATATTTGACAAGCAAATAAAAACGCACTTTAGATGGTGTCAAACATCTAAAGTGCGTTAGACTAAACATCTAAAGTCAGTTACTGTAGCATTCGAGTAAAAGAGAAATCCAAGTGCTACTGCTTCTTCATTTAGATAACTGTCAGTAAAAAGGTTTAGCAAAGTAATGTAAAATACCTAGCTACCAAAAAACGGTTGCGTTGATAAAACAAGTTGTGTAGTCCATTAACAGATCTGCTAAAGCTCATTTTAAAGGTAAGAATAATGGTGAGGGCTCTTAAACCAAGATAAATAGGAAGAACATGCGTTTCTCCCTATTTTGATAAGGTTGTAGTTATAAATGAAATATCATGGGAGTGAGCCACCATAGAAATAGTGATACGATTTTAGTATTCCGGTCATTGCAAGTGGCAATCGCCTGTGTTCGTATATCATGGATCTGACAATTTCGCCGAATATCTCCCCGGGGTCTGCTTTGCATTCGATAATGGCGAAATGAGCATTGGAATAGCTACAGCTACATTACAGCGGCATTCGGGAAATTTGGATTGGGATATGGAGCAGATGGTGGCAAAAGTAGTGGTTACGTCAAGTGTATGCTGATTTTTAAATTATAGATGTGATGGATAGATTTGCAATTATTTTCAGACTTTGCAACCTTCTTAAATGGTAAACGTTTTGAAATGACTTCGTTCTTGGCTGGTTAAAAGTCAAGTGTTTTCTATACCTAATACTATAAGCGTAGCCAAATTTCTATAGGTACTTTGAACCAAAGCCTGCCTTGCTTTCTGAAATTCAGACTTTTTATAGCTAGTTGACGTTGCAATACACTTATCATTATTTAAGACATAGCCTCTGATTGCTCTTTGAAAAGTTTCTTGTGTACATAAAGATTATTATACGTGTTATGTACACATTCAAATATTAACATTTAGGTACTTTTTAGGATCCAATCGACTCGTTGAATTTAAATAAAATACATATTTAATTTTTACCTGAGACTTTCTTGTCAGAATTTTGTTTACCGGAGCGTTGGCTCGGTGCCCTAACCCGATCGTTTCTGCCTCGAGCTCAATACTGTATAAATAATGGACATGTTTAAACACGCCGATCGCCTCTGGAATTGATTTTGGGATATTTGACGCTTTCTGCCCAATACGTGCGAAGTCGCCTAAATACGGTTCAGTAATCATCCGGGCGCTCATTGACCTGTTTGACTTGGTTGAGGGACTTTTGAACTGAGTGCACGGACTATTAGATTTTGTCAGCGATTAGGCAGAGAACAAACTGTTTTGTGAAGTTTCTGGCTTTTTGACATGTTCTAACTATTCAGCATGACACATAGTGGTCTCCTAGTGTTTGGCATGCTAAACAGTAAATAAAAAACGCTCAAATACTACAAAAATTCATTTAAGCTAGTGCGTAGGTAAGATTTGAATAAGTCAAAGTTGTCTGTGAGTGAATTTTTGTACTTTGCGTATAAATAATATCAAGTTCTTCATAATATCTTTTAATTGAGTATAAATATTTGGGTTTCCTACGTTGTTTCGAATGCCGCTGTTGCATTTTTTTTCCACTCTCTCATAAGTTCGAAAGCTTACCCACTTACTATACACAGCCTTTTTAACACACATTATGACTAATAAAGTAATAAATCGAAGTCACAAGCATTCGAGTCCACGAGGCAGCGAAAATGTTTTTTCGAATCAGCGTCTTTTGCGACTACTCATTCGAGTCCGTAAGCTTTCGAACTTACGAGTAAGAGGCAGTGGAAAACATTCGCAACAGCGGCATTGGAAACTACGTAGAAGACCCTAAATATTCAGAGTTAAGTTAATATAATAACTTTTGTAATAAACGTACCGGACACAATGGTTTTCCCATTGATTTTGACTCCGATGTGATAAATTAACTCATTTGTAAATTAGACTGAAATAACGTGCCTATAAATAAATTAGGAAGCGATTTTTTTAAAAGCTACACCATATCGACTTTTAATTAAAGTCTTTCCATTCCAATACCTCCCCGGTCATCGCTCACGGGTAAACACCCCTCAATCCTTTCATCTATTGATCCCACATACATTTCATCCTTTTATTTTAGATTTCCACTGGAAATCCGGTGAAATAGGCCATTGAATAATATATTTTTATGGGACCAAAACCGTGCTTACTATGCGAAGAAGGAAAAATCATCTCTAACATTCAGCTATTGTATTGCAAATTGTGAGTAAGACGCCTTTTCCCTCACTTATTTACATAAAAAGTTTCGCCGAGTATTTTGTTCGTAAATGACTTTCGCTTCGGCGTCCACCGTTTCAGATCTCGCAAAAAGATACTTATTAAATGGCGAGAATTTGTTTTGATGCCGGCGATATTTATTTTGTAACGACCTCGTGTCGATTTTTGCAAGGCCTTTGGGTAGAAATACTGAGAAGGCTGAAATAGGCACATCTTCAAAGCGTATAAATGTAAATACTCTATTCTTCTATTCAATTATGGACTGAAATATTTTTTTATCAGTCTGCACGAATATAAGATACTCCAGTTTGCTCCAGATACTCAGTTACTAAAACGATGGCTTAAACTTTATTGTAATTCTCTCTTCGTTCATTACTTGGTAGACTAAGATGCATTTGTTTTTGGGTACTCCCAAGTCTCACCTACTTTTTTCATATCACATGCGGATTTTTTTATCGCATCATGCATACATTTTCATCTAAAAGGTTCTATTTCTATTTCATACCTTCATCATATTTTTAGGTTAAAATCTTACGATATGTTGCGATGAAAAAGGGTAGGCTATAAAAATGTTTGCGTGAAATATCTCAGTTTTCCAATAACCAACCTTTAGATAAACTTTCCTAATAACTAGGTATCTATAAAACCTATTTTATATGAAGATTCTATAGAATATTTATTCATAACTTTTATATCATATTTTGTAGCTTTATTTTTATAAATTAGTCAAAACTGTATCTTATTGAATACACTAATAAAGGCCGTATTACCAACGCATAGTACCAATATTACCTACATGTTTCAATGACATCAGCGGCAAAGTACGAGTAATAAACTCATTTTAGACATCGTCCATTACCATTACATAGTCCTTTCATGTTTCCAATAAGTTAGCACGTACGAAAATCGGGGCAGCATAACCGATATCAGAACGCCATCAAATCGGTATTAGCCGATACAACTTTCCATGAGCATCGATAAAAAGACTCGCAACCCTAGTCGAATCGAAGATGGAGATAAAGTTTGGGGATAGTGGAAGTTTTTGTGGGGTGTTTCGACCAGCTGTGGCTGAGTCGTCACGTAAGCCCTCAATTACGAAATACTAAAGTGGTTTCGGCGAGCTCCGATCCAGAACAAAGTTCATCGATTCCATCACGATTATCGGCGTCCGTCCGATTTCGACAGAATTAGTGCTGAAAAACTTGAGACTCGTAGTCCGTTTTCTGACGTAAGGTATTTTTATAGTCTCGGGTTTTTGGAGACCTACTTGCGCAGCACAGAATTAACTTGATTTGAGTTAATATACAACGTGTGGCCTGTAATAGAAGCAAAAAAAAAATTAACAATGATTCTACAGATTATTTCGTGACCTAAGTAAGCAAGTAAAGCTCTAAAATATTTAACTTGGAGATATAGTAATCCAAAGTTGTAATCCCTAATCAATGTACTTAAATCGCTAACTCGTAGTAAATGACCAAGATGTCAAGTTCTATGACTGGACACATACTCAATAAAAGTATGATTAAGTATATAAGTATGATTAAATCATTTATACAGGGTTTCTACTAGAATGATATAATTAATAATGATTCTAAAATTAACTTATCAAATCCTTACTCGATCATGTCTATTTATATCAATTTTGTAGACACTTTGCACACATTTTTAAAAGCAGTCTCGCCGTTCGTTGTCATTGCCAAAATAAATATAGAACGTCGAGTGATGGCGTCCCATTTCGTCTTTCGTCAATCCTGATTACTCAACACCAAGACTTTCTCTCAGACTTATTACAAAAACCTTTTATGCACGCTCAAAATACGAGTATAGATCAATGTTGAAGCCTAAAATAACGTTATCTCCGAGCCCGTTGTTTTCAAATAAAATAAGAAGCGAATTCGTTTGACCTTTCTCGGTAATTCCCTTACTTTGGCACCCGAAATGCCGTCATATCGAGACTAGCAAAATCTGTTGCAAAGGTCTCCAAGAGGGATAAGTAGGAAATGTTACTATAGTTTCACGTTCCGTATTTTTGATTAACTGTAACTGCTAACAGTGAAACAGAGCATTCGTGTAGCATCTTAATGTAGACCTCGTATTTAATGAGAGGGTACTTATATCATTTGCATGAGTTGTTACATAAATGATGTTAAATGATTCTTGAAATTATTTAAAACCCGTTTATAGATCCAAACAACTTTGGAATGGTTATTTTATTTATTAAAACACTATTCCTCACTTTCAACATAAATGACAGAATGTTTTTAGCAAACATACTTATACATATACATAGACAAGAAACTTTATAATGTCACTGTATTTGCTAGCCATTCAATATTGGTAAGTTCCTTCAAGAGAGGCTCATGCCCTGTAGTGTTCTGAACTAATAGCCTTTAGAATTCAATAAGGAGGGTATATGGGGCCATTACAACTAGAACCTATGTAAGTTAGGTAATTAATAACGGCGAGGCACTTTTGTTTTACAGCCTGCGGCCCCTGAGAGCCTTATTTATTAATTACAAGCAATCCCTCCGAGGCCATGCCTCGTTGAGGTTGTTGTTCAAACTGTTCCGACCACTTAAAATTAGTGCTTCCGTCTACCTTCAAGATTTTCTTGTGATATTAGCAAATGTGGTAGTGGATTGAAAAAAAATCCCTATTGGTTCGAGCTTATGAAATGTCTTTATTATTTATTTATTTAAGAACTTTATTGGACAAGTAACAGTGAACAAAAGGTGGACTTAATGCTAAAAGCATTCTCTCCCAGTCATACCTTTAGGTCATGCAAAAAGATTCATAAGGTTATGATGATCATTAGTTCATCGCGAAAAAAAAAGCGCGTGTGTGTGATGAAACAATATTATGATGGAGGCAAAAGATGGAGGTAATTGTGGCTTATTTGAAAAGTGAATCACGCTCTGTGAATCATAAGTTCAAATTTTTAGGAAGCTTGAATGACGTGTACACACTGCATAATTATAAACATCTCGAATTTGTGTCGTTACGCATTTTAGGGTGATATAAAAATAATATTAAATAAGGTTAAATATTGTTGTCCATTCTTATTCCATAAAATTCTGTTAACATAATGGAATTCTTTATTTTTACAGATGCTTTCTTTGATTTTTATCGCAGTTATTAAGAAAATTCTGCGCAATAATTATATCTGCCTCATTACCATCACTCAATCAATCCCTATTATTTGATTTGTTGTTTAATCATCCTCAACTCCATAGCACCGGATTATTTGAGACTCTAGACGTCCTGATTTGCCCACTAAAACTGCAACGGTTTTCATGAAATTTCACTATGTCTTCCTTTTTATGTGCAGTAAGTAATACAGAAAACCGTTAGGTTAAGCAGCATATGCAGCAGTTATGAAGGTATTATTTTTAAACAAAATAAAAATAGTTTTTTTGTGTTTTGTCACTATACACTTGTGCACTGCCGACTGCGCGGGACATATTATAGTCCCGCGCAGTCGGTTAGTCGTTGTGACTGGCCACCGTAGTCGAAATCGGCTAGGGGGACTATTCGAGAGAGCATCTCACAACATTGATGAGGTTACGCAGCCTACGCGTTAAAGAAAGCATTTGCAAAATTCAGCAGGCTTGACAATGTGTCGGTGGCCGAGTGGTAGGTGTACGTCCGGCTAGCGTTAGCCACAGCGTTCGATTCTTTGTCTGACTCAGTTGTTTTAACAAGAGTAATTTATAAAAAAATATATAGACTGTGGATTATCCTCACCTATCATCATACACGAATCCTGCATCCAAGGTGTTGTAGTAAAGAAGGAAGGCCAGCAAAGAGCTAGCCGCCGTCACCCAGCTCCCCATCATGCTGCCACCGCTACATCAGTACCAGGTCTCCATTCCACCTGGGAAAGAGAAATTGTAAGAACTAGAGCTTTGGATGTAATTAATTCATATTTTTGTTGTATGCAATAGGGCTCAATTTTCAGCATCTTGTGTTACTAAAACCTATACGTTCTTCGTACAACTTTTTATGAAAACTATGATGGACTTGTTAACAACCTACGATCCGCTTTTATGTATGCTTCAAGTATCCTTGCTAACAAGGAATGGGAAGCACCAAAAACTACTGGGAAAAAAATATCAGAATGGAATTTTTCAGCGATACCCGGTAGAAAAGTAGGAAACTTTAAATACTGGACGCTATCAAATTCCATGTGTGTAAAATTATTAATGTTTTATAAGCAAAGCTTGTAATCTATACACATGCCGCACACTATTGTACTGTAAAGAGGCTCACTAGAATTATATGGTCTGCATTGGCAAGCGGTTTTCATTATTCAAATAATGTGACATGATCGTGATCAACCCAATATAACCACACGTTTGATTTATCGGACTGATTAATGTATTTCAGTGTTGTTTGTTGCTCTAATTTAGTAAATGTTTTGGTGACCTTAATTGAGTTGAATGCATCTGTATTAATATTGTAAAAAGGTAAAATTTGTGAGTTCCTAGGTTTGTTCTTGCAGAGTTCCTGGGATTTTGATTATTCATTCATCTGACAATGATTTGAGAGAGATTCAGACGTATTTATTATGTTGCATTCGTGCTAACTCTGAGTAGTTTAGTTTAATGTACAGACGTGTCATATTTTAAAATATCAAACGAATTATTTAAAAAAATAATGTGAACTAACCGGAATGTGAAACATGTTACATGGTGCAAGACATCTTTAATGGTTAATATTTTAAAAAGCAAAATTCTTACTAGTATGTACATAAGTATTCAAGGTTTTTCACAAATTAATATTATATCTTCTCAGCTTCAATCTATTATCTGATGTCACTTAATCAATGATACTGTGTTAATAACACCGCTATAATCTAATTAGTTAAGTGACTGAATCGGCCGGTTTCCTAGTAGTTTGCAAAATTAGCTACAGCTGTATATAAGGTCACCTCGTTTTAAGTGATAATATTTAAGGGCCGATTCAGCACAATAAATTAACGTTTTTTTAGAAAACACTTTGGGTTTTTATCCGCTAGTTTTTGAGAAAATTTGAGACTAAGGTGATGATTGTTTTCAGATTTTATTTTTTTATTATTTAAGGTTAAGAATAGAGAAAATGAAGGTTTGGGCATTGAATTGAGTGAGGCGAGGCCGATGACTGAGATAACTTTTTAAATTGTCTGGGGGCTGTTTTAAAAAATGATATTGTCTTTGTTAAAGAAAATAATACAAATTGAAATATAGATTTTTCAAAACATAATGATCGTGTCATGTTTCTATGATGTGTACAAAGACACTGTTAAAATATTATCACTTAAAACGATTTGACCTTATATAATTCAGTATACGTAACTTGATTTGAAACATGTGCTTGCATAAATGAAGTTACTGTGAATTCACTTGTGAACGGGAAGTAAATTGATAGGAGATTTTTAGGGTATAAAGAAGTTCCCCGTACCGTACCGGTACAAGATGTATTCTGGACCTGTAAACCTTTATGGGGTCGAAATTGTGAATAGATGTTAAGTATTGGTGATGATTAGTAGCTTGTTTAAAAATAAGAAGACACGTTTATCATCAAGTAACGTAAACGAAACCAATGTGTAATCTTTTAGACCCCTTACACACTGCGACTTTTAGCATCGATGTAGAAGCGCGTTTTGAAAAAGTGAGACAGCATCGATTTGGAATCGAAGCAGTCGCGCGTTAGCATCGATGCAGTTGCCAGTAATCAGTACACAATTTGTCAATTTGCAGCTTCTGCATCGCGACTGCATCGATATTATTGTATCGATGCTAAAAGTAGCGCAGAGTGCATTGATGCTGCATTGCGACTACATCGCGTTTGCATCGCTGCTAATAGTCGCAGTATGTAAGGGGTCTATACAATCGCCATAATTTACATCGTATGTACTACAATACAGAAGCTTCCACAGTTGTCATTGCCAACATAGGTTGGTATAAATAAAGCTATCTAAGCAATTTCCACTAAAAGATTTCCCCAACAAATTAAAGCGTACAGCCAAAATAGATGTTACGGGTCCGTGATCGATACCGTACTTGATCGGGCTGCAGTTGCAACATAAATCTACTAAATGTGAAAACTTTTGTTACCCGAACGGCCGGAGACGTGCGACAGACACGACGTGAAAAATGTACCCGATGACTCGACGCTGTTTAACTATTTCCAACGGTCACATTTACCGAAACCATTTCGAAATTAAAAACGTTTAAAGTAATGAAACGAGGGCGGTACCTAAGCTCGGTTTAATGTGACGCGCTGTGAAAAATTCGCTAAATGGAAGTTTCGTTCTCGACATGCTAACCGTTTTGCGAATGGAATAAATAGAAAGTGTTAAGTTGAAAGGTGCATTCACCGGTGTGAATAAATGCATTAAATCAACTGCCCATTCTAAGGGTGGCAATTCAATGTGAGTTGCATAAACTTTTGCACATCCTACCAAAATCACAAGCTTCATTGATATTTATAACTGGTGGAGTGTTTTTTCTGCTCATATCCCTGCTCCGTTATAGTACCATTGTAATTTTAATTATACTTATACGTTTTCCTTTCAATATCTTCTCATTATCAAAATTTAAACATTCTTAAGTGTAGGTATAGTATAGTTCAAACATCTCCAGTTATATGATCCAGTCTTTAGCCGATCACGCGATAGCAAGCAAAAAGATAAAAAGTAAAAAAAAAACAAATATTTCATGTGATGACTAAATTTTTTTAACGTATGACGTCCGTTCGACACTGTTGCGACCTATTTTTGAGTGCTCACGTTCGGCATTATATTCGTCGCTGTACCGTCGACGTATCGTTCAATCAGTTTATGGGTGAATCAACTTTTCTCTGTCCCAACGTGAAAAGTTGAGAGAAATAAAAAAGTTAAGGGGATCATGATTTTTACAAAAGATCCGTGTTCCTCAATTATTTATCAATCATATTCCAAGAAAGGGCACGAATTTTGATGTGTGATTTACGAGTAAATTATCTCAGTTCAGCTAAGGACCTAAAAATCAGTCCCCTGGGTGACCGTTATTTTGACCAATAAAATAACAAAAAATCGGTACATAAATAACTGTCTTAGCAAGATCTATTTAATAACATTCTAAATCAGTTACCACATATTTATTAACTATTAAGACTTTTTTATATACCTGAAAACTATGTCTCTTGAGTCACTAATCCAAAAACCAATCCTAAAAGTTCTTATAATTCTTTAGAAAACAGTCACATAATAAAAATACTTCTTGGGCTAACTTATCTCATAAACCTTTAAAGTTCTACATAATATTTTTCGTGGTACAATACTTGTCAGTGAAATAAAACACAGAAATCTGCGCAAAAACAGGGGGACAATATGGTTTGTCAGGAGACAATATGTAACCCAAGAGACAATAATATGCAAATAAACAACAATTTTATCAAAAAGTTTTACAAGCATAACAAATGTATATGCCTTTCTTTGTAAGAAAAGACAGAAATCACAACCGTATCATCTTATTTCAAGGTTAAGCAGTACGTTTTGTCATTTCTACATTAATTTGGGCTAACCTCAGTAGAGGATAAGCCTGAATAATATTATTGAATCAAGAGATCATTCTCGCTCAAGCTTCATATTCATATAATGCAACTGGCAACTATCTAAGAGGCTCTTAATTATTACGGAAAACAGGTAGGGCATAAAGCTTCTGGGGTTTTGTGTCTTGTAATTGCCCTAAAACAGCTAGTCCTCCCGAATCTGGGCTGAAATGTGCCTGATCACCTGAGTATCTGTCTCAGTGACTGAATACCTTCTGCTTCTTTGAAGTTGAGATTGGATGACCTTCCGGCTGAAATCCAATCTCAACTTCAGACAGTTAATCAAATCCATATCCTAAACATCAGCTAAAAACTTGAAATTATCTCCAACGTCAGCAATACTTCATTCCAAAGCAACTTCCTCAACTCTTTAAACTCAGGTTTGATATTGCATGGACTACATTATTATTTTGAGGACTTTGGATCTCCCAAATACCAACTCACTGTGTGGATTCGGAACCGAGCCACAAGAGTTGGGGGATGCTGAACTTAGTCAGCATAAGCTGCTTAAGCAGTTTAATGAATTTCGAAGCCAATCCGGCCCCTTTTCAGTATCTGAACACAAGACGTGAAAATGGTTTCCACCCTAATGTCATAGTCATAACAGTTTTAAGCACCAGATGTTATCGATCTACATTTCTGATGCGTACAGCTAAGGAAACCAACTCTTGAATTGAGTGACAATTGCTTCGTCGAGTCTAGGTGGGACAAATGATCCAACTAAGTGGGTATAACTTCGAGAACGAAAGTTCTAGATTGAAGATCTTTTATCAAAAGAGTAGAGTTCACCGGTGAGATGGGAAGACGACTTGCATTAACTTAACTGCTTGCAACTGGTCTCTATAGAAAACTATGGGAAGGTTTATTATTAGCAATGGATCTTTTTGTAAGTTTTCTCTTACAGCGCCTTTGTGTTTTGGCATGCGTGTATGATATAATTTCTCTGAGTAACAGATTACATTTATACTGAGTATAATCAAAAAATGGCTAAAATTACTAAGTATTATTGTAACAGGTATGGGTATAATATTATATTTCAGACTTTATTATTTGGAGAAATAATAGTAAAACACTGTACATCCATCAGCTTTTAGGAAAGTTAGGTGTTGAACTTTACTTAATGAGACGGCAAGATGGGATAAGAAAAACCACTATAATAAGGCTTTATATTGTTAAAACAATATTAAATTACAAGTTACAGCAAAAACTAATTATTGTATGATTAAATACACTTTATTGATACAATAACCGCGTTTTGTCTCTGGTGTTACCTCTATTTGTCTCTTGAGTCACCTAAATAGTGAGGAAGGGGACCAGTAACTCCAAAGACATTTAGCCTTTGAAAAAATATAAACACGCCATTAACCACCAATTGACCTTCATTCATATTCTCACGTGATATTAGACCATATTGCTTATTGCATTTTAGTTCATAGTATGAAAAATAAAAGAAATACTTGGGAAAATGCGTGGTTGCCAGCGGAACAGTAAACGTACACTTGGCGTCACCTCTGACGGCGGATGAACTTGCCGAGTAAATTATCAGTCGCGAGAATAACGGACATGGTCACGTGAGACCTAGACCGTTTTCTGATAGGTGCAAGCTTTAGTTGTGCCATTTTAAAACATAATACTAAATATAAGATAAGTAAGTCAGGGGACAACAAAATAACTGCACTCCGAGGGACACAATTTCAAAAGTCAAAATACCTAAAAAATCGTTAAATTTTTCGGACGTCTCTTTAAACACGTGAAACTATGGGCTTTGTTGATTGGGATGCCATATAAGATTTATCTGCTGTCATACAGTTTTTTCACACCAGACCTAAAAATTAGAGAGAAACTTGCCGTGGGGACAGCAGATTTTTGTATGGGAGCCCAAAATTGTCCCCTGGGTCACCTAGCCAAAAACGAAAAATTGAATTAAAATGTTTATCAAAAAAATATTTTCATATTTCTTAATGATCTAAGTATAAGTTTATTTCATAAAATATATTGAATTAAGTCATTTTTTCCTGAAAATTGCTTTTGAACACTTGGGACACGAAAAGACAAAGAAAAGTTGATTGACCCTTATGCAAAACAAAAGAACGAACACCATGTCCTGTTAAATACGAAGGGGACTGGCACACGATTCACGGACGTGTTACAATCCAATTTGGTCCTTATCACCAATGTGATGGGGTGCTCTATTGAACCGTAGCGAAGAAGGGTTGGGTAAAAACAATCCGTTTTAGTTATCGTCAATTTAATGCGGAATCAATTTGGATGCTGCAATTATTTTTATGGCTGCTTTGTTTTCGATTTGCAATTGAAGAAAAAACCCTTAAAGGTGGAGCATGTGTAAAATAGGAAGGTTAAGTATTTCATCATGGGTTTTTACTGCTTCTCTTGAATTATACAATAAAATTTAATAAGGTACGGTAAGATTACATGATGACTAAATTAAAATAAATTACATGATTAAAAAGAAAAAAGCCATCTTGTTCCGGAAAAAGCAATCATTACAAAAATGTTTACGAAAGAACCAATCAATACACACATGCAAAACAAAACAAAACCCTAGAGTGGGGATCGGGAACTTTTTGTTTATCAAAGTCATTCCGAGCAGACAGTAATAACTCCGATTCATTTGTTATGGCGGAATCAACCAATCGCACAAGCGAATGAAGCAAAGTTTGTGGACCGAGAATAGACAAAGGATCATATACAGGTATATACTCGTTAACTAGCCGAGATAAGCATTCGCACTATTGTTTTGGTTTTTTCGATGAAAAGAAAATGAGCTTGTGTCGTTTAATTGAAGGCATCGAATATACAAGTAAAAAAAGGATCAGAATTACATTGGGAAAATACCTGTTTGTATTATTGTTGGGATTATTCTTTTTGTATAATTTTCAAAGGCTTACATATTATCTTTCAACCAACATGTATAAGTCTCAAAAAACAACAATGATAATAAGATTATTACCTCCCGAAACATCTTGTTATGAAAACTTTATTATAAAAATATTATTTTAAGTTATATAATTAAGTTGACAAACATTTATTTTAGAATAATCTCGCTGTATCTTTTCATCATTCCGAAAAGCCTATTCAAATTAGCTCAAATATTAGTTTTCTTAAGGCAAAAACAAATTTTCATTAAAACTTAGGCAAATCAGTTTTGCTAAAATCACGAAAACTTTAATTAATTAGCTTTTGTCCTTAATATTTTGAAGTTTGGATAGCGGAGACAAAATACTTTCGTCATTTTATAAGGTTAAAAAACGGTCTTTCAAACACTTTTTGTCAACGCAATTTATAACATATTAAGTAACACTATTAAAAAGATTTTGCAATAATTCATACCATACCCCAAAAGGTTTATTACCGTTCATATTCAATCCCGTAAACTAAAAGTAAAGAAAAAGCGAACGTTTTTTGAGTCAGGAACTTTGTTATAAGTATAAAACTCTCACGTCGAACTCATAGCGCTCGCATCATCTCGTCTTTCACACAAGATAAACGCTCAATTCTAAAGGTAAATGCCGTTACGAAAGCCATAAATTTCGGCGGCTCGTTACACCCGTGAGAACGCACGAATTTATCGGAAATTAGTGAAACTTCCACGCAATGAATAGACGCCTCTAGTGGCGGGTGTACCGCGAGGATTTAGTAAACCGAAACCAGAGTATATAGAACGTTGTGTTCCCACAGATTATGGAACACATTACTCGTTAATGTATTTTGAATAAATAGATAAGTTTTATTATAAATATTCGTTCTGTGTGCGATAGTATCATCTAAAGATATTCTCCGCAGTAGTTATTAATCTGTGGCACTAGAAACATTTGTGACAACAAAAATTTCTAATTTAATAAAGTTTTGAATTTCGCATATGTTATGTCACGCTCTACATAAGTAGAGCGCATGCGAAATTCACATGCCGCATGCGAATGCATTGATGTACTTACAACGTTGATTTTTTAAGCAATTCAATATTCAATAACATGTACACACAAGTAAACAACCGCATCTGTGTTAATTTCGTATCTGACTCTCGCTCAACAGTCGTGTAATAAAGCCCGTAGTATATATACATCGGCACCACAACAGTACCCTAATCACGAATATTTTGAGATCGAATCATTTTGAAAGCGCCTCTATTTATTTATTTAAAAACTTTATTGCTCGAATAAAGGTGCACAAAAGTTGGAATTAATGCTAAAAGCATTTTCTCCTAGTTATACCTTCAGGTCATGCAGAGAGATTGTTATAGGTGCTCTATCGGACGTAAAAGAAACTAAAAATTTGACAGTCGAATTAGATATATTTCAATTTAATAGATCGTTTATCTTCTTTCTGGACGTGACATATTTACGTTAGTATGATGTTATCTGCGGTAAGGCTTTTGAGCAAACTACACGACACGGGAGCGCTCTGCTTGTGCTTCGTGCTGCCGACTAACGTAAACTCGCTACGATTACGTGACGAATACGTCAAATGTTCGTGATTGTGGAACTGAATTCGAAATGACAATTTACTGGTAACATAGCTTTTGAAAAGATAGCTCTTCCGCCTCATCGACACGAGTTAAATCCGTGTGGGTCGAAACTAGTGATGCAACAAAAGCTGCTTTTACGAATACCAATAGCTTAATTTGTATTTGACGAATATGCATCTTCATGTGAATGAATATGGAAAAAGGATGTTATTTATATTTGTTGATTTATTTACCTTTAATCCCGAACGTCGTTGTTTACCAACATATTTTATTTACGTAGCCGGGTTTGGCTGACTGGTAGCTAAAGTATCAAAAGATCATAATGTTAAAATATTAATACGTTTATACGGGAAATAACTAATGTAAACATTAATTGCTCAACCAAGCGGTCAATTCTGCTTTTATTGACAGCTATAGAATTGCTATTATTGTCAGTTTTAGTATGGGTTAAATGTCAAAAATAGCAATTTCCTAACGATTTTCTAACAATTTAAATAACGAGTGCTCTGGGATTAACGGTCTATGATAACCTGTCATAGTTTTTAGATAAGCGTAAAAGAAATGTGATGAATGGAAAAAGTACTTGTTTATTCATTTTTGTAGCATCCCTAGTTTTGACGTGCTCGCTTGCAATTCTATCCCGAGGGTCAGCATTCAGGAGTGATCGTTCGTAAATTGAAGCACGGACCTGTCTTCGAATGTGTTCGACAGGTGTCTATCGATTTATTGCTTTGTTTGACATCTAGCTTATCTGCAACTAGATGAGCTATTTAGATAGTTGGGTTTTCAAATGTATTAAAGACCCAGAACTCGCCTCTAGGTGCCTACTAAAAACACGAAGGGATGAACAATATCTAAGTGACAGGCAATACATAAAACAATTAAGGAGAAAAACTTGGAACAATATAGTACTTTTACGGATCTAACTAGTTGTTGCTTTTGCTAATTAAATCTCAATAAATGATACAAAAGCTTTGTAAGTACTAGTAAGCTAGTTAGCAAAACCATTAGCGATATCAGTATCATTCTAGAAAAGTAAAGCAGAAAACCAAAAGTCTAGTGCTTAAAATTCCGTCACCGGAAAGGTGTTCAACAGAATTATGCAACAGCATACTCTCACTTCGATAAACCTAAGAGCTGTTACGTGGAAACCTTATCTCGAGCTGCTCCGCATCGAGTACTCAAGTGTATAGAGGCGCTGCAATATTATTCGCTATCAGATGCATGCCGAATGCCAGATGTAACTGAATCCACGCTCAATACCACACCCAATACGGTGAAAAAGGTTTATAAGTTTGGCGTGTGTTGAAAAATAACGGATGTTTTGAAATAGAACGCTTTAAGCTTTTTTTTGCGTTTGGAATTGTCTAATAACCAACCGATTGTCAGGGACAAGTTGTAATTCTAGAATTTCATTTTGTAATAAGTTTTAACGTTATTTAATCAAAGTAACGCACACACATTTCATTTTTATTAGATTAGTCTGATAATATATTTTATCTATACTATACTAATATTATAAAGCTGAAGAGTTTGTTTGTTTGTTTGTTTGTTTGTTTGAACGCGCTAATCTCCGAAACTACTGGTTCGAATTGAATAATTCTTTTTGTGTTGGATAGTCCAGTTATCGAGGAAGGCTATAGGCTATATAACATCACGCTACGACCAATAGGAGCAAAGATATAGTGGTAAATGTGTAAAAAACGGGAGAAAGAAGTCACTATTCCACGCGGACGAAGTCGCGGGCAAAAGCTAGTTGCCTATAAAAACGAAATCAGCTTGATTTTTCATAATCATCAACAGTCAAATAACCGCTGATTTGGGCCTTCCCTACAGTTTTTCACAGCAGTTAGTTGCCAGCGGTCTGCGATAGGATTTAGGTATAAGATTTAATTTATTTAAAAAGTCAGTTAATAAATTATTATAAGTTCTGCATAAAATATCGTATTTTTTTAACAATATCTCATTATTTTTTCAAATTGTTCGTGTTGCTGTCTCACTGCTGTGCAAAGGCATCCCTCAAACTCTCACATGTGACTTGCCAGTCTTCCATGTACTTGTCTAGATCGTTATGCCATATTTTCGTTTTATCTTTTACAATAATTTAATACAGCAAATCTGGCCTCGTTCATATATCGAAACATGTACCGTATACTCCTGAGAGATGTG
The DNA here is from genome assembly GCA_963584085.1 of Pyrausta aurata. NCBI lineage: Eukaryota > Metazoa > Arthropoda > Insecta > Lepidoptera > Crambidae > Pyrausta > Pyrausta aurata. The sequence goes on from OY757265.1 coordinate 7,490,093, forward strand.
CGAGCGCCTTTAAATGCCTATTTTATGCCAATTTATTCGCGACTCGATCTGCGTAAAATTTATTTGAGCCATGTTCCGCAGCTGTGCTGTCTGATAGCCCACGTGATTGTGTCTTGGTACCGTGATTATTTCTTCGGTGTGTATTCGGTTTTATGACTAGGTTATTTTTATGAAACAGGTGCTTTTGCTTGATTGCTAAATCCCAAGTATACACGCTATGATAATACTAAAAAAAATTGTACGCTGATGTAAGACGATAGTTCAGTGAGATGGTTACATTATAGAGGAAAATAATTATGTTTAAAATTAGGGGTTATAATAATAATACGTACAGAATAAGATTGCAACTAACAAGCGCTTTTTTAGACAATAAACAGTTATGTAATAGTTAAGGTAAATAGTTTATTTAGATTGTTTTTTCTTAAACTTTAAAATGGGGCTGTAATTTTTGTCATTTTTTTAAATCTCAAATCGATCCAACTAAAACAGTAGCTAAGGAATATATTTGCATTCTGCAGCTAGTGATACTTTACCCGTTATTTTTGTAATAAAGCCGGCAAACTTAACCCGGCGACAGCAGTTCTTGAAAGGTTTTACTAAACGACAAAGATATCAGAAATGGCTCACGAAACGCGCGGAGGAGGTAATAACTCTATTATAATACTTATCTAAGGTTCACACGTGCGAACCGTTAAATAAAATGTTCAATATCATTCGGTAAAGAGGTTATGAGATAGGGATAGGCGACAACCGCACGCCGACGTAATAAGCTCCAGAACATATTGCAAAGAGCAATAACAGACCCGCGAACTGTGAATCTAAAAGAAATGTGATGTTATTATGAAAAAACCTTACAAAGTAATGGAAGTAAGTTTTTATTGTATTGTGTAAGCGATACGTTTGATATGAGATAAGATTTTAATTTTGGTATTTCTGCAACAAATAAATCAATTGTTGTAGACTGAATTGTTTGCGAAGAAGTGAAGTAAAACGCCTACCAATGATCATATATATACCGCCTAACAAAACGTTTTTATAGGAATGATAATAGCTTACGCCTCGTATTTAAAACTACTATTCGTAACAAAAACGGATCGTTTCTTAGATATAAGCACCGGGCATCAGCCATTTCAAAAAGCTTATTTTCCCACAAAACAACAGCAAAGGTAAACGGGAACTCACGGACATAATAAAACGTAAAATTATTTCCACCGTACCGTATATATTTTCCAATTTGGGCCAAACGAAGGCGCGGACTGAACTCGCACTGCCAAGATTTCGTTTTCTTATTTACTATTATTAGATCCGATGTCATAAAACTGGCCATATCTACAATAACTTTCCGCAATGTCTGCCGAGGAATCGGGGAATCGGTCGGCGATGCGAAATTGATTGCTTCGAGTATAACCTACTACAATACTTCGTGTGGATCGTTAGTTTTACCCGTTCATAAACTATTCACTATCTCATCAATGAATTCCGACTAATAATAATAATAATCTGTAAGTTTTTCTGTGTGTCTTATATTTTTAACGCTAAAATAGATAGAAAAACATGATTTTTTTCGTAACAATACTGGGCCATAGAGATAGAGGAACTTAGGATAATTTTTATCACAAGTATAGATTTTTATACCTTTAAAAGTAGGAAAAGTATACCATCCAATATACACGTGAACAAACTCACGCGTATCGCTTGTCATCGGTCTAGAAAACTTTTGAAAAAAATAATTAAACAAAGCCTTGTGTACTCGTGATTTGTATGATGATTTTTTACCTCTGTGTCTCCTCTCTCTATATCTGCTTGCAAATACTATTAAAAGATAAAAATTAAATATAATTGTTCTACAACAAAAAGAAAACAGACTAAAATTATATAAAACACAGATAGGTAATACTTACTCTTTTCTCTAGAAAAACATTCAAAATAATCTACAAGCAATCCAAATCAAACAGCTGTGATAGACTCGTATCATAATATTGACAAGTGTCCTAGACAGAATCTTAATACATACGAAAATTCTAAGGGTAAGGGGGGTATTCTAAGGGGTAAAATATAGAATTTGGGATCTAATTTGGAAAAAAGGGGGAAACGAGTACGCAATAGAACGCACAGTATTTCATGACAAAATTTCATGCCAGAAGCCCATTTAAAATAAGCATACTTAGTTTACACCATCTTTAGATGAAACGAAATAACTTGTAATTTGTCTGTCGTAGAATACAATAAATTGCTACGAAAGTCTACGAAATTACGAAGAATGTCTACGATTTTGTTTATCTTCGCTACGAGGTATGCTACATTTAAATTCGTAGCATAAAACAATAATTGAAAGATGAATATTGTTGTCCTACCCAGTGATTAAGTTTTTGGGATTTTAAATGTCAAATATTTAATGGCACATTTAAGAAATAAGCGCTACTACAGAAAATAAACAAATGCTAAATGTATAATGGATTTATAGTGTACATTTGTGAATATGATTAATAAGCCCTTCTCTAAACGAGTAGAGTTTGTAATTAATTATAACTATTCAAGTTAGAGGCGAAGCTTCTTCAATTTTTTTTAAAAATTATGCTGGAAAAATTCAAATGGTAGGATATTTCATGAATTTTAAGTTATCAACATAAACAAATGGAACAGCCAATGTAAATTTAGATTTTTAATTGATGCTGGTTACGCGATTCAATACAAGGTCCAATATGAAACTATTTGATTTTGTTTATTTCAATAAATAGTATTCCTGGTTCGGCCCAGAAAACAAAAAAATGCATCCAATTATGACAGTGACAATCATTTCGCTGAAAGCATATAATTTTTTGGCTTACTAGTAACCGTTACTTTCTTTTCTCTTCAGATGGGAGTTCCGCCCGTTTGATGTTAATGTCAACGTCAAAAATAAACATAACATTTACCTAACATTCATTTACCTTCTAGCGATACAATCCTTTGTTTGTTCACTTCATGATTTAATTCTGCACTTATAGTGTTCCCCGCGTGATTAAGCCGGGAGAGGATTTAGACCGTAATTGAAGTTGTGATGTTCAGTGAGAGTCTGTGAACTATTGCTAGAGATTAGTTGTGATCGTCACTAGGTCCGAACATCAGATAGGGAGAGTGTCTAGCCTCCTAGGCCGGCAGATCGTACGGTCACTACAAAGGCAGCGTGCGTGCGCCGGCGGTCACAAGGAGCCATACCCGAGCGCTCCGAGCGCCGGCCGCTTGCTGACTGACGTTGCTCTACACGACACATCTGCATTTAAGAAGCCGCTATCGTTATGCGACTAATCGATTGGTCCGAGCGAGCGAAACTGTCTCCTATCCCGCTCCGCTCGGCTTCTCTCTCGTCGCTCGCGCATGCGTTCTCCTCACTCATTCTGTTTTAAAAGTGGCGGAAAGTAAATAAACTCATACGAACTGTTTGTTAAGAGAACAGAGGATGCAGTGGAACTAAAATTACATTTTAACGTTTGTATAGTTGCAACGGTTCGGAAGTGGGTCGGTGGGGGCGCGATCGGGATCAGCGAGCGATGATCTTAGGATGAACGTATTTTGTTGAATGAAGAAGTGGTTTTTAGTAGAGGTGGCCGTGAGTTCACTTGTTGCGTCCGACCCTGCGACTTTGTTCCGCTATAGTACACCACGCACGCTATTGCACGCCACTTTAGCCCTGTTTTCGTAGCAATTAATATAACCGTTTTACTTACGTGAAATGTGCAGTCATGATGGCGTTGACGGCTGCTGACAGCTGATTTATCTGAAGCGCAAACAGGTTAAATTAATGTTGTTTCACAAAAATATTCTCAACATTTCTTTTAAAAATTGTTTTCGGTTGCTAATGCCGAAGTATGTTTGATAATTATGTTTCTTTTCACATTATTTATACCAAAGATCGTTGCAACTAGAAATAAATATTAAACTAAAAATGGTTCTGAGATTAATTTGTTAGAAGGAAAGCTTAAACGAATTACCTTTTATTTTTTCTTGCAGCTTGGTAAAGAAAGAAATGTATTCTAATTTAATTCAGCTTCGAGACCGTAAGTAAGTTAATCTCTTTTGCCTGCGACTAGATTAATAGGACTGCAATAAAATGCATTATGTTAAATGGAACTGTCATTGATGAAACGTTATATAAGAGTCCATACTCTAGATTTTGCGTTGAAATACCTATCTACGTAGACTACTATATACTTTGTCTTCTTCTTGGCGTTACTTTTATTTCATTTGCTCGTGTGAATGTAATAATTGTGTATAAAAATAAGTTTGACTGTATGTCCTACTACTGGCTACCACACCTTAAGTATGGGGAAGTAGGAGCCATACACCACCACGCGGGCTCAGTGCGGATTGGTTGATGGTATTTTTAAGGCAAGCAACCAACTTTGCTGTCAGATGTTTAACAACTAGTTAAGCCTAGTGCTATTACTTTCGAAGTACGAAGATGCTCGTGATATACATCACTTATGTGGCCGGAATGGTTAGCCATTCAAACTCGCCCGCGTCGTGTATATTACATATCTTCGGTAATCACTACCTAAGCGCTGCAACCACTGCGCTACGAGCACTTTAATTATGCTATTGTTAAGCTGTGATAAATAAAGGGGAATAACATTGATTTCGTACAAGTAAAAAATAAAAATATTTCACGAATAAAAAAGGTCCGAAATTCCCATGCTTGCATTTATAGTAACACTTCGATATTATGTGGGTAAATATGAAGTATTCAGTTACCATTTGTTAGTTCACACATAAATAACCTACCAAGTGGTACGTAGGAACGGTAGTTATTAAACAATCATTGAAAGAAAAAACATTCTTACATAAAATCTCAATTTTAATTACTTAGTCTAGGGTCTTAATAAAATATGAAAGTATTTATAGATGACAATAACCATGATGTAAATAATAATACTATTTAGAAATCAATAAGTATGTAAGTGTTTTACTTACATATATAGTATTATTTACATATTATTTCAATGATTTACATTGTCATTTTGAAAAAAAAGTTATTTTCCTCTATTAAAGTCAAAAAATATTAATTTATGGATTTCATGAAATAAAACAATCAGGTTTTCATCATATTTACGTTACGTATATACGAACATGTACTCGTAAACTAAACATTTTCTTTCTTGCGGATTAACGCTTATATTCAGAATAAAAGTTTCAATATGCTATCAAAATGAGAAAAAACATCAATAGTGGCCAGTAACAACGATTACCGACTGTGCGGGATATGATAGTGCCCAAATGTGTGCACAAGCACAAGTGCACTCTCTTTTACTTTCACTCTCATAGCCCGATGGGACAGCAATCTGACACGGCCGGAGAAAGACCAGGCACAGGACCAATTGCTTTACGTGCTTTCCGAGGCACGGGTGTGAAACACCGCCAACTTCCAAATTCTAGACTATCCTGAGAGTTACTGAACAGAAAACCCCAAGTACATATTTCAAATCAAATCAAATCAAATCTTTATTTTGCCAACTAAGTGTACAAGAATTCTTAAAATAATAACATGTAAGTACTTAAGACTTAGTAGACATAGTTAGATATTTTAGCCCGACCCGGGGATTGAACCCGATAAAACATTATTCGTTATTTAAAGCCACATAATTGAGTAGACAATTACACTACTTTCTTTACTGAATCTAGGATTGAATACACAAAACTAAATAGTAAAAAGTTGCTTCGCTGTCTGGCTGGATTCAGTTATACAGAAGAATTTAATTAATAGAAACAGAACTATAGTTTCATGTATTAAATTGGGACACACTGTTAGTAAGACTGGTTAATATTTCAAGGGTAATAATAATAATATAACTCTTTATTGAACAACACAAAGTAAATTATAGTTTATAAGCTCAAAGTAAATGTACAACTAAGGCTATGGACTAAGTCTAAGGGTATGAAGAAGAAACTTTAACAAATGAACTGTAATAGATGGCTCTATTTCAAACAGCTTGATACCTGTTGCAAATACAATTACAAAGTTCCTTCACGCTATACTAAAACATTTTAGCAAATATACGGTGCCTATACTATATTTTTAAAGCAATACGGTTTATCCATAGACTAAAAGTACCAAACTAAAGTGAAATACATAAAAACCCCACGTAGCGGTCAAGGGGAGAGGCAAAAAGTTAACTTTGGGAACGTTCATCATTCGACATGGAGAGCCCACGTCGATAGGTCCCTACTTGTAACATAGAGTTCGTATTTTAACTCTATTCTCTCTTATCAGGGTCGTAACTCAAGATTATGATAAGGGTGCACATGATAATTTAAAAAAAACAACCACTTTCAAATTAACTCAATAAAAAGAATAAAACTAACGCAACTCACTTCTAATTTAGGAGAAACCAATTCATTTGAAGTTGGTGCATGATGTGCGTAGACTATTGCTGTCCATTAATATTAAATTAATTAAGTTCTCCTAAATATAAGCTAAATTCGTTATCTTAGTCCTTTTAGAAAAAATAAATAGTATTTAGTTACCTACCTCCTTTTTGAAGTTGGCCAACCTATAAAGCGTGTGGCATGTAATAGGAGCAAAAATTTTAATCAATGATGAGTCGTTGTAGTAAATGACAAAAGTCAAGTTCTATGACTGGACACATTTTTTGCAATACATTGCTGGTTCGATTTATTTTGTTAGAAAATATCAACAAATTTATTTTTCATTACGATAAATTAAAACCATATAGAATTGATTACTGGTTACTAAAAGAGCCTATATTTTACTTTTTTGCTTCTATTAGGCCACACCCTGTATAATAATCTATCTCCTGAATATAAAAATCCTTACTGGAAATACAACACTGATAATAGCATCAGAATCGGCTCAACCAAACGCGAGATAATCGCGGACAATCATTTTGATACAGAGTAGGGCTCCAGAATAGGAGCCAGCTGTTTCGACGGGCATAGCACTTGGCTACTTAGTGAGGCCTTATGGGAGGAAAGTGAGGTAACGGAAGATTTTCCGTATTATACTATGATACCGGTTAAAGATTAAGATTGTCATACTGACACAAAAGTAGGTATAGATAGATGCAAACAGGGATACTAATTCAAAAATTCAATTAGCAGAAGCGTTGGTGGGATGAGGACATATGACACAGTATAAAAAAAACGGGTACCTAACGAAATTACATGTTTCAATGCTTATTCCAATTCCTTTACTAAAGTTGGATAAATTATCGTACATTATATGTACATCAATAACAGCCAAAGAACGTTCACTGCTTTCAAGAAAACTCCAGTCGTAGTAATAACAAACCTTTATTCAATAATTTCACAATAATCATTTTCGCTACAAGTAAGGTCAGTGCTTCACTAAATAACGGACAACACTTCACTTCGCGATGATCGGACGAGAACTGCCAGAGCATCCCGCTTCCATCGCTCCGTTGATTCGGCCCCCACCACTCAACCCCACTACGCCTGGCGGGGCTGAGCAGTGTTGCCAATATTAAATAAAAATAACTACTACTATTCAAAAATATGACAAATATTACATTTTTAATTAAAAATCATGACATTCGGCCATCCTACAACGTGCAGCCTCCCGGCGCACGGGTCATAACAATACCTAATTGACAAGGCTGTTGCTCAGTTTATCCTCACATTAAATTTAATCTTATCAGTAATCAATTTACAAAATAAGTTGAAACTTATAATACCTATAACTAATAAGAATGTTTGCGACATACATCTAGTTTAATAATTACTAATGAAGAACATGTACAGTAATAACAAAGTTTTCTTAAAACTATCTTGTACATTAATATATATCTCAAACCCCAACGACGTTATCTGGGACGCAACAACATTCAACTGAAATCCCGGTGCCTGACTGTTTAAAATCATGACATTCGGTCTGATGCGATAGTGTATAAATAATTATTATACAATAGAAATATTGTATAATAGTCCTGCATTTACTGTTCTTATCATAATACTTTATGCTAACTGAGAGCTAAACAATCGTTTAGTTTGACATTATAGTATAACTCATACCAATTTTACATTATCTTATACTTTAAACGAGCAATTCTTGTACATATTTTAAATATCGGAAATGGCTTCAATTATTGTAATGGAATTTTGTAAATAGGGGGTTTGTAAGGCAAAAATCGATATAGATAGGTTTCATTCTCAGCAAATGATGTTATCACCGTGTTTTCAGGCACTGAAAACTCGCTACAAAATCATTTGAATATCAAAGTAAATTTGGCTATCAATGTTCAGTTGGGTCAACGTTAGTTCAGTTGGGTAAGACACGTGGTTCCTGATGGATCCAAACTTTTTACATTTAATTTTAAATAAAATACCGGTCACCCAGGTTCTTTATATGTTATAGAGGAAATAGTCGCGTCACACATCACCTGTCCCAAAAGCAAAATTTCACGCGTCGGACCAAAACTAAATCAATATGAATTCGTTTCCCAATCCTGCCCTAACTATCCTGCAATAGCACGTTTAACGTCTCTTCCTCACTAGGACTGCAACTTCGCCAAATTACTGTAATCACATTGGAATTGACCCCTAACTTTGGCCCCTACCAGAACCGTCAAGAATTACTAACATAATCGACCACAGCAATCCGTCAGTTTGTCTTTTGTCTTTGTATTTTATGTTATCATCATTAAGAGCTGTGGTCTTCACAATAAAAATATATATATAACTATTGCTAGCGCTCTCTTACAAGGGCTAACTGTCAATTCTTCAATATGGGAAGATGTCTAAAGAATGGGAATGTTCTAATATCATATCGCTATCAAGAAAAAGGTAACAAAGCGAATTTAAGCAATTACCGCTCATCAAGTTGACTTCCTTAACTAAGCGCAACTATGCTAATAAATAATAACTGAACTAAAACTCATGTCAAATTTTGGCACTATTTGCATCACCAACAAGTTTGATTCTTTTATCAACCTATCGAAGATGTTCGGTTTTTAATCTGTACCATGGATCACATTTTGACGATGCAACAGTTATCGAAATGGTAACCGAATACCAGATGCCTTCATCGATTTACCGACCCTAATAAGTCATTTGATAGTGAAGAATCGTGGACCGCTTTCCAGGCATTACATAACTCTTGAATAGATCGTTAATATGTAAATCTAATCAAAAATTTATACGAAAATGCCACGCAGGGCAATTAACCCTTGTTCCAGCAGACGTCTTTAAAAACTGTACTGGGAAAAACGGGAGGACTTTAAATGAATAACTTTAGGTTCATAGATAATCATAGTTCCACTGACAGACAATCCCTAATAACTGCAAATAATGATGCAGGAACTAAGTGAAGCCTCTAGGGGAAGTTGGTTTGAATAAGAACTTAGAAGATGGTAACAACATCAATATAACCATTAATCAAAACACCATGGAATAGGTAGACAAGGTACGTGTACTTGGAACAGGAAATCCGCATGGGCAAAGATAATCAAATAAAGGTACTTCATAAGCAAATAAAACATATGTCGGCGGTTTATTCTAAACTTGACTTCGCTTTCAAAAAGGAAAACCCAGCTGATCAAAACCCAGAATCTATAATCAGTGAATTCTTCTATGCTCACGTGTGGGACTGAGACCTGGATGTTCACTAAAGTACTTATTCGGGCATTCGTAAAAGGTATATCAGCGGAAGGACTATCCGCGCCTAGAACTAACTATGGAAATAACACTATTTTGTTTGAGGGAGCACAGCTATTCAATACACTACCAAACCCCATAAAAGAGTGTGAAAGTATGAACATATTAAAAATAAGCTAAAAATGTATTTAGAGTCGAATACCGGCTAATTACATAAGATTTTTTTTTTCTCAACTCATAAATGAAATGTCATTTCGTATGAGAATAAAGATTTTTAAACCTATGTCCATGTCAGCCACAGTTAAAACATGTCAAACCGCTATTTTCGTTAGATATATTTGTATTACTCCTATTCCCGATCCTTCACCGAACCGGACTCCCATTTTTCTAGACTGCTTACGTGACTTCCTTGTTCTTTCCTTCCTTCACTCGATGAAGACGATGTTGAAGGACTCCTTCTCATCCGTTGCCTCCTCCTTGGTCATATTGAGCGCGGCGTTTTCCAATCATCATCTTAACGAGGCATCCTGAAATCCAAATAAATTCCTCTGAGTAGTTACCCACTCTATGTCTACTGTGTTTGATTTAAACAGTATACAAACAGCTGAATTTAACGAACTTCATTGACTTCGTTGACTATGAACTGTATCAATTGTTAAAACTTCTTAAGACGGTTACTAATGAAAAATAAACTCAAATCATGGGTAATTCCAAACTTAGTAAATCAGCAATATATTTTGTATATATATTAATGTGTAGTCTAGTGACCATAATAGTTGACTAAATCATTGTAAAATCCAGCGAACATTATTAATCATTTCAATAAATATAGTGTTGTCAACCTATAAGGGATCATCAGGTCAAGTTCAAGTTTCCCAAAAAGTGATTGTGTATGACCTTTGCTGTTCATTTCATTTTTGGATATTCAATTCTTTTCTAAATAATATTATGTAACTTTAAGCTTAACTAGTTCGATAGTAACACTATATAATTTATTTAATCCGTATTTCTCATTAAACTTGCATAGTTACAGCATATGTTAGTATTTTGGTTTTCTTGTAAACAACTACCAAATAAAAAGGGTGCGTTTAGCTATTATCGGAATGCAAACTTAACGTGATATTATACCAATGTAACTTACTCGTATATTTCGACTTAATATTTATTTCGTTTGTGTTTCCATAATTAATAAATATAAATAAACTATTTACTGACCCAGCGAATCTCCATAGCTCACTCATAGTAATCCAGTAAACATACATAGTTTACTCATCCAGTAAACCTCCAAGTTCACTCATAGTTATCCAGTAAACAAACATAGTTTACTCATCCAGCGAACCTCCAAGTTCACTCATAGTAATCCAGTAAACAAACATAGTTTACTCATCCAGCGAACCTCCAAGTTCACTCATAGTTATCCAGTAAACAAACATAGTTTACTCATCCAGCGAACCTCCAAGTTCACTCATAGTAATCCAGTAAACAAACATAGTTTACTCATCCAGCGAACCTCCAAGTTCACTCATAGTAATCCAGTAAACATACATAGTTTACTCATCCAGCGAACCTCCAAGTTCACTCATAGTAATCCAGTAAACATACATAGTTTAGTCATCCAGAAAACCTACATAATAATCCTGCAACCATACAAAGTTTAATTATTCAAATTCAATTCAAAATTCAAATTCAAAATCTTTATTTCAATTTAGGTCATGAAATGACACTTATGAACGTCAAAATATACAGTGAAAAAAAATAAAAATAAATGTGCCCTGAAAGGGCCGAAACATGTCTCCTTATCTTTTGGGCCCCACCAGCGCTTCGAGACAGAACACAGACAACTAGGCAAGTGCCGAGAAGAAACGCCGGAACAAACCCAGCCACCACCAGCCGCCGTAAAATCGAAACCACCAAAGGCAAGTACATCAGTCGGTGCAGGCCGGACGGACCACACATTCGTGTCGCCCAGATAGTCCCGAACCCCACAATAACAAAAAACAAACAAAAACAAAATATATTTATTTTAGCACAAAACATAACAGTATTAGTACATGAATCGATAACCGCCTACACTAGGTAAAACCTGTATCGTAGGCAATTAAATACTTCCAATGTCATAGGTTGGACTGCGTTACATAAAAATGGTACAAAAAACGATTAGAAATAAAAATAAAGAAATGATATAACAAAATCTAAAGAAAATGGATTCTCTATAGTGAAACTTAATAAAAATTTTAAGATATAATTATTTTTGAATAAACAATAGTGCCTCGGTTTCGTTATAATAGCCCTCAGACATAAGCGCGCTTCCAACGTGCTTCTTAAATTCATCAACCGGCAACTCGACAAGACTGCGTGGCACATTATTAAAGAATTCCATACAATTTCCCATAAACGAATCACTAGCCCTAACCAATCTGAAGTTAGGAACGACAAGCTTGCGCTCACTTCCCGTGCTATATGGGCGAATGTCGCCCCTCTTCATGAAATCATCCAAATTTTTACGGACGTACATTACACTATCAAAAATGTATTGAGAAGCCACAGTTAACATGTTGATCCTCCCAAAGACCTCTCTCAGGGAGTCACGAGGACCAAGTCCATAAATAGCACGAATGGCTCCTTTCCGCAAAACAAATATGGTTTCAATGTCCGTAGCAGAACCCCACAAGAGAAGACCGCAAGACACAATACTGTGGAAGCAACCAAAACATACAAGCCTCGCCGTTTCAACATCAGTCAGGTACCCAATCCTCCCAACTGCAAAGGCAGCTGAGCCCAGCCCCACAGCTAGGGCTTCAATATGAGGTCTCCACTGTAATCCTGAGTCAAGTGCAATGCCCAAAAATACAGTGGAGTCCATCAAGACCAGACTGTTACCATTTAGTACAATGTAGTTACAATTCAGTGAACCAACATGGTTCACTCATAATAATCCTGCAAACATACAAAGTTTTATCATCCAGCGAACCTACATGGTTCACTCATAATAATCCTGCAAACATACAAAGTTTAATCATCCAGCGAACCTACATGGTTCACTCATAATAATCCTGCAAACATACAAAGATTAATCATCCAGCGAACCTACATGGTTCATTTACAGTGATCTAGGAATGAAAAGTGATATTCTGCTACTTTATTTATTGTGAATCTACCGTATTATTTGCATGCTATTTTTGAATAGTTTGTAAAAAAAAAAGAACTTAACTGTATCTGAATCCTACCAAAAAGGTGACAGTTTTCTCACGCAAATAAATTACAAATTTCATTTTATTTCACATTTACTTTCATTTCATATTTAATAAACAAATATAGTTTACTTTTCCAGCGAACCCACACGGTTCACTCATAGTAATCGAGTAAACAAAAATAGTTTACTCATCCATTTGATAATCCATTTGTATTTAGAGTGGATCTTTCTTAAAATATCGATAAAGATTGTAAGATATAACATCATATAGTTATTTATTAAAATCAAGGTAAAATAGTAAGCAAGCAGTTATTTCCTCAGTAATTCGTAGCTTATCTTTATTTTTCTGCGTGTCTCACTGTTTCTCAATGTTCAAACGAGCCAAACTTATATACGATCGAAGAGTAGCCTCGACCACGTATAATGAGCGTAAGAGGTGTTACAAATGCATGGTCGAAGAGTCGCCACGACCACATGCATAAAATAGACACCTCGTTCGCCAATTCGGCATCGTATGAAATCAGTCTTCATTTGACTCGATACTCAAATCATTTTCTTATAATTCATGAAAATATCGCTTTAAAATAACTGCTTGAAAACTTCCTTCATTTTAACGTTTCAAAAGATGTGAGCGTACATACCTTGGTTTATCCCGCTTCTGAAGTTTCAAGAAAACTCCAGTCGTAGTAATAACAAACCTTTATTCAATAATTTCACAATAATCATTTTCGCTACAAGTAAGGTCAGTGCTTCACTAAATAACGGACAACACTTCACTTCGCGATGATCGGACGAGAACTGCCAGAGCATCCCGCTTCCATCGCTCCGTTGATTCGGCCCCCACCACTCAACCCCACTACGCCTGGCGGGGCTGAGCAGTGTTGCCAATATTAAATAAAAATAACTACTACTATTCAAAAATATGACAAATATTACATTTTTAATTAAAAATCATGACACTGCTGAACATAGGCCTCCCCCACAGATTTCCACAGCGACTCGTTGTGAGTGGTTTGTATCAAGTTTGATCCTGCGATTTTCACAAGGTCGTCTGTCCATCTTCTCGTCGGACGTCATACGCTGCGCTTTTGGTCGAAAGGTCTCCAATCTAGAACTTTTCTGCTCCAGTGGCCATCAGTTCTTTGCGCTATGTGCCCTGCCCACTGCTACTTAAGCTAACTGTACTGTCACACTTCTAAGTACGAATTGGTACAATTCTTAATTATTTGCAAGTCATGATTTTGTATACCTACCTACTAAAAGTGTGGACTATGATGAGTAGCTTTAATCGTCATCTTTTCAGTGGATCGCACTCCACTGGCAATTATTTTTTACTCAGAACCCTCTCAATATTAATAAAACAATTAATGAAAATATTTATGTTAAGGAGACATAATTGCCATGTTAATTAGCTTTTGCCTGCGACTTAAATCAAATTTAATAAAGATTTTGTTGGGATATATACACACAAAAAACATACGTAGCTACGTTTATCAAACTTGTTTAACGTTTACTCTCTTCATTTTCGTAGTTACATTACCTAGATACCGTTTCATTTACTCAGTAAAAGGTAGGTACTCGTTTGAAACGTCTAAAACACAATTGATGTCTGCAAGGATTTGCGTTTTTCTGCTTGCTAGGTTAATGTAAGTATCAAATGTGGATATGAAACTACTAAAAGGTGGTCCGTAAGTGCCCCAAGAGATTTCTTGTATCCATCCTTTTAAGTCGATGGTTGTAAGCCCCCTTGGCCAAACCTCGGCACCGAGCGTAAACGATAAGTTTGGGTGATTGGCCAGTAGTTTGTGGCTTTTTTATTTGCTTCTTTGTACTTTGTTTATTTACAAGCCAAACACGAATTGCTGACGAAACAAGACAACTGTGTGTTGCCTTTTGTTCTTGGAATTCCGAGTCTTAGGTTAAACAGTGACTTCTGTTTAACTTTTCAAATGTGACTATTATCTTTAAAAACAATTATAAATAGAAATTATGCTATAATTAAACTAACCAACGAGTATATATGCTTTGCTAGTATGCTCTATAAAGTTTATCATTATTATTTTGTTATCGTTGAAAGCAGAACTTACTTCTGAGAAATTATGGGTATAAAAGATTACAATGGTGAGAGATAAAAAATATTTCATTTAACTCGGTAGAATTTCTTATGTTGCTTTTGTCGGACAAGCAATATTGATGGAATGTTTGGCTTTTAAAATACCGAGTAATAATGTTTTGTACATGTTTATATGAGTATATTTGTATGAGTTTTGTTTTATGTATATCGTAATGCAAGAATATTGGAAACAAGTTGAGCGAAACCGCAGAAAATGAGGCTGCAAAATCTGCACTCTTTATTTCCTAAGGCCTAATGGGCAAGCTGGCTGCACATATGCCCCGTGTGTCCCCTGAGGTCGGTCGTCGGCCGGGCTCTTAACATTTAGCCGGGAACCGTAGCAAACGACGCGGAAATTCCCACTTACTCCCTGATTGCTACACTAGGGTGGCTAATGTCATTGTTGATTTCGAATGCCGAATGCGTTTAACGAGATAAACCTTGAGAAAAAGTTTGATGTTCTATTTTTGATGTTGTAAAATAATCACGAATCACAAACAAATGTAAATATAGAAAATGTAGATAAATACTAACAGTATTTCAGGGTTCTGTACCTCTATTATAAAATGTTGTTAAAATGCAAAAGAAACATATAACTGTGGAAAAGTATCCAACAAAGATAAAAAATAAAATAGTTTCTTACCATTTCCGTTGTCCTTATTTTACCACCACAATCAGCATTGTTTATGCGATGAAACTTTATCACACAATTATTGATACAACTGCTCAACACGCTTCCCAAATCCGTCATTAATTCAGCTTCTACATTACAATTGTAAACAGCAAACTAATTTATCACCGTAATAACGTGTGCTCGTGTAAATTCACCTGAAAGTACCCAAATACCGCGTATTCAGAATTCACGTGTAGCAAAGATACATACCCACTTTTATTTATTTTTTCGTCAAGGATTGTTACATAACAGCATAATTACTCATCTCCAATTTCTCTATCGTACAAGGCTTTAAGCCTTAGGTTAACAGTTATAAATAAATATAAAAAGTATTAAGGAAAAGAAATAAGAGCTAACTTACGAATAATTCAAATATAAAACGTTAAGAGAGTTAACGCTAATAGAACATCCTAAAACTAGCATATAGAATTAAACATTACTTACCTGACTATGAAAATGTTTTATGCGCTGTCAAATCATTGCGCTATTTAACTGTCCTTATTTCAACCTCCATTTTCACATTTCGATTATCTTGTTATGACACAATATCAATTAACAATCACAATTATTGTCCTCTGATTTATTACCGTCCCAATGTTTGGGCGAAACAAAAACCGGGTAAACAAGCCGTTAGCTCACGTATACCGCCTCGCCTAATCGCGTACCTAACTAAACAATAACCGCAGACGGCTGTTTACAATACATCGGCAACTAAACGCTACTTAAGCTGACAGTTCCTTGTCAAGTAGATGCTTAGAATTGATTAATAGACGATTTGGGACGGGCTGATTAACAGAGGCGACGATCCATTCAAAGGCGGCAACATCTTAATCATGACCAAACAAAGCGTATCATGGTATGATTGATTTCGGTTAAAACGTAATTAGAGAAGATTCAGAGGGTACTCTTTCTATCAAGAGAAGAAGAGAGATAGAGAGAGAGAGATAAAGAACAGAGATCTGTGGTATCCCACGTGGTATTTCTCTCTCTCTCTCTCGTTACTTTTTCATCATCAAAGGAGACATTTTTTTCTGGGCCCAGTAGCAACTTGTGGCGTCTAATAATGACATTGCACCCTAAATTAATAACTTATTTTTTTAGACAATTAGACGAAAGATAAAGTTTAAATGAAACCGGAATAATAAAATCGAAATAAAAGATGCGTTGTGTTGACTATTTTTCATCACGCCATTCCTCCTTTACAAATACGTGTAAAGGAACAACGGGCTGGTCAATATAAAAATAATATCTGTCGACGCAAGACCATATTAGTTAAGCAATCCCTGTTTGTAATTTTACTAAGATATAGTTAGGGTTCATTTAACAAGTTCTTAATTCTTATTTTGATTTATAAACAGCTGCACATAGCTTATTTGGTAATGTTAGATGAGTTTTTAGAATGTATGAACTGATTTGATCTTGCTTTCTTGTCGGAACATTTGCCGCCATAATTGTTAATGTGCGTCGGCGGATGTTCCGAATAAAAACGATTAAAAATTATTGTTAGGGGTAAACCTAGCTTCTAAAAATAAGTAATGAATTTTGACATTGTTTTGATATCTGTGAAAATTCTAATAACCAAAATTGTTTAACTAAAATGTAATGTTTTGACTACGCAGTATTTCCATCTTAACGTAATTTTGACGTGTGTTTTTCGGCGGATGTTTCAGATAGAAATGATTATAAAATACAGTGAAAGCTGAACTAAGTTTCTAAAAATAAGTAATGAATTTTGACACCGTTTCGATTACTGTAAAAAATCTAGTAACCAAAATAGTTTAATTAGAAGTAATGTTTTCGATTACGTAGTATCTCCGCCGAACGCCATTTTGATTTGTGTTCGTGAAGTTTATAAAAAGTGATTTGTGTGGCGCGGCGAGGCATTATTGGTCGAACCTTGGAATAGGTGAGACGGTGTATCATCAGGAGTAAACTAGGAGCCCTGTGAGTACCTACCATTGTTATTCTAACTTAGTGCTTGTATTATTATAATATTGTCGGAAATAAATCAAGTGTTCCAATATTGTTGAGTGTTGTCATTTGCAATGAGTGAGAATAGTGAAGGAAATAGTGACGTCGCCGATGGTGACGTCACTCTTTCAGAAAACCCCGCTGGTCTAAACGCGTCGTTATCAGAAGTGGGATTACCACCCACTTCTGCTCGCCCATCTGATTTAAATAATGAAAACAGTAACGCTTCTGTTAACGGTGTACCAGCGGAGTTTTTCTCTCAAATGTTGCAAATGATAAAGCATGTATCCGATCGACTGACAACTTTACCTGATTCAAAAGTAAAAATTAACGACGTTTTTTTACCATCCTACGATCCGGATACCAATATTGGAGTGCGTGAATGGTGTCAACATGTTACTACTGCCATGGAAACCTATAACCTGAGCGACTACGATGTACGAATGAAAGCGGGTAGTTTACTGAAGGGTCGCGCCAGGTTATGGGTTGACAATTGGCTTGTTTCAACCAATACGTGGGAAGAATTGCGCAATGTACTGATTACTACATTTGAACCTGAGAATAGATACTCACGCGACGTTGTCCGTTTTCGGGAGCACAATTACGACAGTTCAAAAGACATCGCGCAGTTCTTATCACAGGCTTGGGTCTTATGGCGACGTATTACTAAAGACAAATTATCCAATGATGACGCAGTTGAGGCAGTAATCGGTTGTGTTGGCGATGAACGTTTGAGAATTGAGTTGTTAAGTGCTAGGGCTACATCAGTACCAGAGTTGATTTCAGTAGCTTCATCTATACGACGCAACAAGCGTCCTCACCCTACGACATCTCACGTCCAGCAGGTACCTAACAAACGACCGAGATTTTCCGACAAACCATCTTTCTGCCAGAATTGTAAAAAACCTGGTCATGATACGCAAGATTGCCGTTACCGCAATAAAAATGAAAGCGCTCAACCGCGTCATCAGGATGATAAGTCGCAAAAGGACAATAGGCCTACGTGTACGTTTTGTTCACGGGTAGGTCATACCTATGAAACTTGCTACAAACGTGAACGCGCGATAGCTTCTAACGTAAACTGTGTAGGTATGCCTAAATTAAATTACATGCCAATAGTTATCGGGGATTTAAAACTGTTCGCGATTTTTGATAGTGGGGCAGAGTGTTCTTTAATTCGTGAATCATTAGCTTCGAAATTACCTGGAAAACGAATTGATTCCGTTAACTACTTGAAAGGAATTGGACAATTCACGGTCGTATCGCTATCGACTTTGATAACTATTTGCGTTATAGATGGTTTACGGGTAGAACTTCAATTCCATGTCGTCCCGGATTACGAGTTGTGCTCTGATATTCTAATAGGTATGAACCTTATCGAAAATACGAACTTAAGTGTGGTGGTGAATTCTCAGGGTGCTAAATTGCTTCATCAACCGGTGGTTTACCACATGCGATCACAAAGTGAGAAGTTTGACAATATAGATTGTGACTTGACGGATTGTAATCAAATTGACGAACTCAAGTTATTATTGAACAAGTTTCAACACCTTTTTATCCATGGCTACCCTCGCACTCGCGTCAATACGGGTGAATTAGAAATACGTCTAAAAGACCCTGACAAGTGTGTAGAGCGTAGACCATATAGATTGAGTCCGATCGAGCGCGAAAAGGTGCGTGATATTGTGAACGAGTTACTTGAGCACAATATCATTCGCGAAAGCAAGTCTCCGTTCTCAAGCCCGATCATATTGGTCAAAAAGAAAAACGGTAAGGATCGCATGTGTGTGGACTATCGTGAGCTGAACAGGAATACTCTGAGAGATCACTACCCACTACCAATCATTTCTGACCAAATAGATCAATTAGAAGGAGGTCTCTACTTCTCTACTTTTGACATGGCAGCTGGTTTTCACCAGATTCCCATATCTGAGAACTCAATCGAGAAAACTGCCTTTGTGACCCCAGACGGCATGTATGAATATTTAGCAATGCCGTTTGGGCTCAGTAATGCTTGTTCGGTATACCAAAGATGCATGAATAGAGCTCTCGCGCCACTTCTTAATTCACCCGATCAAATTTGTCAAGTTTATGTTGATGACGTCCTTTCAAAATGTAAAGATTTTGCAGAGGGTCTATCGCACATTGAGCGTATACTAATTGCCTTGCAGGACGCAGGTTTTTCAATTAATGTAGAAAAAACTGCCTTCTTTAAACGCTCTATTGAATACTTGGGCAATATAGTTACAGACGGGCAAGTCAGCCCTAGCCCAAGTAAGGTAGAGGCTTTAACGAAGGCACCTATTCCACAAACAGTCAAGCAAGTCCGGCAGTTTAACGGCCTCGCCGGGTATTTCAGGCGATTCATTCCCAATTTTTCGCGTGTAATGGCACCACTTTATGAGCTAACAAAGAAAGACGCTAAGTGGGAATGGAACGACAGACACGACGAGGCCCGTAACCAAATTATACAGCACTTGTCTACTGCGCCTACCCTTACACTATTTCAGGAAAACGCACCGATCGAGCTCTACACAGACGCCAGCAGCCTCGGTTACGGAGCGGTACTGGTGCAAGTCATCGGGGACCGCCATCATCCAGTCGCGTACATGAGCCAACGCACCACGGACGCCGAGAGCCGCTACCATTCCTACGAGCTCGAGACCTTGGCGGTAGTGCGGGCCATAAAACATTTCCGACACTACTTATATGGCCGGAAATTCAAGGTAATCACAGATTGTAATGCCTTGAAGGCATCCAAACATAAGAAGGATCTTCTTCCACGAATCCACAGGTGGTGGGCCTTTCTGCAAAATTACGACTTCGAGGTCGAGTACCGAAAAGGTGAGCGATTGCAGCACGCAGATTTTTTCAGCAGAAATCCTACAGCTGACAAGTCAGTCAATATCATGACCAGAGATAACGAATGGCTTCAAATTGAACAACGACGAGATGAAGTTCTTCGTCCTCTGATTGACAGTATGTCAACAGCCAACCCAGCTGAAGGATATGTCTTGGAACAAGGTGTGCTAAAGAAAACAGTCACCGATCCTACACTCGGTACGTACAATCCAATAGTGGCACCGAAGGCATTCCAGTGGAGCTTAATAAACTCCTATCACACATCCCTACAACACCCAAGATGGGAAAAGACGCTGCAAAAGCTGAGAGAAAGTTACTGGTTTGCCAACATGAGCACTCTCGTCAGAAGGTTTGTTGACAATTGCGTAACATGCAGAACTTCAAAAGGCCCTTCAGGTGCAATTCAAGCACAGCTTCACCCGATTCAGAAACCTACGGCAGCATTCCAAGTTATCCATATGGATATTACTGGTAAGCTTGGTACGAGAAACGCTGAAGGTCAAGATGAATACGTAATAGTCACCATTGATGCATTCACTAAGTACGTACTTCTCAGTTACTCCAATGACAAGAGCCAAAGCAGCAGTCTCGCAGCACTGAAACGAGTGGTACACCTATTTGGAACCCCGGTGCAGGTCGTAGTTGATGGTGGACGGGAATTTCTCGGTGAGTTTAAAGCCTATTGCGATGGCTTTGGTATAAACCTACATGCAATAGCGCCAGGAGTAAGCCGAGCAAATGGGCAAGTCGAAAGAGTAATGAGTACCTTGAAGAATGCCCTGACGATGATCAAGAATTACGAAACGGAACACTGGCAAACGGCTTTAGAGGCTCTACAACTAGCACTCAACTGTACCCCACACAGAGTAACAGGAGTTTTACCCCTTACTCTTTTGACTCGCCGTCAACATTGCGTGCCTCCGGAACTCTTACGCCTAGTAAACATCGATTGTGAGACAATCGACTTCGAGACACTTGACCAGCATGTACAACAGAAAATGCTAGCTGCGGCTCAGTACGAAAAACAACGCTTTGATAGAAACAAAGCCAGATTGCGCCCATTCCAGAGAGGTGACTACGTACTTATCAAAAACAATCCTCGTAACCAAACTTCCTTAGACCTCAAATACAGCGAGCCTTACGAGATCTATAGGATTTTGGACAACGACCGATACATGGTGAAACGTGTCACAGGCAGAGGTCGACCGCGAAAGGTCGCACATGATCAGCTGCGTCGTGCTCCTCAGCCCGGTGAACCGGAAACCGTGTCGACGGGCTCTGATGACAACGCTCAACAGCACACTGCATCCGTGGGGGCTGACAGCATCAATCTGCAGCAAGACTCAGCATTGACGGAACCTCTGCCATCCTCATCTCAAGCTGCCCAGTTGATGGATGCCTAAATAATCAAGTGAGTTCCTCCATTTCTATCTTACTTTATTTTCATTGACAGATAATGCTGAATGGGAGAGACTAGTAATTAATAACAATACCTGTTTTATTTATTTATTTTATTTCATCATGTCTGTCAGTGATAGTTGTCACCTTATTACTCTTAAGACTGTACTCTTAAAACTCTTTCCCTTTTCCTTTTCCTACCTAATACTGTTTTCAGAACCCCTGGGGACCACGGTCATATAAGGCCTAGGCCCCAGCATCGTCCTTCCCTAATCCTTTAGGGCCCCTGTGGACCACGGCGTACAGAACCGCTTAGCACCACAGCATCTATGTCCCGTGAGCTTATTCATTGACTAAAATTTTAACTTTAGAGCCCCTGGGGACCACGGTCAGAAAATAAGGCCTAGGCCCCAGCATCGACCTTTCCATACTCCTTTAGAACCCCTGTGGACCACGGCGTACAGAACCGCTCAGCACCACAGCATCATCCTATCACTTAACATGCAAGTATGCGTGGAGCATTTGCATTGACATATCAAACTATAACAGTAAAAGCTTCGCTCACTTTCCTGTACAGCACTACATTTATTTCTCAACCTAAAATGATTTCCAATCATGTGAACCTGCAAACATGTGATTAGCCATCACCTGAGCAGCTAAATTTAAATATTTTTGAGCTTCCAAAATATAGTTGATAACTTGGTTTTAGAAATTTTTATTTCATAATTGCCAATATCCTTAACCAAGTTAACAGCTAGTGTACCAGATACCTAGCTCAGAGAAATGTTTTATCTTTTTCAGAAACGCGACTGGTGCAGAGCACGCACCGTCCCGCAGAATGGCCGTGTCGACGCAAGACCATATTAGTTAAGCAATCCCTGTTTGTAATTTTACTAAGATATAGTTAGGGTTCATTTAACAAGTTCTTAATTCTTATTTTGATTTATAAACAGCTGCACATAGCTTATTTGGTAATGTTAGATGAGTTTTTAGAATGTATGAACTGATTTGATCTTGCTTTCTTGTCGGAACATTTGCCGCCATAATTGTTAATGTGCGTCGGCGGATGTTCCGAATAAAAACGATTAAAAATTATTGTTAGGGGTAAACCTAGCTTCTAAAAATAAGTAATGAATTTTGACATTGTTTTGATATCTGTGAAAATTCTAATAACCAAAATTGTTTAACTAAAATGTAATGTTTTGACTACGCAGTATTTCCATCTTAACGTAATTTTGACGTGTGTTTTTCGGCGGATGTTTCAGATAGAAATGATTATAAAATACAGTGAAAGCTGAACTAAGTTTCTAAAAATAAGTAATGAATTTTGACACCGTTTCGATTACTGTAAAAAATCTAGTAACCAAAATAGTTTAATTAGAAGTAATGTTTTCGATTACGTAGTATCTCCGCCGAACGCCATTTTGATTTGTGTTCGTGAAGTTTATAAAAAGTGATTTGTGTGGCGCGGCGAGGCATTATTGGTCGAACCTTGGAATAGGTGAGACGGTGTATCATCAGGAGTAAACTAGGAGCCCTGTGAGTACCTACCATTGTTATTCTAACTTAGTGCTTGTATTATTATAATATTGTCGGAAATAAATCAAGTGTTCCAATATTGTTGAGTGTTGTCATTTGCAATGAGTGAGAATAGTGAAGGAAATAGTGACGTCGCCGATGGTGACGTCACTCTTTCAGAAAACCCCGCTGGTCTAAACGCGTCGTTATATCAATTATTTCAAGTACGTGATTTTGTTTAGATCACGTTTTTTCTACTTTTATTTATTTTAAACAATTGGAATCTGTTTATAAAATATTTTAATTGCTTTTTAAGATTTTTGCATAAAATGGTTATCAAGTAAGCCGTGGAACGGATAGCAACTCTGACAGTTATCACTGACATTGACAGGAATGTCTGGAGTGTCATTTGTCACACTTTTCGTTTGGCGTTTGGATTTCCGTCACCTTCCGTTTGTTTTGAATTGAGTGATTGTTTTCTCCGGATTTTTAACAAAAAATAGAAGCAAAAAGCATCAACTACGGCCCCCATTCCACTAAACCGTTATTGTGTAATTGTGCAGTGAGATTTCAACGACTGTGATTTTCAGAAACGACTGAAAATGTGCGTCAACTGGTACGTGTTTGGATTTACGTTATGATGAATTTTCAAATACATTATTAGTTTTTAGAACAATTTAAGGAACGATTTAATATAGAGGTATGTTTCATTACAAGACGTCACAATTTATGGGTGGGCCCATCCTCCATACAAGAAAAAAATGTCTCCTTTACGAGCTAGGCTCTTGTCGGTGGAACTTTTCCCGTAACTCTAAATTAGGAAAGAAAGTGTGATGGTTGCTCTATTGCTTTCTACACCGCAGTATAAATAAATAAATAAAAATTAATTGCACTTGTAAAAAGAACTGTGTCAGTCAAAGAATCGAACCCCGCGTCTTACGGTATCCGTCTTACGGTATCCGGGTGTATGCCTACACATACTCGTATTAAGCAATATAAAAACAAAAATATAATTATGTAAGACGCACAATTATTTGGTACCACTACCAACCGCTAGATGGCGTTAGATGTACATTGACTCGCGGCAATTACTGCTGTTGTCGGATGCTTATAAACTCGACTACTACTTTGTGTTAGTGTCTCAAACTAGTCTCAAACTAGTCTCAAACCAGTCTCAAACCAGTCTCAAACCAGTCTCAAACCAGTCTCAAACCAGTCTCAAACCAGTCTCAAACCAGTCTCAAACCAGTCTCAAACCAGTCTCAAACTAGTCTCCTTATTAGTGACAGACCCTAGTGACCCAGGAGTGGCATCCAAGCTATTGGAACACTCTACAAGGCAATAGTTAGGTGGTAATACAATGGAGTGGCATTCAAGCTGTTGGAACGCTCTATCAAGAATAACCCACCCATCGATTGTATGTAAATCGTGGAAGTTCTGAAATAAAGCCCATAACTGCTGACTGCGCTGTTTAACCACAAGTCTCCTTGTTACAATTATAAATTTACAAAAAATGCAATTAATTGTAAATGGTTACCCACTTAATTACAATATTTCAAAGCCATAAACGTATATAAAGTTTCGTATTTAAGATAAAATAATAACAGTGACTGCTTAAAACATGATACATGAAAAAATCCAGAGAAATCACGATATTACAAAATTATCATACAAATATAACGCCAATAATTTTACCATCTTCATGGAATGTACACTGCACTACATACATCTTACTTAAAAATGCTCAGATAAAATGTTTGCTACAGATAAATTTTTAATAAAAATATATTTTTGCCCGATCAGAAATTGAAAATGTAAAATGAAAGTCTGGATTAAAGCGGCTTTTGGCCGAGTAGAAATAATGAGCTTTCTCATGGGGACACCGAAACACGGCAAAAAGTGAGATGTTTTGTCACGGTATAAATTCGGTCTGCCACCCTTCACAATTTTTATTTTTGATACTGAATATCAAAGTTTATATTTGTAGTTGTTCGCGCATAGGGGATAAATAAAAACAGGTTTTGTTATTATAGCTCAAGATTTAATCCGATTTATAAACAGAACAGTGATTATGCTCTTATTATGGTGTATCCACACCGCCCGGCGGCCGTGCCGGCGGTCATGCCGCTTATGCCGCAATGGTATTTTCCAATATATCTTGACGCAGGCCGCCGACAAAGCAGCGGACCAGTGCACTGTGGTACCGCGCTCAAAGGAGGGCGGTCATAGGGGTTTCGCGTAGCTAATGGCTACTGTACTGTGTTCTACTACATGAAATAATAATGTTTTATGATAGACTGAGGTAAATATTAATCAAACAACTCGATTACATTAAAATAGCAATAATTTATTAATAATAAAAGGAACAAAAGGATTCCAATGTGTAGAAAAGAAATTCAGAAAATACAAGTTAATTGTAGTTACATATTAGCCTTATTAACTAAACATTATCTTAATTAACTTAAATTATACATTAACATATGACACAAAAACTACATAAATAATGATAAGATATATTTTTAACAAAGATTTCTTTAATTACTACTTATTATTGTCACTGTGTCCCGTACTATCATCAAACCCCCATTTACGAGTACCGATTAAAACAAACTCTTTACTAATATCAATAGTTTTAAGGACTTCTTTTTGAGATTCTAGTATTCGGGATGTAGTATGATCTAACAAAGATTGTAACTCGGCAACTATTTCGGCAGATGATTCCGTGATACATTCTTGTGATGGGTAACACCGCTTCTTGGCCTCTAACACTTTTTGATATGATGGCAGTGCATTTCGAAACTTTGCATTTATGAACTCTTTTAATAATAAATATAGGTGTTTAGTTAATTTAGACTCAGTAATCAAAGATAAAACTTCATTAGTCTTGAAATCCACAAAGCTAAAGGAGGTGTTAGACTGATTAGAATCACTTAGTGAAGAATTTATCGCGGACTCATCTACCATAGTTAACTCGGCTAACCTGCGTCGTTTTGACCTCTTGCTGCAGTCCTTCAAGTCCTTTCTGTACTGCAAGCCGCTCGTGGAAGGAAGATCTGGAGCCGCAAGCTGTTGAGTGTTGTGTGCGGCCGCAGTTGACAGAGTGAAAACTTCACTTTCGTTCAGCCATTCGCTGTATTTTGTGACAATTCTAGAATACGATCGCTAGAATTGCTTCCAGTATTTCGCAAATCTTACACAAAGATTGGAAATCCTGTTTTGCAAGTCGTTAGTATTCATATTTTCAACATCTGGCAGTGATTGTAACAGAGTTTGGCACACTTGACGAGATCTGTCAGAATCACTATTACTATCCTTTATAGATAGCCAAGTATCTAGTAAAAGTATTCTAGTAATAGAACACTTGATATTTGTACCTGAAACAAAAAAATATAGGGTAGTTTAAATTTCAAGATTAATAGATTTCTCGTAGCATGCTCGTAGCATTTGCTACGAGTGGGCTACTACCCCCAGTCGCAAATGATCGCAGCTAAATTCTTATAATTTATAAAGTAGACACATTGACTCACATTTTGACATCAAAATTATGTGTGCAAGTATATGCGAAAGTAGTTAAAAGTTTCGATAAAAATTTAAATTACAATTAATATGTCAACTTTTATGCTTTGTCTTAGCAGGGCTACAAAAAATATATACTCAAACGACACTAAAAAAATTGATAAAATAAATTATACATACCTTCAACTTGAATATTCATTACAAAAAATCAATCAAAAACAATAGATTCTTGGAAAAACACGAGTCACGTTTTCACTTATAACCGCTTGGCGATAACGCTAATGAGCAGGCGTGTGCGATGCGTTCACTTTCGATTCAAAAAAACATATGTAACAACTGACTGATTGCAGTTCCTTTTATATCATTATGTAGTGTCACTAATAGTGACCCAAGCGACGTAGTATCATGGCATAATTAAAACATCGTAATTGAAGCCCTATGACCTACTACGGTACCACAGTGCAGTGGAGATACACCATTAGGTTTAAAAAAAGTTGGAGTATGCAAGATTAAATTGGCATAAAAGTGACGTGTGGAAGGCACGTGACTTTCACAAATAATAGACAACATAGATTTTTAAAACAGGAGAAGCAAAAGGTATAAAACAGATTAAAAATAATTCATAATCGAGTGACAGTAGATATTCGAATTATTATAAGCTTGCTGCTACAAATAAATTAGTTTTAAGCTTTTAAGATTTGATCACGTGTCCATAAGATGCAACATAACATAATAATATGTCTGTTTTACATAAACTTACACGCATTCAAAATTTCATTCGGAAGCCGAGATTGGTAGTACGCAGAAAAATGTGATCACAGTAACGCAATCAAAACAATGCCGGCAACTAGAGAAAATGAAACCAATTTCGCTACACAAACAAAATGAAAGAGTGAAAACAAAAAACACATATCGCCGCTTCTCACAAAAAGTATACAAAAACGAAATTTTTGCGAAATCGAGTTATATATACAGAAATACTCAGGATCACCTAATGTTTCTCTTCAATAGTGACTAAAAAGGCTACTTCGCAAAATCGCCGCTAGGGGATCTAATGTTTAGTTTTGAATTGGCGCGATTTTGCATCTTTTTCGCACAAAAAGAAATCATTTTTCAGTTTAGACAAAGCATTCGTAGAATCAACGTAGTATTTTCTCATAAAAAGTAAAAAATAACGAAATTACAACCTAAAGGTAAGTTATAATTCTCTTTAATACTATATTATATCGTATTTGAATGGTATTCGTGATAAAAGTGGCCTCACATTTAGCCAAATCTTTTCAGAAAGACAATACATACTAAAAATTATGCAGTTTTTACGATAAAATATTGAACTAATAAACTGTATTATTTATGAATTGTTTAGTTTTGACGAAAAAAATATGTGGAAATAGAAGATACTTTTTTAAATTGTATAGTTTAGAAATGGTAAAGATGACAAATCTAATAAGTCTATTTCGAAATTACTTCCATTGGAGTTAGGCCATGGAGGAGGAGTAGATCACATCCTGGCCCAGAGCGAATGGTCTGTAGAATGATCTTAAGTACTTGTTGCTAGGCACTGAGGAGGTCCCAATGAAACTGCACTGATTTAATTTACTCACTGTTACTATGGATTTATTGTTGAGCACTTTTATAACCCAACCACTGTATACTGTATACGGCCGTCCAGTAGTATGGGTCGCTTAGTTGTTTTAGGTACTTTTGCCTTATTCGCGCGTCCATTGAGCTTTAGAAGTATAGTAGTAGTCCAACAATAGGTCGAAGCGATGAAGAATGCCTTTCTTCGTGCAGTCTATTTCTTGAGGAAACGAGTCTTGTTGTCCTCGTCGCAGCCATTCGTTGCCTTCTCGATATGGTCGTGGCGCAGTGTTCTTCTTGCGGCAACAGTCCACGAACTGCAGTACTCTTGCCGTGGATCCGATCGGCTGATATCAGGCTGTGCTGCATCCCCTTTTTTCTGTTCTTCAGTGATAACGTATAGCAGTTCGGTTGCGATGTCATCGCTGCTTTCTTCTGGGCGTGGCCAGTCTCGCCTAGGCTTCTCTAGAAATGACTCCAATCTATGGATCTTATTTTGACGTTGGCACGTAGCCGGCTCGTGTTGCCACATCAGTTAAGTTCTGGTGAGTTGCAAGAACCCACTGCCACGTCTGCTAAGCTCGCTTCTTGGGTGGTCTCGCCGAGCCGGTGTGCTACAAGGGTCGTGTAGCGTCGACTTTCGTTCCTCAGCCAACATAAGTAAAACTGTCTGCAAGTCACTCCAGTAGACAGTGTCATTGATGCGAAGTCAGTGTTCTTGCTCGATGGCCTTCGCAAACCTTGTTTCAATCAATGCTGCTTGTAGCTCCAATCTGGGACCTTCGCGCGTGCTGCCACCAGTACTTCTTCTACTTCCTTGTTGCTGTAGGTGAGCCTCCAATGTGCAACCGTCGCGTAGGGTTCTTCCCTCGCGTCGCAGAAGATGTATCTCGCAACGTTGCACTTCTCTTCCCACGTTTTAGCATCGAGAAAGCCGCAGTTTTTAGTCTATTTTAGGCTTGTGATCCAGCCCTTGGATTCCATGACGAGATCTTCTGGACTTGGTTCGTCCTATCCAGTATGTAGAGTGATCTTAGCTGCTATGCTATAGCAGCTCAGAAGTTCCAGCGGGTCGTAGCTCTGTTTTAATATTTTGATAGATACTTTCTGTCAAGAAGAAAGTAAAAATCTCAGAGATTATAATATTTTTATTACTCGGAAAAACTTAAAAAAATGTTGTTTTATTAAAATCATAATAGTGTGCCGTGATGTTAAACGTCTAAAAGTTTTAGTCATACCTAGTAAAAATGTTTAATTCTTTATTTTGTAAAAGATTTTAATAATTTACAGGTTTAATGTTTAATGTTATGTTACATTGTTGCTTTTTTTTCATTTAAAAACGCTATCTTTTTTATGTTTTCTTCAAAAATAAACTATCACTTAACTAAATTATGAGCAGATATTTTCTCAAAAAGTAGCTAAAGTCAAAACAAGTATTTTTTAAAGTGTTTTTTTCATATCTACGTTTTCTTAATATTATCCAATAAAATATTATTTTGAAAGATAAAGGATTGAATTATTTTTAGATAAAAAAATCTACTTCTTAACTTTCTAAATGACGCTTTTATTAATTGTTAAACTTTCAAAACGCTCTCCTCTAAAGTTTGGTATTTTTGAGATTGTACACTTTTTTAGCGAAGCGGCGATATGTAATGAAGTCGGGAGGAACAAAATTGAGTAAGCCCAAGTCGATTTTTTGGGTCACATGGCTTTTAAGCCGAATCAGTCTTCACAGGTAATGGAGACAATAGGCTTTAAGGAAAAAATAGACTCACCTTTATCGATGGGAAGCGTATTTCGATTCTCATTTGCTCTGTTTTCGGGAGATTTTGTTTGTCTGAGGGGTTGAAATCCGCGACTGATGTCGAAGGGAGTCCAATTAATTGATGCGAAAGTAATATACGTTCGACACAATAAGGACTTAAATATAACTGTTACAAAAGGATATAGAATAAAGACGTACAAAATGTATTAATTAATTATTGAACAAAATACGTCGTTACGATTAAGAATTACAGTTAACCTTATGTATTCCATTATAAAAATAACCTTTTTATTGTTTATTCAACTGTGGTGAACACTTACTTTTCTTTTTCAAGTCATCAAACGTTGACCAATATGCTACAATAGCTCTAAAAGTAGTACCTAGTTACCTTTGACTCACTTCCTTTTAGAAGCAACGTGTTCTAGAAACTAGCTTACCTCTCCGTCAACGGGATATTATTCGCAAGGACTACCTCGGCACGTTTCCTTGTCTAATGAATTAGATATTGCAGCATAAAGAGAACTCTGCTTTCAATGTTTTCGCCATCAATATTTCTCTGGCAGTCGGAGAGAGTACGTGAAACTGTGTCTGTTTCGCTACATTTAGCTGGATGACACAGCCCGAAAAGATCAAGTTACATTTGAGTGTATTTTTGATTGAATTGTTACATCAAACAACTCTTCCAAAAAATTGTTACTGAAAATTATTTCGAAAAAAATTGGCCGCCTTTAAAAAGCTAATTAAAAAACTGATAATAACGCATTTGTTTGTTTGCACATCGTGCACCGACTCCATAAGAATTTGTTTCTTCTAAATATAAGACAAATTAATGCTTTATTAATGAATTCAAAAAAGAAGGTTGTCATTTTAATATTTTAAGTCTGTTTTTATAAGCGGTTTTTTATAATGATTTTTTGTTACTACCCTTATTTCAAAAACTACTGGACCGATTTGAATTTAATATGTACACTAACCTTAATATAGTTTTGACGGCGTCATACCCAGTAAAATTTAGTAAAACAAATATAGGAAATTTCTACCTCTACTAACTTATCAAAACTTAACTTTTATAATATATGACAAAAAGTAAGTTACTAAGCTCTAAAGCCACTGGACATTTTGGAATTTATTCAAAGTGATTAGTCTCATTATTTCCAAACACAATAACACAAGATTGCGTACTATTCTCGATCTTATATCCGCCATACCAAGCTTAGTTTAGAAGTCAAGATACCAATTACAAATAGTTACTTATACTATATAGAAATGTTGGTTTTGTCTGTGCTATGGCTACATTTAGCCAGCAGAGCTCGCTCGGTACATTTCATTAGTGCCCTCCCCCTCTGATATTGTTCTTCTGTTTATTGTGTCTACGTATAGTTTAATTAATTTGTCTTATTGACTTTTATTATGCCCCAAAAAGAAGGCTTTTTACGATATGAACCGCCCCGGTTAGCTCATGTTAGCTCAGTTTTCAATTTGTTAGTAAAAACATTTCTCTCGTTTGTTCTACATGTTTACTTTTTGTTGGTTTTAAAACTAAACAAATGAAATGGATTACTCTTATCATAAATAACAGTTTTTTTTTATAAATTGTTAATATTTATTGTACAATCAATTAAGTAACTGGTTGTTTTTTTAAAGCGAGTCCATGGAAATATTTCATATGCTAAAGGTACCTCTTTCTTTGTACTTCAACGCGGAAGCATAAACGGGATAAAAGAAAAAACATGAATTACAAACGAATGTTTTAAAAAGGTTGTAAATATTTGCATTTAATTTCGTTTACAAAAACTGATGGTGAGCAAACTATAACAGAACCGTGCGATAAATGAGTGGAGCTATTTGTTTAATTATTCGGCACCCAATCGGCACTGACCATTATTCGAATAAGCTGCTTTTGGGTAGTTTGCTTAGGACTAGGGGACCAAAACTAGGTAACACCACTTGGAAGCGATTGAATTTCTGCAGTTGTATTATCAGGCCCATTATACACTTACGACGTTTGACAACTTCCATTATGAGATCTGTCTACGAAATGCTACCAAGCACGTGCAATTTACCTTAATTTGGTCAATGAACAGATGTCAGATGAATGTAAATCTCCTTTTGCGTAACAATAAATAAACAACGTCTTTACATTTATTGCTACATAAATAAATATGCACCAGACAACACACTAGTCATCTGGTTTCGAAGTAAGGAGTTTGCTTCCTTGTGTTACGAAGTACCAGACGGGGGGCATCTCCATGTACTTAAATATATGTAAAATCCATGACTTAGGTACTAAAATGTTTGTGCTCATCAGACAAACATTTGCTGCTTGCCGTATTCGAACCCGCGACCGCTGGTTCAGTAGTAAGGAGCGCCAACCACAGCAACAAACGAGTCGTCACATTAAATTTTTATTTTATTATTTGGTATGAGTTTGCTCTTGACAACTGACTAAACTAAGTGTAGCTAAGACTGAATCAACGATGATGGAGCGTGCTCACCCACAAGAAGCCTGCTCGCACAAATAGCAGCAGTGTGAAAAAGTCCTAAGGGCGTAAGCCGTGACGGTGGAGGGTGTCAACTTTGGCACGTTTTGTATAGATATTTTTATTTATCTAGGCTTCAGCGACTCGAGACTATGGTGAATATAGGCACTGCAATAAATATAGCTACTTATTCGACTCCGCCAGAGTTAAATTTAAATCGGTTGAAAGACTTACATTTATATGTATGAGTATTATTAGTATATATAAATTGAGATTAAAGATTTTCGATGCACCAATTAATTGGCTTTTCACCACAATATTCCTGACAATATCGAGATTTAATCAATTAAAAACATTCTAGTCTAGGTGTAAGCTCATAATAAATGAACATTTGTTGTTTAATTGATAGTTAAGGGACCACGGGACTAAGTGATGATTATTGTAAATGAATGTTAAAATCATGTATTTCTGTATATCGAATTCCGTCTCATGTATCCCTGAAACATGAATATTGAACCATTAAGTGAGTAATAAATAAATTGTCAAGGAAAAAGAAATGTGTTACGTATGAAAGTAATTCTACATTCAATCCAACACACAAGTAACAAAGGTAAACATCACATAAAAAAACTGCCAATTTCTTCCAGGACTACATTTTCGACTAATAGGCACGCTCCTGCTCAATATATCCGCGATTATGTAAATAGCACGACACATTTGTATATTTATAAACACGCTAGACGTGACTTTACGATATTTTTATCGCAAGTTATTGGCTAGAGTAGACATACCACGTGACGTAACGCCGCCCCGACGGTGGGGACGTATTTTGCCAAAGAGGAATTGCGCACACTTGGTGCTATACTAAAACTTTTCATTGTTACATCTTAACTTATGCAATATAGCGTTCTCCTCCTTTAATACTTTCCACGACGCTCGATTACATTTAACGACGCGATCTCGACGAATTTTCTTATTTACTGTAAGCCAGCAGAAAATCGGATCCGGCAATTTTTAGACAGAGCGATTTCACACAAGAAGTGCTTGATAGACAAAGTTTAGCGTGTTATTCCATTCTTGTGTTATAAACAAAGAAAACTGAGACAGGCTGAGCAAAGTGGGGTAGGGCTGACGCGAAATGAAATTTCATATTCTCGGAGACGAAAATACTTGTACACCAAGTTTATATTAGAATTGAAGTAAGATGACAGCGTGCAGTTATGTTTTGATTAAGATTTTGTGTTCTGTAATAACAGAAACGAGAGTGCTGTTTGTCCCTTGGGAGAATATTGGATTGTTTTGATTGACATACACATTTGCGTTATGTTATTTTATCCATTTTAAGTATGTTTCAAAAAGATCTGTGATGGATCGTAAAGTAGTTTTCTTTGCTTGTCCACTCACTGTGAACACTCTTGATATTCATTTTGACGCAATAACTCTTTTTAAATTAAGATAAACACAAAACTCAAAATCTACATGGGTAAGTCATCGTTGACTGAAACCTTTTTAAATCAAACAGTTTATCAATTTTCTTCACTGCTATTTTTTTAAAGGATTGTTTATATTGTTCGACTAGCAAAGGAAAATGGACTATAGAATGATCATCATACTATTGACGACATAATTAGAGTAGACGTAGTATTTGCTTCCAGGGGTTTAAAAATACAAGGATCCAATGAGTCTCATTAGTTTATAATTACCGCACTTTTAAAAAACTTTCTCAAATGAATGCACGACAGTTCAAAGCTTTTTACGTTATTTAACACTTATAAATTACCAAAATAACAGTCCTGCAACATACTGTGGCAACACCATGAGGCATTGATCGTCACCGTCATTAAACGCAACAATGCGCCCGTGGGCATTCTATCAGGCTTTTGTCCATTTTAGTGGGGTTATTGATGACGTAGATATTGACGGCCGAGTATCGATCCAGGTAATTTCAATAACCCATCGACAAAAAGCCAGTTGCTGTCATGGCCGTAATTTAATTTGGGCCTAAACGGTTTCAGGGAGTGGTCATTATAGACCCGGCGAACGATTTTGGATCGCAATCGCCGTTACCTGTAGAAGGGGATGGTGGATTTTAGGATAAGCACCGTTGCACTAAGTTATTTTAACATTCACGTAAGGTAGTTTTTTGTGCTGTAATTTTTGACTTTGCTCGTGAGATGTGAAAAGTCTATCTTAGTAGAAAAATGTATTATTATCTTATCATGTTCGTAATCTGGGCTTGTAACAACAAGCCCTCATAGTACTATTAGTTTTGACAGGACATTTGATAGTATAAGGGTATTTCTGTCCACATACAGACATTAAATATTTAAAGTTTGAACAGTGACAAAACACCATAAAAACAAAAAAAAAATAGTTATAACCTAAGCTAGCGCCTTATTTTTAAGAAACCATGTCTTACACCTTACGATATAAGTAGATAGAATAGCGGCCCAAATTTTGTAAATGGGCCGAACCACTCAAAGCAAATGGCATGCTAATTATTATTAATGATAGGTGGTAGTTTATATCGGAAGAGTGGCCTTAAATGAAACCTCAAGGTGCCACCTGAATGCTATTTGCAAATTACACTATGTCGTTTTGATAGTGTTCAAAAAATATTATTTTTATACCCCTGACGGTTGCGTAATTATCAATTTTTTTTTAAATTCTTTTGTTTACGCGGCCACCGGGGGCCTATGGATCCGTGAGATTTAAATCGTAGGAACTATTTACACACATGTATTGATTTCATTCTCACAAGTATTATGATATGGTTTGCACACCCAATATTTCAATCAGCGTCTCTACCACAGATTAATAAATAGTTACTGTCTCTAATATCAAAGTCGAGAACATTTTAGTGTCATTCTTCGGCCTAAGAAATTTGAAGATTTTAACTAGAAACTAAGTTCAAAACATTATTAATATCAACAGTATTCGTACCACTGTCTTTTAAGTTGAGTGAAGGGTTTAGCTCTGTCAAAATGGAATTCATGCAATAATGTGAAATCTTCGTCCCTCAGTTTGAATATTCATTTCAAGAATCTATACTAATATTATAAAGCTGAAGAGTTTGTTTGTTTGTTTGTTTGTTTGTTTTTTTGTTTGTTTGAACGCGCTAATCTCCGAAACTACTGGTTCGAATTGAATAATTCTTTTTGTGTTGGATAGTCCAGTTATCGAGGAAGGCTATAGGCTATATAACATCACGCTACGACCAAAAGGAGCAAAGATATAGTGTAAATGTGTAAAAAACGGGAGAGAGAAGTCACTATTCCACGCGGACGAAGTCGCGGGCAAAAGCTAGTAGGTAAATATTTAAGTTCACATCTATAGTGTTATTTTATATCTAAACAAAAAAAAAAAACGAATAGGATTTAAACCCAAGACCCTAGTAAACCGTGTCACGTTTTCTAACTCACTCTAGCTTTTCATTCATGCGATACACAAGAAGACACAAGTAGTAGGAAGAATACAAGCATAGTTGGTGTGTTGTTTGCCCTTAGCAAGCAATTTGGCATCGATGCTGTCACGCGTTAGTATGGGTGCAGAAGCGCGACTGCATCGATACTAACGCGCGTTGGTATCGATGCAGTCGCCAATTTACAGTACATAATTTGACAATGTCCAGATTCTGCATCGCGACTGCATCGATACTAACGTGCGTTAGCATCGTGACTGCATTGATGCAAAAAGTAGCGCAAGTGTGTAAAGGTTGACATTTTGCGACTGCATCGATGCAGCATCGCGACTGCATCGCGTTTGCATCGCTGCTAAGAGTCTTAAATAAATAAATAAAACTACTCTACAGTATAATTGCACTTGTTAAAAGCGACTGTGACACACAAGTCGAACTAAATGTAGAAAAATCAACGTTGCGAGTACTTATAAACCTAAGTCAAATGAACGTTACCTAATAATATTAATGCAACCCGCAACGGACCCTTTTTGCACTTTTGAAAAATCCGTACTTATAACGCCTCGGCTACAATAAGGTATACAGTGGTATAATCCTTGTAAAATATATGAGCACTGGTGTAAATCTGGTGTGCGGGCCTCTTGCCAAATTCATTCGCATCGCAGAAAGATGAGATATAAAACGTGATACATATTGCAACAGTGGTATACGAATGTGGTTCTGATAACGTTTCTGTGTATGATCTGAAAGTTAACAAAAGGAAAAAGGTATCCCCTTTTTCGAGCCATAAAATTTTTGACGTTTACCTTTTATTTGGTTGCTCATAATGTATATATTGAAAAACATTTAAATCATTCAGTACGAGAATTTTTGGAACCACATCGAGATGTGGCTTACCAATTTTACCTTATTTGGGGATTCGATTTGCGTCACAAGTATGACGATCATGGCAATCAATTTTCAGCTTTATGTTCAGTTACTTAAAAGTTATACTCCCACTGGGTCAAAGTAAAAATTTTAGATAAGTTGATGTGCTTCCTGAATCCAGAGATCTCTTTCGCGATTAATCATATCGTTTACCTACTAAATTTAAAGTTGCAGCCCCCAGTGACATTCGGAGCATGAAATGTTAATTTATTTTAAAAGATAAATCGTTCCCGCTAAAGTGTTAACAATCCAAGTGAAAAAGTTTCGCTGGCTTGAGTGATGTTCATTAAGTTCATTAGTACTTTTAATTTTCAGTAACGATTTAAGTTAAAAGCTTTTAGTAAATATCTTTTGGAAAATGTCCATCTCTTTGATAATATTTTAAATGTTAATTTAAAATTTAAATGCTGGGTTATGCCAGTTTGTTAGGGGTTTGGGAGTTAATCGCTGTAATTCAATCACTGAATATAAATTATTTTCTTAGCAAATAAAAATAACTAAGAAATTTTATTTTAGAAGCATTAAATTTAAACTAGTGTGAATACCTAGCTTTAATATACCCTACAGTAAAAATAAACATTTCTTATATAACTAAAAATTGTTTAAATAGTGACTAAAGATAGTGAAAATAACATGGCAGAATGTGATTCTTTTATAATGTTATGATGCATCATAAAATAAATAAATAAATAAATAAATATCCTTGGACATTTCACACGGCGCCATCTGGTCCCAAACTAAGCAAAGCTTGTACTATGGTAACCAGACAACGGATATAAACATACTTAAATACTTTTTTTTTTTTGTAAATACATACATATTATACATAGAAAACACCCAGACCACTACAAACTAAAACTATAAAATTCTACACTATAAAAGCATTCATTGGCAGCTCGAACAATCAGCGACGTAGCGAAATGCGAAACTTTTACATGGCCCCTCTTTTGAAGTTTAACTAGTTGCCTTTGCACGGTATGTTCGTCGAGATAATCGTCATTAATTTTCATTTTTGTAGTCAGATTGACATTGTTATTTGCTTGTGTTTAATTATTCCTTATACTTTGATTGTTTACAAACACGTAAATTGACAGGAATGAAGTTAATATATTGTATAAACGTATATGTATTATGATACCTGACATTAACCACTTTTTACATTCGTGTTGCATTATAAATACACTCGAGAATTATAAGTCTGATGTTTCGATCAGGTTTACCAATCGTGGTCAGCGGCGAACTTCGCTAATAAGAGTGTTGCCTGTATAGGAGCAAAACAAGTAAAATCTGTACTCTATGTAGCAAGACACACTGAAGATTCATTGATTAAAATGTTTGCTCCTATTGCAGATCACACGCTGACATTTTCAGTAACTGTACTGTGTTTTAAGGAACCTCTTGTATTTTTTCATTTCTCCGGTAAGAAAGTTTCTCTTGATTGGCTAATAGCAAATCCTTTAATTCATAGCAACCGCTACCGAGTCATCCGATTAACTTCAATGCGCATTAACATAAGCCTAGCTAAGACCAGAGGCCGATTGGATCGTATTGATTGAGATACAGTCTGACATTGCAATTAGCGGGCCGTTGTCAGCGGTTGCACTGCCTTGCAACTGATGTAGCAGCCAGCCTACTTACCTTGTATTTTATGTGTAGTGGCATTACTTAACCATATAAATACTTTTTATCAAACGATGAAAGAGGAGTAATAAACGAGCTTCGATGCAGTTAACACGTCTTATCATTTTACATAGCCCACCGCAAATTTAACTATAATTACCGTAAAACTGAGACGTTTTTGACGTCGCATAAGTCACATTAATTTTAATTTCCCTCCCAATTAATGTGCTTCATACAATTTTTATGAATTATAGGATCTTAACTTCACCTTAAGAGAGAACATTTAATTCATAATACGATCTCCAATTTGAGTTAACATTGAGTACAAAACTTAGGAGGGGAAGACGAAAAACGTGAGGTCAGAAACGTTTCAGTTAGGCGGTTCGGTTGAGCTACGATTTTATACATACAGGTTACTGGAAATCGTTAACTGTTGTCATTGAAACGGTAGTTGAAATACGGAGAACGTGTTTTTTATAATAAAAATATATTTTCCAAATAGGAAAAAATATATTTTTTTTAATACGAGTAGAAACTCGTACCTACTATAAAATAACTGCTGGCTGACGACGATAACGTAGCAGATTTTTAATAAAATTGACCCTAGTAAATAGGACTTTAAAACAACGAAGGCCGGTTAGGAAATATGAGTATTAGATACCTAGTCAATTTCATTTACATTTATAGGTAGATCCATTATTATCTTTTCCTTATATAAAGCTTCATAACCTATGCCTATTCCAAAGCAAAGAGTTTCTGAGGTTCTTACTAAACATTTTTTTTTAATTACTAAAATATTCATTTGCAGCATTTCTACTGCATCAAACCAATTAGTTACCATCAAATATGGAGTCGAAAATAATAATTTAGCGCGCTATTTGGCAACATGGCCTTATTATTTCCCGGACTTATGAATTAGTGCGAGTAATCATCCCGTCCGACCTGTTATAACGTTAGTCTTCTCCGGCAATAAGTGTCTATTATTAAACAAAATGAGTAGCCATTCAATTGTGGACTTTAAGCAGCTGGTGTAAGGAATAATTCGGGTGTTTATCTGCCCACGTTAGTGATTAGATGACACAAACGCGGCTTATTAACCGCGGTTGATTGCTGTGGTAAATTGGATGGGGACTCGAGTACACAGTAGAACTACTAATCACATGCTACCTGGAATGGTATGTATTAGATAGAGCTTGTCCGTGGCTACCTTTGCTCCACCTAGACACCATTTTTTTGGTAAAAACCTGATTATATTAATACTCAATGAAATAAAACTTTTGTCCGTATAAACTTTCAAGACTTACCTATCATCAATATAGCGAGCTTTAACTTAAACTTGCGAGTATAATTTTTGCATCGGCTAATTTACTTTTAAAGTGGTTCTGTATTGATGTAGTCATCCCATTTATAGAGGAAAACATCGTGTTACAGCAAGTTGAAAATTTCAGTCTACAATATCTTAGCTTGGAATACCTTCTCAAAACTTATACAAAGTCTTGCGACATTCCAGATGCATTTTCTAAGAGATTACCTTTAAGTATTTGCCTCTATCCTTTCATTGAAGCAAAGGCAGTATTTAATTTCAAAGCAGCTTTTATGCTGGTCATCAGAGCCCCATGGAAAATGTCTCTTAGAACTGGCATAGACGAGGGAAATTATATCGGACGGCGGTAGTTACTATCCAATTTCAAAGGTTTTTTATACAAAGGTTCAGCTTAGATTTCGTAATTTGAATTTTTTTAACTCAAAAATTTCGCTGTAGGTTTTATCAAAGTTGATAAGCCGACTTGCATTTTAGTTTATGTGATGCTTAATATATATTTTTTTAAATCTATAAAGAGAAAGTAACGCCTGATTCTATTAGTTACTAATAAAGACCTACAAATATAGGCACTTCATTAGTTTTAACCAGTCATAGCTCTAACTTATATTGCCGCTCTTAGATTATTAATTAAATAAATAATTTAATTTAACCCTTCAAATGTCCAACTGAAAAATACATCCTAGTCTAACTCAATTTCACTTCTATATTTGAAATCTGAATTGGGCGAATTTTAAATGAGAAAAGAGCTGAAACATAAAATATGTCGTAAAACATGATTTATGTGTATCGCGAAGACATTATTTTGTACTTTACGAGGCGTAAAATAACCTGCTACACTGAGGCTGACTCATTTTAGGTCTACTTTTGTTTTGTAACTGGTTCAATAAAAAATATCCCATACAGTTCTGTAAAAGGATTACCTAAGTAAATACAGTTAAAATTTTCTACTAATAAGGCATCACGCATTATGCATCAAGTTATATTTTTCATGTATGACCTTAAAAAAAATTAATACTTAAATTGTATAAATGTCGTATTTTTAAGACTGTACGATGAGGTCGTAAAGTTCACACTTTTATTAAGTGCCTACTATAACAATTTGATTGACCTAATGACGACAGTACCAAATAGCGCATCTATAGAAACGAGAATAATGCGTGCTGCCTGTAATGACGAATTGGACCCCGAGTAACGTTCTCCTTTGCGTGACAAGTCATGGGTTAACTAGCCCATTACAGACGTCATTGCTAACAAAGGGTTAACTGAGTCAATTAGCCATCGAAAACATTGCCTGGTGACATTTGGAGCTAGGGAGGGACTCTGTTTGTCATTAATTTCGGGAATGAGGTGACAGAAACACGGGCGCGGTTGGCACTCCAATTAATATTTGTATCACTATTAGCTATTAGACACTTGGGATTTGCTAACTAGCTAAAAGCTTTTAGGTATGTAAGCAATATCGCTTAGTGGGGCATGTCTACGCCTAAGTGAAAGTTTCACGACTGCATATCATTATGGTCTACATTTAAATAAAGTTGTTATAGGTAAACCGCGAAACTGTGACGTTTCTGACGTCACTTTTGTTGTATTTTTCTCCCAAATAATGTACTCCATATTTTTTATTATTAATTAAATGTTCTTCTTCAAGGTAAAAGAAAGATCCTTTAATTTATAGTCATGATGAGGAGTACATTAATTGTGAGGGAAATTAAAAATAAAGGTGATAAAAGTGACGTCAGAAACGTCTCAGTTTTGCGGTCGACCTATAGTAAAATAGCGTTTGTCTGTAAAGTCCCAATGCTAGAGAAAAGGCCTTACCTCAAGTGTAAGGTAAGTAATAAATTTGTATTTTTCGAAAAAAAAAAAATAGGTACCTACTTTTCATAGTGTATCTATTTTAATGGAAAAGGGGAACTTAACACAGGAATACTTGATATGTTTAATTTTGTTGAAAAATACGAGTACTGTGTTATTCCCTTATGTCTTGCCGGATATTTATGTTTAAAGATATTTATTCTCAAAAGAATTAACATAATTCACTTAATATGAGAACACAAAGCTTATGATAACGTTTCAAGTTAACAACAAACAAAATGACTTTAGTAACAATAAAAATGCTATCAAGTTTACAACAAATACAATAACTTAAGTAACAACAAAAATATGCATCAACAAAGTGGGTAATTCACGAACAAAACAATCACTGCGTTCGGGCACAGATATAAAGCAAGTCGCGCTCGCAAAAGACATTGCAAGATTATTCGCTCTTATGCCGTAGCAGTAAGATCCGTATTTGTTACTTGCGGAGTTTTTATAGATGAACATGTCGTTGCCGATTGGTTTGACGCTAGTTACCACGGATATAAAGTCGATCTACGCTCACGCAGGAAGTGGCAAGTTAAGTTTGTACTTTTAAATAAGTTTTAGATTTTATTATTTTTATCTATTGGAAATGAAACTGTTTATTAATCTTTAAATATATTTGACGGATTCAGTTAATTTTTTTTATATATATATTTATTTTTGTATTTGCTTATTTTTTTAAATCTTACTTACTCAGTTCAGGTACTGACGTGCAAATGTAAGGTTTATTATTTTTATTTATTTGTTCAAAAATCATTGTATTGTTTTATTTAAATATTTTCAATTTTTATTATATGTTTAACGTATTTATTTAGATATTATTACATATTGTTTATTTATATATATTTATTATTTTTTTTTCTATAAACTATTGCATATTTATATAAAAAAAATTACATAGGTATTTATATTTATTTTAATTTTTATCGATCATAGCTATTAATGATATAATGTTTGAGAGACTTTTTAAAAACATACATCGATTTCGACTCTTTGATATTTTTGGGGAGATTATTATAAAGTTTAGCACCCTCGTATACGATGCTTTTTTTCCCGTAGTTTTTTGTTCTAGGAAGTCGCAAGGTCAAGTCATTCGCGCGTCTAGTGAGTTTTGAGTGGACATGTTTTTTTTGTGTAAAAGTTATGTTACTATGTATATGTTTTTTGAAAATTTTACGGACTAATATACAGGTATTATAGGTATATGTTTGTTTGACTGTCATGAGTTTCGTTTCTTTAAATATTTTTTCAGTAGCCGTTAAATAGTCATAATGAAATAAAGTTTTTATGAGTTTATTCTGTGCCACCTGTATAAGCTCAATGTTACTCTTTGCCGCAGTTCCCCAGATTTCTATTAGGTAATCAATATGAGGTTTGACTAAAGAGTTGTAAATATTGAAGCGTACTCGTAAAGGCAGATAACGGACAATACCTCGAATCATACCTGTCAGGCAAGTTAATTTAGTT
Organism: Pyrausta aurata; assembly: GCA_963584085.1. Lineage (NCBI taxonomy): Eukaryota > Metazoa > Arthropoda > Insecta > Lepidoptera > Crambidae > Pyrausta > Pyrausta aurata. The sequence continues at coordinate 7,533,388 of OY757265.1, forward strand.
TTGATTTTCTCTAAATGTGGTTTCCACGTCAAGTGGCTATCTAAAATAAGGCCCAGATATTTTTCAGAACATTTTTCATTTATATTTATGTCATTAATTTTAAGTGGTTCATAGCTTTCTATTTGCTTATTAATAGCTGAAAAAATTACAAAATTGGTCTTCTGGATATTAATTGTAAGAAGATTGTATTGAAACCACTCATTCAACATGTTAAGGTCATTTTGTGCATTTACTCTAATGTCAATAATGCTGTCTCCAAAATAAAACAGACTGGTGTCATCCGCATAGAGGGTGATATCACCTGTAAGGCCGATGTCTTGTATGCTGTTTATATAGATAAGAAATAAAAGAGGTCCCAGAATAGAACCCTGGGGAACTCCACAAGTGATAGGCAAGGCTGTACTTTGGCACTGTCCTATCTTTACTAGTTGGCGGCGATTGGACAGATATGATTTGAAAATTTTAAGGGCTTGTTGTTGGACTCCTATGCTTTGCAATTTGGTTAGTAGCAGATGGTGGCTCACCGTATCGAAAGCCTTTTTAAGATCGATAAAGATACCTAGAGCAATTTTTTTCTGATCAATGTTAAGTTTAATTTTTGTTACGATGTCCATTGTAGCCGAGAGTGTATTTGATTTCGGTCGAAAGCCATATTGAGTTTTGCATAAAAAGTTTATTGAAGACAGATATTGTTCAAGTCTTTTATAGAGTATTCTCTCGAAGACTTTAGACAGGACAGGTAGTACGGAGATGGGACGATAATTTCCCGGGTCGTCTTTAGGTCCAGCTTTATATATCGGTAAGACTTTTGCGACTTTTAGACTATCGGGGAATATTCCCAGCTCTAAACACCTGTTAATACATGCCGTGAGTTCTCTGAGTATTATATTTTTGACACATTTTACGCACCTAGTAGTTGCTCCATCAATACCCGAACTGGTGTTTGAGTCGAGGCTATCAATTATTTTACTTATTTCATCGATAGAGGTTGGAGCAAGCTCACTCAGTCTATTCACATGTTGATCAGTCGTCGAAGGAAACACATATTGGCGGTATTTTTGAGGAATAGCTTCGGCCAGTGTTCTTCCAATTGTTGCAAAGAAGGTGTTAAAGTATGCGCATATGTCATTTGGATTTGTTAAGATTCTTGTAGGGGTTTGAAGTTTCGCCAATTTTACTGGTTCTTTATATTTGTTTTTGGAAAGGCTGTTTATGAGTTCCCATGTTTTTCTGGGTTTCTTCTTACATTCCGAAAATGCTTTATTATAATACTCTCTCTTCCGTTTTTTAATATGTTGAGATACTTTATTCCTCTCTCTTTTAAAGAGCTTTTCTATTTCTTTGTTTTCAGGATCTTTCTTGAGTTTCTTCCAAATCACGTTTCTTCTATTTATTCCATTAATTGCATCTCGATCAATCCAATCCTGTTTTGGGGGATTCATAATCTTAGTTTTCTTTATTTTACTTTTTTCTATTGATTTTAATAGCTTTTCTTCTAATATATCGTAATCATTGTTATCATCGTCCCTACCAAACACTGATTTAGTGTTTTCGAAAAGTTTTACATAGTCGATTTTCTCATAGTCTTTCCTAATTAGAGCATTTGTCTGATATTGTTTTATTTCAAAGTAAATTTGCTTGTGGTCTGATAAAGACGAATCTATTATTGCCATGTGAAATTGGTTACCCTTAAGGTTGGTGCACACATGGTCTATAATAGTTTTAGTTGTGCTTGTTTCACGAGTATTATAATCAACATCGATATTGTTTAATATAGTTAGGCCATTTTCTGTAAGCATATCCTGATATTCACGTACTGATGGATCCATTTTTAGAAGGTCATAATTAAAATCTCCGATAGTTATAACCCTCCTTTTGCTTTGTAATTGTTCTGAGTAAGTGTCAATAAAATCCTTTGAGTTTGAACTGCCTGGCTTATATACAGCGCCTATATCTATGGAGAATTTCCCAAGATGCAGCCACAGATAATGATTTCCATTCAGCGTTTTATCTTCGATAAGATTGTGTTTAATGGTGTTGTGGGCAAAAATGGATATCCCACCCCCCTTGCGATCAGTTCTGTGATTATAATAATGTGTATAACCCGGAAGCTGGGCCCGCTTAGCTTCGGAATCCGTTTTTATCCATGTTTCGGTAATAACTAAAATATGTATGATTACAGAGAACGATTGTATGATGCACTGTAATTCATCAAGTTTTCCAGGTGTCATGATGCTTCGGGCATTCATATAAAAACATTTTAAAGATTTTGCTGTGGTAGTTATATCTTCATATTTCACTGATAATTGATAAGTAATGTCGGGTATGTCAATCATATTGGCATGTGTTCTTGATGTACTTAGTTTTTTGGCTGCTGTGAGACTATTTTGGGGACATCTTTAATATATTTTATGGTAAGATTGGTTTCTCCATTATCAATGCGTCGTTTTAGTTCTTCTTTCAGGAATTTCATATGTAATTGTTGTTTTGGTGTTCGGTCTGCAAATATTTTTATACTGTCTGAGTCTATGGTTTTCTTATTCCGGAGAATCGAAATCACCATTTCATGTGATGCACAACAGATCTTCACAGGCCTACACTTTCCTTTTTGGAACGTTCCAAGACGAATGATTTTTTCAGGTTTAGGCATATTCTTATCAACAGTCTGGAGTACATTCATAACTTCTCTCATGTCAATTTCCATTCTTTCAGTTTTATTTTTATTTTCATACTCTGGAAGTCCAATTATGATAACATTTTTACTTCTCAGAGAGCGTTCGCTTAATTCAGCCATAATATCTTCGCAGGAAGATAATGCCATATTCTGGTTATTAGTGTTATGTTTTAATAGCTGAATATCTGTTTCTAAAGTTTGAATATTTTTTTTGTTGGCATCGGTGATATTCATGAGTTGGTCTACGTTTGTTTTAATCTTGTCCTGCTCTGATGCTAGCTTTTCTACTGATTGGTTCATTTTATTTATTTGTTCCCTGATGGTAGACATATCCGAGCATATTTTATTTGTGTTTTCGGTTTGATTTATTCCGAGGTTAGTTAAAAGTTTCATCATTTCTGCCATCTGTTCTCGTAATTCTCTAAGCTCGGATTTCACAAACGCATCGTCATCTACTTCTTTTCGTTTGCTTCGAGTAACTTTAGGAACGTCATCAATAACGCGTGTGTTTGGCTGCGAGGCACTTCCAGTCGGTGAGCGCAGTGTATTCATTTTGTATCTATGTTGTGTTACTCACTGTTTTATTCGGCGCAAAACAGCTCCGTCTTGTCTCCCTCACTCCTAAGGTTCGCAGAGACGGCGTTGTAACCTTCTTTGGGTGATGGAGTGGTGAGGTCTTAAGTTGCACTGATTTTGAGTGAGCAAAAATATTTTAAGGAGTACTTAAAATAAGGTCGAAAATTGGTTGACAAATTATTTACATTAAAATAAATTAACCGGGCACACGTCCGCTCTGTACGCTCGCCGCGCGTGTTCTCTATTCTCTATATTTACGTGAACATTCTAAAATAATTTTGCCGCCATGCAAATCTACATAACACGAAAAATCGATAAATCAAAACTTTTATCACCGCTTGCTTTTCACGAAGTCATTTGGACCCAAAACTTGAGACTTTGTATGGATGAAGGTTACTTTTAGTTTATGTTTTGCGAAATTCGACCTCCAAGGGATGAAAAGGGCTGCGAAAGTTTTGAAGATTCACTTACCTAATGTAGCATGTTTGGGTCCCGTGGGCCGCAAGGCGCCTGTGATTCAAGCCAAGTTACAATGCAAAAGTTCCAGGTCAATTTAGTAAAAGAGCTCCACCTGTTCTGGAGTAATGTTTCATTCTGCTTATGCAAGTATTTACCCGAGTTGGTTTTACTAAAACGCTTAAATAAAAGCGTCTCCATTGTAAGACTTTCTGAATTCGTTGCTGAATATTCTGTCCTTTTAATACAAATTCAAAATTTCGTTTTTATACCTCATGTCCCGAATCCTGAACAGTTTTTGATTATGCATGTCTATCAACAATCAGTACAATATTTTTTTATTAGTTTTAAAAATAAATATTAAAGAAGCTATATTTAAATCAAAACAAGCCTGCTCTTAGTTTCAAACAGTCCTTGAATAATTAATAACAATAATATGAATTTTAATAACTCGTTTGTATATCAAAACAACCTACGTGCACTGCGTAACGTATATCTATATTATTTCGTTTATTGACGTTGTTAAAATAACAACCTAACTCTCATCACTGGGACTAATGCGAACGAACTGTCCAATTATAAAATCGCTTCGAAAGCAAATAAACATGATTGTTTTCCCTCATGCTCGATGCTCCGCGAACTAATAATCTAATGAAACGGATTCGGCTAGTTTCGCTTTGATTAAAATCAATCATCAAATCGTTAATTAGCAAAATGAACCGAAATCAGTTGACAATTTGTCATGCGGAATTTCGCACCGCGGTTGCAACCATGCAGCCACTAAATAAAGGGCACCGGTTTCCGCCATGAAATGGTGCTGGAGATGAGTTTTGGCACAAATTTCGCATAATAGCCCGCGATACTTGGTGGGCGAAATGTCGGTATAAGAGCAAATAGACTTGCACTATTTGTTTTCGGCTTTCGACGTTTCATTGCTGCGAGTGCCGGAAACTACTAATTTGCGCGATGCAGTTTATGATGACGCTGTAGCAGAACAGGCAGCTAGCCTGCTTTATTTGTTTTAGCAGCTCTTTATCTTGTACATGATGGCACTAGAAAATATGGTCCTAAATGCTCAGAGCTATGTAACATATTAAGTACCAAAATGTGGGCGTAAAGGATACTTATAGCAGTAACAAAGGTTCATTTTAAAGAGTCAATGCATATGGCGTGATGTTTACACTTGTATTTTATGACGATGTAGATTTTTATTTATTTATTTTTACGATTCCCTGTGATACCGGCCCAACCCATACGCTTTGCAAATATTCTGTAGTCATTATTGTTGCTGAAAATATTTAAGAGTACCTTCCAACGTATAAGTAGTACAATCTTTGAATACAACTCCGATAAATTGATCCTAGAAACTAAAAATTTAAATGGCATATCGTTGAGTATGTTATTAGTAGTTCACGTGTATTTGGAGCTCATCTTAAAACTGCTAACCACAGATCTATCTAAAGGGTGAATAAAAAGGTAATAAAAAGCAGAGGAAATAAATAATGATACTCAATTAAAGCGAAATGTCATTCGTACTTTCGAACTTCTATTTTGATCTTGATTACCAATATGATATGGAAATAATTACAGATCGGATTGATAACATCCTTTTTTGAAGTTGGTTTTAAATGGAATATTACTAAGGTTCAATTTCATGATCGATAATATTAATAAAGTTTAGTTACCAGCGGTTGAATATTTACGATTGTGTGTGTTTTTTAGAAAAACTACCTAAACTAAATGTCAGAATGGGTATTTTAATGACTATTAGTTCAGGTGTTTTTACTTCTAAACATACACAATCGTTAATATTCAACCGCTAGTAACGTAACTTTACCATTACTATCGATGAAGAAATTGGGCCTTATTGCTTACCCTGGACGTTACCCTGGTGCTGGAGTACTAACATCCTGACTGATGACACCCTCTTGTCAACTAAAACCAAAGAATCGGATTCGCAGTCTTAATCCCGGGTAACCCAACGCAATTTATTAAAACTTCTTTATTTAATCTCGCAAGTTATAATTTTTGCGGCGAACTTCAACGAAAGTTGAAGATAAAAGAAACAAAACAGCGGAAAGCTTTTTCAGGTTGTTATCAAAGGCCATTATCTCTTGACCTGAAAAGTGGATTTATATTTTGTTTCTTCTTATAAGGAGTAAATAAGTTAGCGAGAGCGGAGACGTAATTTAAAAGTTACATCCAAGTGGTCGGCCCTCGAAAGCTTGCTTAACGAGTCCCGAATATGATTTAGCTACAAGGAAAGATGATGAGTTTTAGATTCGTAACGGAGAAATGGCGGAATCGAACGTTAATAAATGCTTCCACCGCCCCTCGTTTTGTAACTTCAATGGGAGAGATGTTTTGAGATCGCAAATGAGGCAAACGTTTGTAAATGTAATCAAGATCAAGATATTATGAGTTCATTCTGTGCATTTTGTTTATTAAAATTGAAAAGCTACTCCTATAGACGTACCTTTTTTAGGGGCACGGTTTCACTAGGTGACAAATGTCGTGCGACAAGTTTCGGCAACATATCAGCGATGTTGCCTGTAAAAGTCCAATGTCAATCGTGAATCCGTGGCTTCACTTTTTTCGTTTTCATATAATAGTCACTAATAGTCAGTAAATATTTTCTTCCATCAACACTGTGTAAACCAGCATCTTTGAAACCAATTCATCATACTAGTATTTTCTTAACCAGCATAGTTTTCTAGGTAAGTATTATCAATCCGACCGAAAAGTGGAGACCAAATTAAATATTCAAATGTTTCTTGTGTTTTCTGTCATTACAATATTTCATTGCGAATAATGAAAAGTGGCTTAAACAAAGCGAAGTGTCCCACGAACAAATAGAACATTAGCTACGTTTTTAATTTAGCAAAAGCTCTAATTAATAAGAACGCCGGCAAGGGACACATTATTAGCATTATTTACATGACAACAAAATTAAAAATGAGCTCTCGTTTCCGTTCTATCCATTTGCTTAATGGACTTATATGGCACAAGGGATTCGCGTACAAACTTTCATCATACTAAAAGCAACGCACGGAAAATGCCCTCGGATTAATAAACTTCATATTTTCTCGTCCCTGAGAGCTATTTCTGTTTGCCGTAACATCAGCTGGACAAAATTCGTCTATATCTCTGAATGGTATTGATTGAAAAACTATTTGGCTATGATTTTGTCCGTGACTTTGTCCGCTCGGGAACGGTAAAGCCGACGACGCGAGTAATCAATCATAACCGGTCTACTTTGTTTAGCCGATGTATTCATAGGACGAAGTTTCCTACTCACACTTAGTATACTGGTAAATATGGGTAACTGGCACTCTAGTGAAGCAACTTCGTAGAATGTGGAATGGAATACCGAAGATGTGTTATTGTAGCCTAAAGAAACGTCTGGTTTCTTTCATTATATACGACACTTAACTAAGGGTATGTCAACTAAATAATTATATAAAATGTTAAAACTTAATTATCTTCGGGAATCCCACATCCTGACTTAGTGTAATTACTAGCTCTTCTAATACTTGTTTGTAGAGAAAACGTAAAGTAGATATCTATACTATGGTATATCAGAATAAATCCTTGTTAAAAGATGAAATATGAAACCAAAAATTGCGCACGGGCGGGACTCGAACCAGCATCTTTCTGGCTAACCGGGCCAACTGCTCTTCCAATTGAGCTACCGTGCTGTCGGTCCGACCACGCGAAATTCTTGGCCTCATTGATACGTCATTGCGTGACGTTAGCGCCATCTACCCGTCTGTTTATGCAACAGCGGGCCAAGTAGTTATTCTTTACAGAATAAATTCAACTTGGAAATGATAACGCTTCCCTAATTAATGGTTTTACAATATTTTTAACACTCACAGTGACATATTTTATTCTTAAAAGATGAAATATAAAACCAAAAATTGCGCACAGGCGGGACTCGAACCAGCATCTTTCTGGTTAACCGGGCCAACTGCTCTTCCAATTGAGCTACCGTGCTGTCGGTCTGACCTCGCGAAATTCTTGGTCTCATTGACCTTGTATTAGGTAGGCTCTATTTCAGAAGTTTTTTTCGTAAGTATGCAAGTCAAATATCACTTCTTTTTCTATTCTCATGAGTCGTGCCTTTCCGAATGAATATAAATCAAGCAATTTCTGTGCCGATTGAGTAGTTTCTTACCAGCTTTAATCACAGTTTCAGCACTTCTCATATCAATTTCCCAAGATTCAATGTCTCAAAACTTGCATGCCGTCCGTCTGCTTTCGACCTAATAACAAACTGCGCTCACACAGTCTCCAGATATCCATAATTAAATTCTAGTTAGGAAGTAGGTACGCCTGGGGCGCAGAGTAGCTTTTCAGAAATGAAATTTAACAATTCACACCAAGTTCTAACTAGCGCGCAACCCTAACTTAGAATAATAGAACAAGAATAATAGAATAGGATACGAGCCGTCAAAAGCCATCTATTGTCGTTCGTAACACATTGCTGTTATTGTAATGGTAAGCTAATATTTTAGCATTTCAACTATGAGTACCTACGAAACGAATGGTTAGTCTAAATCAAAATTTATTTACTTACTGTGACCATTTGTCCAGGAAACACAAACATGAGGTTTATTCATCTTTTAGACTAAGCAAATATGTAGGTAGGTATACCTATATGGACATACAGAATATACGTAAAAAAGACAGAATACCGTTGCTTGGATACCATACGATATACTCTTTTGTGTGGATACTCAGCCCGAAATGTTGTATCTGCGACCCTATTTTTGAATCACTCGCGTCAATATGGCGTAAAATATTTGATGAAAATTGATCGATTTTCGAATAAAAAGTTACAACTTACACGGAGGTGACGAAAAAACATTGCGTCGATTTGCATGATTTTTGTCGACTTTTAATTGATTTTCAAACGAAATTTGATAGGGATATTGACGATAATATTAAAAAAATAGAGTTCTTGTATCTGTAAATAATTTATAAAGATCAAAAATTTTACAATTCATACATACGTTAATCTGCACAACTGAATCAGTAAGAGATTATTTTTTTTTTTTTTTATTGAAATGTAGTCAAAAATGATGCATGGCTTAAAATTGAATCTGCATTGTGATGGGTGATAATTTAAAAAGAAATTGTGGGTATTTATTGAAATGTGAAAATTTCATACGAAATAGTAACCGTGTATCCAATATTCATACTAAATAGTTTGATAAGCATCACGTGTCAGTTTATTTATTAAAATAAGTAAAAAAACACGCAGGACGGAACTGGATGAAAGTGGCGCGGGAGAGACGAAAATTGATAAATATGGAGGAGGGCCTATATCCTTAAAGGAGTTAAAATAAAGGCTGCGATGGATGGATGGATGGATGGTAAAAAAACACCGTGTGTCCATACTAAATAGTTGGAAGCATTACTCATTCATTATCAGTGAATGAAGTGAAACGCGTTACATTGACGCGCTTAATTCAAAAATAGGGTCCAAGGTTACATTACAAAGTGTATGTAATTATGCTCATTACACAATTTATATTTGGCTTGGATGGCTACTGGACGTATTCGTATTATGAAAAAAATCGGGTGACGCAATATACCAACCCGTTTCTGAACTACATTTAAGTCTTGCATCAGAGATTCAGAATATGAAATTTTGATCTAGATCCTAGATGATGCAGTAGAGTAAGTCGTTACAAACTCGTTTAGTTGCCGTATTTACATTCGCAGTACAGGCCGTATCATTGCACCTGGGTTCCGTATAAAGAACAGCTTCACATGGGCACATTTATCAAATCGTTATACCAAAGTTTCGAGACACGTGGCTGTGCATTTATATATAACGTATTTATGACTTAAACGTCATTTATCTTGTTTTGAAAATAACTGTAAAATTCTAATGCCAATATCGAATGTTAAAAACACTTTGTATTGGAAACGCTTTTGGAAAATATAACTTAATTATATTGTAAAGATTTCATTTGCGAATTCAGTTGCTGACGTTATGAGATACCTCGTAATCAAAGCTTTGCATGCGTTGTCAAATATTTTATATTCGACTAATAGACGTTTTATAAATAAATTCAACCATTCCGAAATGAGATAAGGGAATATCTATGAACACAATTTTGGGCAACTCAGTTGGTCGCGTCATCTTTTTCTCACGGGTATTAATGCCGTTTTGAAACAGAGTCGAGTGATTTTGCATAATTTTCTCAATGATTTATCCATCTGCTGGCCTAATGGAATAACGAAGTAGAATCAAACCAATCGCATTATCGGTCCCTTCCAATGAATTTTAGATTTTTTATTTTCGGCATTTTTGCACCTTTGGTAGGGTACCTAATAAGTAGTAAAAGTTATTGTTATTTATTCATGATAGGTGAGTACACTTTAACTCAAGCTAAGTTTATAATAGTGCAATGATTTGACACATAGTATAGCTATAAATTCAATTTCTCGGGAATTAAAGCAGTTGTTTGGTTCAAAGGTTTATGAGTGAGTAGGTACTATAAATCAACCGTATTTTTGCACATTAAAATTTGTTCTTAATTTTGGTAAGAAAAATTTGTGAAACTACGTTCTTTGTTTCACTTGTAGGTCTTTTTCCGTGGTTTTATTAAATTTTCCTTTCAAAGTGAATACTTTGACCTCTAAACTTGCGCTGATTTATATTCGTTTAATTCCTCTTTACAAATCGCGCCTTGTCCCATTTTTGCCACAAATTGATGAAGACATTATATTTAAGACGAGTAATATAAAAAGTCTTACAGTTGAAAGATAAATGTAGGGACTTTTTAATTTAGTTTCGAAATGCATTATGCTCCGTTCCTTTTCTAAGTAATTATTTTCCGTCTTTGGTTTTACACCGCAAGTTTTTTGTGTTTAATTTTTTATCTGAAGAGTATTTTTTAACAACACATCAAACATAACAATCTTTTTTTTTATAATGGAAGCACGCGCCAGAAATAAGTGAAAGGAATAAAAAGGTAAAAGTTTTAATGGTCCGACATTAAAACAAACATTTGTGTCAAAAAGGATGGTGGCAAATGGCAAAGCGTTTCAGTCACGTCCAAAATGACAATGTGTGCTACCGAAAATTATACACACATCTGTGACAGCCTTATTGTGTCCCATCTTGCGAGCTTAAACAATCTAATTTAAAGTATTTCAAGTATCATCGTCACTTTTGATGTATATTGTTTCAAGTAGTCATTAACTTGCAAGGTCGTATTCTGGTACAAAACTTGCTTACCAGCGTTCACGAACTTTGTATATAACAAGACAATTATTAATTTATAATAATAACCCTATTATAACGTCCTCCTGGGGCCCTATTTTGAATCACTCTCGTCAATATTACGAGTTATTTTCGTTCGAAAACGAGTTATTTTCCTTGACTTTTAATTCATATTCGAACGAAAATCACTCGCCATCTTGAAGCGAGTGATTCAAAAATAGGGCCCTTGGTCATATCCGACCTGTTCTTGTTCCTTCACTCTCAATATTCGGTAAGATCAGGCGCAGGACCAACGGCTTGCTTTCCGAGGCAAGGTGATTTTATCAACACCAGCTTCCTGACTCCGAGCTATTTCCGAGTATTTTCAAGACAGAAAAATCATGAAACCGGTATACCAGGACCTCTTGTATAGCAACCAGAGAACTAACTATCACACCAACGAGGCAGTCATATAACCATTTTGAGTATATTTGCCAAACAAAAGAAAGTCCTTACCTTTTCTTCTTCAAACAAAGTTTCTCTTAGCTTATTTTATTCGGATGCATATCAAAACTTCGCTGAAAGAATCCGCGTTCTAAAAGTCGGATCAAGTAGTGGTTCTACGTACAGAAAGCCTTAATGCAAAATTGGATTTCGCGGTCCATTAATTTTCAATTTGCGTGATTGCAATTTTGGAGGTTTCTTCCAAAGTCGTCTGGATTGGGGACAGAAAATAACAAAAAGGCTTTGGGAGGGGATTGAAGTGAATATATTACAAGCCAAATCTCCGCCTCTTAACTTATTTTGCAGCAGACACGAGAAATTAAACTTGTTGTTCAAGCTCTATAAGACTTCTCATGCATTAAGTAGCTTTGTGTTTTTATTACTTTTATTTGGGTTCCTTTCAAACATTTTTCTTTGTTTGAGCTAATATTTTAAAATTTAAGTTTCAAATTTTAAAGAGTAGAGTGTATTTTAAGGCTATTTTCCCTTGTCAGTTAGATACTTTGTGGTCTCAATTCAAGTTATCTAATTAGTTTAACAGCATATTCTAATATTATCAATTCCAGTTCATTTGATTATACAAATAGAAACCTTACCTAAAACCTAATTAATACCCAGTAACGTGAGAACAATTGACCATTAACGGTTAGCATTTCAGATAATGGATACTCACTAGAATTTGTCTGAGTCAATTAATCAAATGGATACACTATTATTACTTTGACACGAGCATTCTTATAAGGGTTTGTTAACATACACGTGTTAGTAAATAAACGAATATTTTGGGAGGCTTAATAACTGTTTTATTTAGGCCCCCTTAATTTGGCTCTGTATCGTATTCTCTCGTCCTTCATATTTCAACTGAACTTTTAATATATTAAATCCAAATAACATATAGAAACACAAAACAGGCTACAATTATAGCATATGTATAGATATCAGCTGCTACACTTAGTAACATGCAGTAATTGCTGAAAAGTTACCTCAAAGTACATTACCTGCTTAGAGAAAATTGAATACCCAAACTAAGCACACTACTTATACCTACTTAAATGTTAACACTAAGCGGATTGGTAAGTTATAATTTTACTCTAGCTGCAGTTACTCAAACTACGTTCTATTAACAGCTACACATCAACACAAGTGTTAAACCTACTTAGTTGCCTACTTATATTCTCAAACGAAAGTCCTAAGTTACAACAAGCAAGTTTGGTTTAATGCTATCATAAAACGCTTGAATGCTTCAAACGTTATCTTGTACATTGGCAACTAATGTATGTATTTCATTCTCTCGTATTAGGTATATTGTCGATGTAGATATGTTCCAAGCCATTTGTTCGAGGGACGTTTAAACGGCGAAAAAACGTGACAAGAAAACAGAACCGTCACATTAAGCGTTCTTTATTGTGCCCCTCCGGTTTGTTCTGTGTGCAGATTAAAACATGATATTTATGAGACTGGCATTATGTGTCTGGTGAAGATGGACAGTGGCTTTATTTCGTTATTGTCGAGAATTAAACTGGCGTTATTAAAGACAACACCCCCTTTTGCTTTTGCGAGCGGTTTTGTATCGTATTGTCGTAAGTTGAATGAATTAAGGATCTACATGCTTGAAACGAGAAACAATTTATTTGTATCATGGTTTGTCTTTATTATTTTACTAGGACTATATAAGCTATTAATCAGTCAGGGATCAAACGACTCTCGAGAGTCGCATAACAATGGAATTTCTATTGTGTCTCGTTCACACATACTTGACGAGTTAAGAAGAAATGTTTTTAGTAGTTGGTTAAATATTTACTATTGAATGTCACTCTTCGCTGCACCAACTTACATAGCTTCGAATGCCGCTGTTGCGACACACGCTGTTTCGAATGCCGAGTTTAACGTAACGTAACTTAACATTAGTAAAAATACATTTTTTTTTAATTTTCAACACCGACTGAAAGCTTAAAGTGGCTATAATAAATGATTGATTACTGACGCTGTATATTATGTCATCATCGATCATCGACGCACAAACATTTTTATATTTCCCGACTAACAAAGCGTTCCCGTAAATTGCAATAGCTGCACCTGTTTTGCGATCGTTTTTTGTTATTTTCTTAACTGCCCCGTAAATAATGCCAGATGTCGCGCAATATCAGAGCGGGGTAAACACCAAACAAGCGTAATGGCCGGTTATTGGTTCCGTTAGAAGTTACGAGTCGAACAACACGCCCTTTGAGTTTGCAGACTGGACTTCGAAGCACTGGATTAAGTTCGGTGTTTAGTGCACTGCTGTTTGAAGACACGGTGCACTTAATTAATTTCATTATGAAAAGATATAAAGTCTTATGTACTTAGTTTGACAAACTCTGAGTGCTAATCTGAGGTGCTAAAGTACTTATAATGTTTGAGACTCAGAGATATAGTTATCCAAAGAAATAATCCCTAATTAATGTTTATCACGGTAAGCGTTTTTGTAGTAAATGGCAATGTCAAGTTCTATGACTAGACACATTTGTTTGCAATTCATTCGCTGGTTTATTTCGTTAGAAAAATAATATTATTGTACTAAACTAAAACCATTTAGAATTTAATACTGGTTACTTAAGCTGCGTTTCCACCAGAGATGTGCGATGGAAATGTGTCGTACGAGGATGTTTAGCTGTGCTGTGAAAATGTGTAGGTGTTTCCACCAAAGCTGTGCGATGAAAATGTGCCTACGAGAATGAGTAGCGGAGCTGTGAAAATTCGCATCAATGTGTGGTGCGAGGACGCGTTGCGAAGCTATGAAATGTGTCGACGGGGGTGCGGTGTATGCGCAAACCTTCTCAACACACATTCCTCGCAACCATCCCTCACACGTTTTGTATGCGCAAAAATCTAGCTCCACTTAGCCGTTTCCACCAGAGCTGTGCTGACCGAGGCGAGGTAAATGAAACGATTCTATTGGTTCTTTACAAACACATCTCTTGCTACGCATTCTCGCACATCTCTGGTGGAAACGCAGCCTAAGGGGGCTATTTTAAATTTTTGCTTCTATTAACAGGCGTCACTCTGTATACATTCGAACCATATGAATAGTCGGTTTTAATTTCACTGCGTGAAAATAGGTACTTTGTTACACTTGCGGTTTTCACACTTTACAAGCACCACTCACCAGCATACGTAATGCAAATACCCGTTATTGGTTTCGTTCAGAGTTATAGGGACTGCGCAATGTGCATTCTTTGGGGAGTTGAACACTATTCTCAGTTCGCAACACATGCTTTGCAGACGAGAAAGTATGTGTTCACCTTTATTTCAGAACCGCGTACACTTGTGGAATTTAAATATCTGCTTATTTTTAACAAAAAATGTTTAAAAAAACTGTAAATTGACCACGAAGAAACATTTTTGCACTTGGAATTTTGTCTACTTTTTGTCACACACTTGTTGGGACTGCAAACTTGTTTTTCAAAATACTCCAATATATTATGGTTGTAGCATCACAGAATATATAATAGCACTCGTTTTGTTTCTTTTTTAAAACAAAGGGTAGCTTATGTTACCCGGACTATAACGAGGAATTGATTTATTCCTAATTCATCAAAATCGACTTAGTAGTTTAGACATGAATGTGGGATCCACATAAATAATCACATACACGGATTTACAAAGACTGCTGAAATTATAAAGCTTACTCTTGTCTTTGATGTAGTCAGGTAATAAGAGGGTTTTTAGTTTATTTTTGTTTTTATAGTGTTTTGTCACCATACAAACTTAATAATATAAATTGCACTTGTAAAAAGACAACTGTGAACCTGTGACAGACGAGGAATTGAACCCCGTGTCTTACGCAATCCGGGCGTATGCCTATACCACTCGGCCACCGTCACATTAACAGGCCTGTTGAATTTTGCTAGAGGGTTTTTACTTTATGACTGCTACATTATGATCTAGTAAGACTGCATGTCTGTTTGTTTTGTACGCGTTTGTTAGAGGAAGGATCCCCTTAGCTTATTTGGTGCAAGCAAACAAGCAGGCGTCTTTAAAAACTTTCAGCATGGTTTCTGTGCTTCAGCTTTATGTCACAAAAGCACAGAAAATATAATAGTCATAGTTTTATGTCATGCATACCTAATAATGGTGAATATCTTCATCGTATCTGTAGTATTCCAACACAAATTCCAATGTGTTTATTATAGCCGAAGCTGTCAAACACATGCAAATGCATGCTTTGATACGCATATATTGGTGTAAAATATTCCGAGTCAAACTGATGCACCGATATTACATACATGCTGAGTGAGCACTGTGTGCATCCGAGTATCAGTAATGTAAGCAAGATATAGCTTAGGTATGTATTTCGGCGTGTATCTTTTGAGCCGAAACTATCGTACGATTGACTTCCAACATAATATTACCTAATACCAGTTTAAATTGTGCTGTTAGGTTAAAGTGCCTTTAGAAAAGTACGTATTCGTATTATGTTAAAAGCAAAGAGTTATTTTTACAATGACAATGATAGACTAAGGTCCTATTTCACCATTGACAAATAAGCAATAACCAAAAATAATAATTAACTTATTAGCCACTTAAACGCCCAGCCTCTCCGGCCGCATATATGCTTACCGTCCGTGACCTTTAAGGAGCTTTTAAAACAGGCCATTACAATATTCTTTATAGCACTTATAAGCTGTACAGAAAATACATGAAGTCACAATATGAACAGAGTGGGCTTATCCTTAAAAGAGATCTCTTCCAGCCAACCTATAGGTGTTTACAATTTATGTGATTACGTGTACCTGCCAAACATGTTATGCCTTTTATTGATTTGCTTTTGTCATACCAACATTGTATGTATATAGTTTTCAGGTCGTAACTTGGTTACTAACATTAAAGTTCGCTCAGTCCATTGATCAAAACCACAAGCCACTCAATCAGGAAGCAGCATATTATATCTGATTAACCGTGTTAACGTGTGACCTAAATCAAATTTCTACCATATTAAGGGTCTATAGCAGTAACCTGATATTTCTTGATTCTTTGTTAGTTAAACAGAAAGCTGGTGTAACTGAGAAGACGTTTTGAAGATACCAAATTAAACGAACAACATACAATGTCTAATTAATTATACACCACACTCATATTTTATTGCGACAGAAAATCATTTGTAGAATTATAGAATTTAGTTCTAAAAAATTATATAAATGTAAAGAAATCCAATGTAAATAAATCTTTTCATAATTAATGTATAATGCAAATAATATTGTCATTTATAATTTCATTCAACAAAGTTATAAATTATTAGTTAATGCTAATCTAAATAAGTATAATGAATATCTGTTTAAAATGTTATTGTAATTTATTAGGAAAATAAAGGCTATTTTTTATTTATTTATTTGATTAAAGAAACCGTAGCTAGCATTCTACAAACAAAAAATATTCATTTAAATTCATTTGTTAAAAGATACAAAAAAAACATAAAAGTTGGTTGTAGGGTGCTACAGAAGATATCCAATAACACAGGTATAGATCCAAACGTAGTTTACCTCTAAACACGTGTACACTAACTTTAAATAAAGAACAAAAACTCTTTCAAGACAGGAGTTAATAACGTGTCGGTGCTATTAAGCAGCCAATTGTGCCGCTGTGTTACCGTCGCCTTCATTTTAAATTCAAATACGGCTATGTCCTCTCGCGTGCAGCTCCCATCAAAAATTAATGTTACTAGTGAGAGAAGTGGGTCGTTCAGAACAGCTAGAGATTTTACACCATTATGCTGTGAAGTAAACTGTGTTTATAATGTTTAATGAACAGTATAGTACACCAGCGGGGATATTATTAAATTATGCAAGCATTTGCACTACGTTTATCGGGATTGTATAAACTTAGAAGCACTGATGGTTCGTGGTAAGCTTTGCTTAAGGGAAACAGTCGGTTAAGCTTTATCTCATTTAGAAAGGCAAAGTTTGTGCCTGTGATTTAAGATACCTACAGCATATAAGTGTGTTGGATCCATAAAATTAATATTCCTATCGGAATAGAAGAACAAGTAAAAGCTGTCAAACGAAACCGATTTTCGATGACAATAACCAATTTTAGTAAGTTACATTAGTAACTTAAAATGAGATAACCTTTCGTCCAGGTAATTTATACTTATGTTCCTAGGTGAAATACATTAGTTTACTGCATGATAAACAGTCAACACAAAATATCGAACATGCAGCCTTAGTGTAAAACGAAAAATTATTTATTTGCACAAAATATTCGTAAACATGCATTAAATGTTATTTTGTCTTTACTTTTTACATAACGTTAACGTTTATAGAAAATATTAAGCAAACTTTGTACTTTAAATTTAAACCGGATTGGCAAATATAAATCGTAAATTGAGAGAGGCTTCGATTTGGACTAATTTACCTCTTAAATGAGAAGTTGTTAGGGTTATTTTGCGGTAAGTAACAATAATCAATCACCGATCAAGTCCCCATGTTTCTGAAGCACAATTTTTCTTAAATATAAGTACACAATTTCATTTGATTATAAAAAATCACATGAAAGAAATTTTCAGCGAGGCTCTTTACTCTGGGGCTTCTAACTGTTTGACAGCCGTCAAAAATGGTTCTGCTGCATCATATCTTGCATCTCTTTTTATCGCACAGCTTTATCCTACTGACATCTCGCTTTTGTCGTTCTATTCCGAAAGGGATATAATCATTCTATGGTTGGATCTCAGCACTGAACATTTCTTACAAAGATTGAAAATAGTTACATAACTATTTTCAATCTTTGTAAGCTCGCACTCGCACTCGCACTTGGCCGGTTTTTTACAAGTACTAACATTAGTACTTGTAAAAAACCGGCCAAGTGCGAGTCGGATTCGCGCACTGAGGGTTCCGTGCCAACTTTAACTGAATTAGGGATTCTTACTTCCACTTCGCCAAAATACCACAATATTTTGTTGACCGCAAATATAACTTTGTTTTTCATAGTGTTTGTATGAAAGACAAAGTTATATATGCGGTTGATAAAAATGTGCTATATCTCAAAAACTACTTGTTCGATTTCGCTCAAACTAATTTTCGTTGAATGTTTTTGTTAAGATCTACATTATATATATTTTTCAAAATTTTCACTTCCTTAGTTCAAAAGTTAGATGGGGGCCCATTTTACCACTTTGAAAGCGTCTATATCTGAAACGTGAGACTTTTAGAAAAAATGATTTTAGGAACCTTAATGTCATTTTAAAAGACCTATTCATAGACACCCCACATGAATAGGTTTGGTAAAAAAATTTTTTTTAGGTTTTAGTTTCATGTATGGGAGCCCCCCCTTAAATATCATTTAATTAAACTTTTAGTACCTGAATCGGAAAGCGGTGAACAAGATACAACTATCTACCGAGTTTCAACGGTGTGATGCTTATAGTTTCAGAATAAAGTGGCTGTGACATACGGACGGACAGACAGACAGACAGACATACAGACTTGACGAAACTATAAGGGTTCCGTTTTTTGCCATTCGGCTACGGAACCCTAAAAAACATGTAATACATATTTTTAACCACAAAGTTTTAATTCTAGATAAGTGTTTGTATAGATAGATAATAGAGTAGGGGTTAATAGCACGCACAATCGGGTTTCAATTTCGATCGCAGGCTTAAAACCTTTTGTTTCCGGACTGTCACTTTATATTTGTACCTTGTAATGGGCAGGGTACGTGCCTAGAATGCCCATTATTTTATTATCAGCCCCCAGCACTTTGTAAAACGGAAGCAAAGACAAGGAATGCCTGGTGAAGCTGCAATAAAAGTGAACAACCAGACTAAATGTGTTTACTTTCTCGATAAGCAGATAATTAAAAGACGTTGTACGGAAATTATGGGACGTTTTTTGACAATAAATTACTTACGTCATAGATTATAGTACGTTCTGTTTGGCGATAAATACTTAAAAAGTGAGATTTCATTACCTTCAGGGTTAGATACAAGTCATAATCAAAGTAGGTGTGCAAATATGCTTTTTTAATCCTACAATTAATATGTTTACGAATAATTTTACAGTCAAGACTAAAAGCCTTTACCTCTCCTTTACGCCTTTACTTCTCATGAAAAGAGTAATATTTTATTTGCAGCAAATTACACAATGTTTGTTTGTTGTTGAAGTACTCTTTTATTTATTATTCATTTATTTAAACTTTATTGCTGCGCGAGTTGTACAATTGATAGACTTATTACCTTGCAGCATTCTGTACCATTCGAACGCTTGGTAATGTTGAAATTTTGGCAAATACTTTGTTGGCTTTGTTCATTCTTGGTTTTACATGAATTTGTCAACAAAATCAAATTATATTTAAATTTAGTATTAATGATTTCTAACCGGAGATGAGATTGGTACTAATAAAGCCATTCAATATCTAAATGGACAAGAAATTCCTTTTGTATGTACAAAATAAATAACACATCAATTTCGTATTTAAGAATTCTTTAGTACACTCCCAAAGTTTGTACGGACGAAAAGTTAAGGGTTAAACGTGACTCTCGACTTCATAGAAGTCTTTCTTAGCGCCGAAAACGGCGATGCCAATAAAATGACCGATGAAATTCGCTCGCCTTGCGCCAGAGGCCGCTTTGCATGAAGTGAAATACGTTTTCACAAACGAAATAAGGTTGAATCGTATTTGAAAACGTTTATTCACTACTTTAAGACCTAGTTGCATGACCGATAGTTAACTCGTGTAACGTTTGAGTGTCGTTACGCAGTGTTTGTAGTTTACGATTGTGTGTGTTTAGAAGGAAAAATAACTTTGGTTATTAAAATATATATTATGATATTTGTTATAGGGATATATAAGATTTTTTCTTTAAATATTCAATCGTTGGTAACTTTAACTATCAATCACGCTACCGGGCCTTAGTCAATGGTTTTTAAACCTGTCAGTTTACCACTGCAATTTATAAAGCTATTAATTTAAAATTAATGCTTCTTTGTAAAATTAAGGTAACTAAAATATCTAGATTAAATTACTAATAATAATGGTTTCAAACAATTTTCCGATGAAATTGTTTGGGGCCGCCACCCTCGTACCCATGGGTCGTAAAGGTCAAACGGATAGGTATCAAAAGGTTAAATTGTAATGCATAAAAAATGCGTAATGACAGTGTACCAATTCAATTAAGCATATAAATTACGCAATAGCACAAAATGGTTTGCTTTTAAAACGTAAAGTAATTGTACTTCTAAGTTGTTACCGTGTAGGTATGGATGTTTCGAAGAAAATAATTTGAAAGAAAATCCATCGAATAACTGAGACATTATTAAACATTCAAAAACTATTACAATTCTGTATCCCGCACCGTCGATTGCGTAGTGTAGCACGCTCCAAAACGCGGTATCAAATACACATTCAGTCCAAAATAAACGTCCAATATAGACTATAAATCGGGGCAGAGGCGGGCAAAATAAAATTAAAACTGCGCTTGTGGGTGCACTGAATCATGGGGGTATATCGGCTATCCGGTATCCCCCAAGGATTTGGCAACCGATACATGATTGTGCACTTAGGGGCGGTTGACCGGGCCGACTGACCCTGTAGGTAATAAAAGCGTACTTGCTCTTCAAGGGTATGGATAGGTGCTGTTACGTGGTTGTCCGTTCTTTGATACGTTTTTTACCCAAGTTCGGAATGAAAGTAGCTTTTTTTCATGCTAAAATATACGTTGATGCTTTTCGGGCTATACGAGTATAACTTTCCTGTCTACCTACATAGTCTTAAGATGTTTATAATATTTTAACTAACTTCGCAATCGTCCAATCACGTACACAGAATATTTTAAGAATGTAACTACGGCGAAAATGATACATAGACTCACCTGTTACCGCATTACTATTTTCCTAAAGAACCTTGTCAATTCATTTATTCCTACAATCTCTAACGTTGGTACTTTAAATTGTCTCTTGGGATCAAAAATAAAAACAAAGTGTCTCTATGAACAGTCACGTCTTTTAGTTTATTGCATCCACATTCATTTATCTTCAGCTTGAGCGAGCTAGCTTATCCATCACTTACTTTAAAGTTTACTTTTTATAACCGGTTACAGAAACAACACACTACGTATTTTACAAAGTAAAGCCACAGCCACATTTTATGTGTTTTACTTCACTCTTATGTAGTGTATCATAATATCACCTCATACCTAAGGCCTTTGCCTAGCTGTGGAATGTTTACAAGTTAACTTTGCTTTACTTTTGTCTTTCTACTTTGCTCTTATTACACAAATTCATCCTACGTTAAAAAAGTTTATACGTAGGATGTCCACCAACAAGATGGACGACTTTTTAAAGATCACATGATCACACTGAATGCAGACCTCTTGTGATCGGTCGCTGTGGAAAACCGTGGGGGTGGCCTATGTTCAACTGTGGACGTCCTTTAGCTGATAAATATTACGCAAATTCTACGGAAGGTAGTAAATTTTATGTTGAAGCTATTGTGACAATACCATATTACTTTTTTTCTAACTACTTGTGCAGTGTAAGTCCTTATGGAGAACCAATTTTGGGTGATAATAAGTTATTTATAATGAAGATTAATGTCAAAATAGTAAGGCAGTTTATATTACTCCGCATAAAAAAACGTGTAGGTAAGACTGTAAATATAATTATCGGTTTCTGCAAATAAGTGGCTTTCCAGATAATTTCAAAGTTTCCTGTCACAACTGTGCTCCTTGTACTAAATCTATGGGATCATTTGACACGAAGCAATAACTCGACAAAGTTGCTAAATATACGATTCGCGACGACGACAATGACGTCGTGAGTGCGCCATAAAAGTCTATAGCAGTTTTCTCAACGTTTAATGGACGGCTCTCCGTTGCTTGAAACTCTGTCCCAACTTTGAACAGCGAATTCGAATTTTACTGCGGTTTTCTGTTAAAAGTTTCCATATTTTTTTATGAGACGCGATGCAACTTCTAAATAATTTTCATCGCAAAATGAAAATTGTTTTTTGATGCCAGCCCTTTGAGCATAGTGCTCGGGATTATTAAATTAGTCATGAATATTCAAATTAAATGATGTGAAAATTTCTTAATATTAGAGCGGCATTTGTGGCCTCTTGAGCCGCATAATTTTAAAGCTTTGGCTCTTATTATTTTTAATATTTTCAGACCATGCCACAGCAGGAATTAGGCTTATTTAAAAAAAACTATATCATAAACTTGGCGCAAACCCGTTACTGGCTTAGTAAATAGTGGTATTTATTTACTAACTTTTAATCATGAAAGGTATACTCAGGTATACCTATTTTTATAAAAGTTAGTTATCTAGAGCAGACTTATTAAAACAGAAATAAAATTTGAGCTCTGAAACCGTATACTGTCTCAACGTGCGTGTCAGTTTCTTCATTACACAAACAGTTTGTATAATGTATGTACCGGCACATCACAGTGACGAGCTTATCGCGATATAGATTGTTTATCAGATAGCATATTGCGATGCTTTTTTGTAATTCTAACACGTTGCCGAGCCCCGTTGCTTTGTTCGGAGCTGCGCTTGAATATGTATGAAGGCGACCGAGTCCTGTATGAAAATGTGATGTTCCGATAAATTGTCAAAAGGGTTGATAGGTATAAAACAGCCGCCGGAATATGACCAGAAAATGAAATACCTGCAGGCGGCGCTCTCTGCTGAAATTGTTTGCTTATATGCTATTAGCCTATGGAGGTCCGTTTGTGAATTTTTGTTTCAAGTTCCGAACGAACACAAAGGAGTTCGCTTTGGTTGGGTTTGAGAACGTGTACCTATTTGAAATCAAATTTTGGACGAAAGGAAAGTTTGGTTTGTTTATGTAATGAGAAACTGTTTTTAAAAACCTCAGAATAGTGTTATGCATAAAATATTACCAAAATTACTTGCACCACATACACTGCTATGGATATTTATTGCTCGTTTTATGTATCATTACAAACCAACTGCTATGCCACTTTTCCATTCACATAGCTATCTACATTTATAAGTTCACGAATTAGAAGGTACAAACGAATGCTTTTTCCTCAATGACAAACTTGATTGTGAAATTACTCCTTTTATGAAATAATTTATATACCTACCTGAAGTATTTATCAGCGGTTTCAAACCTCAACGCTGCTAATTCCCTCGGTGTTTCCGTATCAGCGGCATGTTTCTCTATATTTATATCAGAGGCGACAGGTGCGCAAGGCAATCCTCTTTCCTTAGAAGCTGTGACCCCAAGACCCCTTTTAAGTAACATGACTTTTAACTTTGTGACCCATCTTTGCTTTAAAGTACTCAAGCTTATCTAATTCAAGATAATGTTCCGAGTTTAAGGTAAACATTCTTATATGAGCTTGTGAAGTTCGCATATAAAACACGAGATGTAAGACTGAAATGGATTACTTACTCACTTTTATCTATATTATATTTTTTTTATTATTAAGGTATTATTAACAGACAAATTTAATACTTCTGCGACTCAAAAAAATATTTCAAGCCCCTCATTACCTTTATGAAACAAAACATAAAAAATTCAAATCACAAAGTATTAAAGATCCAAAAAAAAAACATAGTTTGCTATGTTTTTACCTGAAAATAATAATCTATACCAATAAAATGCTTTGTCCTGAACGACTGATTTATTGATTGACTGACTGACTGACTGACTGATGGATCAACGCACAGCCTAAACCGCTGATTGAAGAGGCCTGAAACTGGGAGGGTGTGTTCTTTGTATGACGAAGGGATCCGATAAGAAAGGATTTTCAGAAATTCCACCCCCAAGGGGGTCAAAAAGAGGTGCAAAGTTTGTATGGGACAACCAGATCCCTTGGTCCAATCTACTTCCAATTTTGCATACACATTCTTTTACAAAATTGACGGAAGAATTATTTTATATTTTTTTGAAATTCATCTCCTAAGGGGGTTAAAAAGGGGTTCAAAGTTATTATGGGGGTGATTTGCTTCGAATTTGATATCAATACTCTTTAGTGCTTACGATTAAAATATTTTTTATTTCATTTTTGACAGTCATTTGACATATCTGAGACAGAATATTTGACACATGTTTGTTATTGATGTTGCTCTCGAGAAGAGATTTTATTCCTCAGAATAGTAAATAATATTTTTTTGTGTATAAACAGTAGGTATCCATCGGTCTGTGTCCAGTGTAGATTGCAGATCGTATGTTCATATTGTCGGTGGACATTCTACGCTGCTCCTGTGGTCGAAAGGTGTCCAATCTGGAACTTTTCTGCAAACTTTTCGTGGGGGCCTATTTTTAGCAGTGGACGGCTTTTAGGTGTTGATGATGATGATGGGGTAGATTCTTACATTGAATTGTCCCTTTGAATTCACGATTTGAATTCAAGGAAGTAGTGTATTCGCTATGACCATAAATAAAGCTCAAGTTCAAACTCTTAAGGTAGCGGGAGAAGACTTAAGGTGGAGGGAATTTGCTTCTCCCACAGCCTGTATGTGGCATGATGCTGTGTAAGCGCAGAGAGTAGCCTGGTCATTTAAGTACCCAAAATAAATATACGATTGATGATAGGGCGTACGAAGTTTCCATTTCGTTGTAAAATAAAAAGGTAGTATTCCTGTGTAAGTTTGACCATTATACCGGGCTACGTGTTGTGTGTACATAAAATATAACATTTATCTGTACGCATTTCTTTGTAAGTATATATTTTAAAACTGGATGTTTTTGTTTGTTTGTTTGAACGCGCTACTCACAGGAACTATTGGTAAGGTTATAAAATATGATAGAAAGCTAATTTATCAGGGAAGGCTATAGTTTCATGCGTATAGGCGTATACATTTTCGCTACGATCTATGGGAACGGAGTTAAACTAATACGCGCGTATGAAGTCGCGGGCGGGCCGCTAGTAACCAATAAAATACAAGTACTGCAACAGTAATGATATCCGAAAAAGAATTAAATTTTATCAATGGGCCCGAATATTTGTGTGTCTAATTATGTCTATATTTGGAACACTTTGTACATTATTATAAGTTGGCTACGAAACTAAAACTGAGCATTATCGATTTGTCATTTTAATACATTATGAACTAGATTTGTCCTCGTTGCCACTTAATCCAGTTCCGAAAATACCTTTAATCATGGGAAGATACAATTATTTTTTCTTGTTTAATTATCCATTGTTGTGGGTATTATAATATAAATCTACTGACTTGGAGTTACTATCCAAACCAAAACACGAATAAAAACAATGTTTCAATGATTTTTTTTTATATTATTTAAATGAACTTAGTAGGTATTGGAATAGACAAAGAGGAATGAACCTTTTAGATAACTAAAAATATATAACGTAGCGAATAAAAACAAAAGTAGAATTTGCAGGTAAAATTAAAACGCTTTCTCATTTATTTTGCAATATTAAATAGAAAGTTATTTCAAACTTAACCATTAAACGTTTGAAATTACTTAGTTTTAGTACAAAGTAGATCAATTAAGTTTTCAATTTTCTTGCTGGAGACAGTTCCTTGAAAAGCTCAAACGGATCAATTTGTATTAGTATATTCTGATCAATGGACTTGCTCAGTTTTTCTCGTTAATCGTTTGCCTAGTAATGAACGATAATGGAATTCTCGCGGTGAATCGGTCTCGGTCACAGCGTGAGGAGATAAGCCTTCACACCTTGTACATGAATCTTAGGCCAATTTCTGTAAAAATTAAAGCATAGTTTTTCCGGATCTTGGAAGAGCTTGTCTAAACTGAAATGACGCGCCCCACTATCGAATTAACGCACACAAACACACTTAAACTAGTCGACTGTGCGTAGGCATACAGATCATAATTCGCGAAGCAGTAGAAACTTTCACACAGATAAAGTATCGTTATTAATATATACACCCAGACATAGCAATCAACTAATTAAGTAGTGGGGTGGAGCGTCATTTCAGCTTAGACAAGCTCTATCCCGCTTATGGTGCATGCTAACACATTGACCATGGCGGAGTCCTGTCAGTTTTATGTCTATGTCGCTTGCACTTACTGGAAAGCGGCGCGCTGCGTATTCCTATCCCTATAATGACATGGCCTCAAGACTCATTTGCTTACGCGCAGACTATGCTTGAAGCAAATTATGCTATGGGACGTTTGTGAGTCAAATTCAAAACATACTTTCATATTCAATTGTATTTCTATAAGTCAACATTACAACAGTGAATGTAACGTGAAACATACCTTTACATGAAATATGAAAAAGTTCTTCACTGTTACCGCCTCTTTAATATTATTTCTAACTACGAGTACAATTGTGCTGGCTTTTCTTGTTGATTTACCCAATGGATGTTTGTAAGGTGTTTCAGCTTTAACGAAATTATGAGGGACAAAAGAGTCCCCAGGGGGGAATTTAATTCCGCTTGAGGTCCACTTTCATTGTGCCCATTGAGTTGTAGTCGATTATTTTATAAGAACTATTGGTTTACAGCCGAAAGGATACCTCGTCTTAATCCGCTATAAGTATTCAATATTTTTAACTGTTTTTCCAAAATTTATCCTTAAAGGTTTTTTCCTACTACGCCGTAGCATACCATAACCGTGCTAGAAACGTGTCAGACAAAAAAAAATTATTTGTATTGAAAACTATGACACCTTGCCTACTAGACTGTTCCGTCACCGACCATCACTGTCGCGCGCCATGCACAGAGCGTATCAGCACCGGAAAAATACGTTTTCGCTCGCTCTCGCTCCATATAACGGTGAGACTGAACGCCGTCAATCCGTTCAGTGGGAAAGGTATCGTGTTTCTTTTCGTGTCTGCCACGTTCTTAGCACGGTCATGGTATGGTACATTTCAGTTAAAAAATGCCTTTAATTTGAAAATTTTAAGTATAGTCACATCGTTCAGACCGCGCAGTTGTTGTTAGCATTGCGTAACTTTTTTTTTGACAAAACAATCACATATGGCTGCCGAGGTTTTATTGCGCTCAGTAACACGTAAAGCAAAAATATATTTCATCATATTTTTCCAGAACTTTTTTCATCAAAATAACCGTATCAAATTCCAATCAAGACCCGTATGACGTGACGTAGTACGCGCGGCGCTCAATTCAAATTACTGAAATTCATCGCGTATGTATGAGCTACTCACAACCGTGCGTAAAATCCGACTCAACACAATTTGCGCCGGTGTCCCTTTTGCTGGGGAAAATAATATTTTGTTTTTAAGGTTAAAGAGATCCAGCAGGCGAGGCCATTAAATCACAATTAGAAGTAATGCGGGCGGATGCGTGCTCGGGCGGGCTTAACACCCGCCGACCGAAAGGCTTTGCTGGACTTACGCCCATGTCTTTTAATACTTATATTTCGCGCCCTCGATAGCTAGAGGCCTCATTAAAAGCCGTTTGTATGAAGAGAAATAGCGTAGTTTTGTAGAAGCTTAGAGGTTTCCCTGAGGATTCGCTCGAGAAAAACGATGGGAATAATAATCGACAGATTCGGTTACAGATTTTCTAATGTGCATAGATAGAATTGATTATACTCGTAGATAAGTTATTTTTTGTTGCACGTCATACACTATAAGCTAACAGTAATATTTGTATTAGGTATGTTTGCAAAAAATGATAATAATTGGGCGTCTCCTTCCAGACAGTAAAATATAGGTATTCAAAATATTAGTAAGTCAGGGCCTAGTAATTTGTATCATATTTTATTCAGACTATCGTGAAACAAACTACTTTACCATTCCATCTGTGCTGCGAATTATATAAATCTTGTGATTGACGTAAATGGTTTTTGTAATTCAAACTAATGCGATGTTGATACTAACATCTAAAAGGCTAAAAAGGGTTTCTGCTTTTACAAATAGACCCAATGAATAATTTAATTCATTCAGGCAGATAGGTACCAGATAGTATTTCGAAACACGAACTTTTCGGTAAAACTCATTACGTATATAGAGACAACACTTTATCTCAGGTCCATACATCCCTTCTCTCGCCACAAATAATGAATAATTGAAATGTTCAAAACTAAACGCGCCACAGTCTATGGAATATCGGTAAAAGTAGGTGCCTAGGTAGTTCCCGACAATAGAGTTCCATTATCTGTGGTCGGGTCCTGAGAGCGTAGGTGCGAGGTCAAGTATAATAAATTTTAGGGCAAAAGCTTTATAAATCAGAATATAGCTTCATAACAATATTATAAATAAACATATTCTATTCAGGGTCTCCAATTTCGGAATTTGATCGTTTCTAGCAAAAATAGACTAGATAGATTTTTTAACGATTATATTTATATTCTTAATTCTCGATTATATTCAGCTTGAGCTTGTACTTTATTTATTCGGATATTCTCATTTTCCAAACATAACACATCATTAACACTGAGACATCTCGTAATGCTATTTGTGTGTTCTCACAACAAACATAGCACAGCTTCAGAGTTCCGCTAATGATATGAGGTGCAATCTTCTAAAGTACAGTATGTACCAAGGCTGTACCCCAATCACGAACATTTGACGTATTCGTCACGTAATCGTTGCGAGTTTACGTCAGTCGGCAGCACGAAGCATCGTCGTGTCGTGTCAAAAGCATTACCGCAGATGTCGTCATACTAACGTAAATAGGGCACGTCCAGAAACTAGATAAACAATCTATTAAATTAAAATTATTGAAATATATTGTGTTATTCGAGTGTCAAATTTTAAGTTTATTTCACGTCCGATAGAGGTGCTTTCAAATTCTCATACAAATGTAATACAAATACGAATACTTTGACGCAATTATTCGTGATAGGGGGTACTGAGCTTGTAGTATAATTACTAAAAGCGAGTGATATCACTTGGGTAATGGTTTTCTCTGGTACTGGTATTTCCTTGATATTTCCGACGTATGCAGCAGCTTATGACTGACAGCTAATTTTATGCTTTGCGATTTCTATTGCACCAATTTTTAAGTTTGTGCGTGCATATTATGCGTAGTATGACTTGTTATTCATCAAAATAGGCTTTCTGTGCTGTGCTTCTCTAAAATAAGAAAATGCTTAAAGTATTCTTACTACATAACCAATGGTTTTACTCACGCAAAGTGCTTCTTTGCTTTGTTATGCGTTCATTCTTCGTTTTTATTTATTCTTTTTGATAATAGTGACTTTAATAAATAATAAGTACATGGAGACGTGTAACTTTGTTTTGCAATATCGCTTCTTCATCTACAATCAAAACTTTCACATATGGAATTTAATAACGCAGAAATCAAAATTAGGATGTTGATCTTCAAAGCAAATGGGACGAAAACAATGCGAGCTTCGCAAAGTAACTTTGCATCGAGTTGGGAGTTGCGGCACCTCCTTGTAAATCGCAACGTCGTCTCCACGGCTCATTACGTATACGACCGTATTATATGCCGTACTAGCTTTTGCCCGCGACTTCGTTCGCGTGGACTTCAGGTTCGTCCCGTCTAGTAGCGCAAAAAATGTGTTTTTTTACGACCTCACATTAGAAACCTCAAAAATTGTAGCCTATATGTTATTCTGATGTATAAGCTATATTGTGGTAAAGTTTCATTCAAATCCATTCAGTAGTTTTTACGTGAAAGAGTAACAAACATTCATACATCCATACATCCATACTTACAAACTTTCGCCTTTATAATAGTATAGTAGGATTTACGAGATAGTGCTGCCAAAATTGGTCTAATCGATAAGTACAAATGGTGAACCAAACATACCGAAAATGCTAGCCAAGAGGACCAAGACCAAAACCTGGAGGCCAATTTTCTTGCAGTTCGTATACGAAAAAAGTTCACCGATCTAATTTTCTTTTTCAAAGAAAATTCAGTTAGCTTTATTCGGTCACTATTTCTATGCATTGTGATTTTTTTCATGCGGTAGATTTTTTTCCTGTATATATTACTTAATTTTTTTCGGTAAAACAGTGATACTCGTAATCGAATTACCACAAGAAATAAGTTCGATCACGCGAAAATTTGCCTCCAGGACCAAGACTAAAACTGCGGGAATAATTTACCAGGGTCATATGATGAAATAATTGGATATTTACTCCGTTTACAGGTATTTGTTATTTTTAGAACTAAGTCACAATTAGGGCCTTAACACAATGCGATGTTTCGGACCTTCCTTATTTGGAGTTGTGACATCATCATCATCACGCAGCCTACGCGTTAAAAAGAAAGCGCTTGCAAAATTCAACAGGCTTGTTAATGTGACGGTGGCCGAGTGTTATAGGCATACGCCCGGATAGCGTAAGACACGGGGTTCGATTCCTCGTCTGTCACAGAGTCACAGTTGCTTTTTACAAGTGCAATTTATATTATTAAGTTTTTATAGTGACAAAACACTATAAAAACAAAAAACAACTATAATAAAATAAGTTATGAATAGTAGACTACCAATTTATTTCAGAAGGAGTAAACAATTCGAACCAAAGTATGTGAACATGCCTCTACTTTGAACTTTTATGTTGCCTACTATAACGCACGATAGTAGACAGAAAATATTTTCACGTACCAACTACCCACCAACAGCCCACGTACGAATACATCATGCACAGACTCCAATGGGCCCCAAGATTTCAATTCTCGTGCAGTTCGTATACGAAAAAAGTTCACAGTTCGTATAGAATCAATCAATCACCTCATTTTTTAATTCGGTAAAAATAACAATAAATATACCATAGAGAAAGAAAAAATCTTCGCTTTAAAAAGAGCGTGCTACTTAGTGAAATTCTATAGGATTTGACAGCGAAAGACCATATGACAGCGAGACCGTTTTCTAAGAAATAATGGATTTAGTGGATACGTCAAGTTTCCGTCTTTGGAATTTTTGAAAAATTATGAATGGATATAATTATAATTTAAGTTTTGTATAACAATTTCAGATGAAATGGCTTGTGCTTTCAGTAACTGTGAAGTGCGCCGAGGATACAATCCCGAAAATCATACTTTTCATCAGTAAATATGAATCATTGGTAAAAATTTTAATTCCAAATTTTATAAAATTTGTGAATGAAATCGACTCCGATGCAAAGTTGTACAGTAAATTTAGGACTTCCTTTGTGATTTGCAGCCATATATCAAAGTTTCCAATAGATTAATTCAGATATTTTCAGTAAAATAAGAAACCGTTTCTTTACACTAGGGCTTGACTAAATGATGACGTCATCAGTATCGATAAATTTTTTGACTGTTTTTTTTAGGTAACCGTAATTCTTGCACAGCTTCTTCTCAGCACTGGCCCACACAACTGGCCCGAAGCTGTGCTTTGGTAAGGTCTATGTTGGAACGTGTATAAGTGCTTCTAGCAAGTCTTCATACATAAATAAATAAATATATAATTTAACAAAAATGAGGTTGTCTTGTTTATCAAATAAAAAGTATTATGTAATTAAAAGTGCATTAATTTAATTATTTTTGTTTCAATTTACATGATTTATCGTAACCTCGTCGATAAAACTTGGACCACCATAAGATACACATCACTATTGAACGCACACATGTAAAGTAACTTTTTGGTTACGCTGAAAATCCGCGTTTGTCATTCTATACTATACTACTTTCTATGAAATATACGCTCAAACGATACATGCGATTGATACTATATTGCGAATGAGTGATGGAGTGACGTACAGTCAAAAATTCAGACATGAATTAGCAAAGTAGGCCCCCTGGTGTGGGAATACGGAATCACCTTTGCACGTTCGGCCTCGCTAATTGTGATTTAATGACAGTTGCCCAGAGTATTTTTGCAGGCTTTTTGTATAAAACCCTTTTTCAGAGGCTGAACAAAAATGGCATTATTACAATTGGAGCGGCATTTTCGTTTGTAATTTCGATACTAATGGAGAGCGAGCCTTTTGTAAATATCTTTTTAAAAGCAAATAGGCTGGGTATTTAAATTCTGAATACTCTTTTATTTTTATATACAGAAATTTCGTGAGTTTTACTTTATTTTTCTTTAATATTTTAAAACATAAGTCGTTTTTCGTGTTAAGTAGTTTTGTTCATGTTTGGATTTCATGGAAATGGATAAGTATGGAAAAGTAATCAAATTATGTGCAAATATTTGTAGGCAGCGGACTGTAGGTATATGTTTCAATGATAAGACCTGGTTCCACAATCACAAGTTGTATTGTCAGTTTCTGCATAGTATACCACACAACACAGTAGGAAATTACAGATTCAGTAAAACTAGGTAGCAGAGCACGGTGAAGCTCACGACCGGTTTGCTAGGAGTCAAAAAGTAACTAACTAACGTCAAAAGGCAATATTGCCACGCGACCTATTGAACAAATGAATATTAGTGTTGGGAACCCAACAACAAATAATATCAATTCGCATATTTTTATAAAAAAGTCCTTGTGTAGAGCACAATTTTTTTAATATATTTTGTAGTCATAAACGGACGCAATTCTTTTACTTAGGTACTACACAAAAGTCTGCACATTGCACAGTGCAAAACTCACATTTTACTTTTTGCTGTGTCGCTGCAAAAGTTTCTAAGAAAGAGGAGAATCCCTTTAGGGGCCATTCCAGCGTATCCACCGTGTAATTATAATAACAATAGTTAGAAATGTTTCAACTAGTTCCATGTATTAGTGCCTCGAGAACGGGCAGCAGGTATTCGCGGCATGAAGCGTAAACATATCTGAGCCGTAGTTCCACTATACTATAGATAAGTAGCTTGTACAGTAATGTATAGTTCCCGAGGTATGCGCTCTTTGCTAGTTCCGCTTCTGAAATGCCATAATATCAGCATATCTGTGGAGAGGCACAAAGGAATTTTATGCTTGCATCTTTGTGAAATATCTCAGGCGAAAATTCGATTTGGGCGTAAAATAGAACTTCCTCCTAGTGGGAGTAACTATTTGGATTTTAAATGGACGAGGGAGCCGTTAGTTTGTTTAAATTATGACGACTTTACCGAGGATTTTATTCTATAAATTCCTTGTAAGTTCAATAGAGTTTCCACGTCTGACAATTTTCCTGGCTCTTTCTTTATATCATGAACAAATAACGTCTCTGAAAAGGTATGATTGATGGTATAGAAGGTTTTTTACACTTAATTAATCTATGCTTATAAGATGAAATAGGAAACCTAAAATTGCGCACAACGGGACTTGAACCAGTAACCGCTGGCTAACCGGGCCAACGCTCTTTCCAATCGAGCTACCGTACTGTCATTGGAAAGAGGGCACGTTGTGAGCTGTTACACTAGAAAATTAACCACTAAAATGACTCAAAAAGAAATTAAAAGTAGGTTAATTAATTCAAACCGTAAAATCTACAAAGCTTAAAATAAATCCATCAACGAAAATTACAATTAGTACACTAGCGTTCACTAAAAGCACCGCCGTTCTTCCATACATTACTCGGTAATGTACACAAGTGCGTATTTCGCACAGAGAGAAGAATCCAATTACGATAACGTTATGTCCCGCGTGAAAATGTCACGTTTATGGTAAAATATTAATGTATTTCAATTTGGGAAGGCTGCTGCAGACCTCTATAAATATCAGTAGCTTTAGGCCTGTTGGGGATGCGTAAATACTTCCACTAAAATTGAATGTTACTATCCGAAAACTACCGAGGGACTTGACGTCTGACGGAATACAGAAAATGGTATTAAATACAGAGACGGAATACAGAAATACTTAAATGTGCCGATTGAATAAGACTAAAGCATCAAATTGTTAGACCAGTTTGCCCAAATCCATTGTGATTAATGAAGTTTTTGTTTTGCCAATTAGGTGTTTCCATTTTTTTGAACCTGTTTGTATTTTTTTATTCAGTTTTTATAAATGATATGTTGCAAGGTTTAATAAATATATTTTTTTCATAAGAAATATTTATTTTTTCAACACATTTATTTTATTATCATTTAATATTTTTTTATGTTAAATGCTTATTGTATAAGATACCTAAAAGTAATGAATTATTGCAATACACTTTGTAAATAAGTTTTGTACAGGTGGACTTATTTAATTTTTCAAAATATTATGAAAGTGAATTTGACCTTTTCTGCAACGTTGATCACCTGAGATTGTATGTAATTTGTGAGTTTAGATTATGTTTTCGAAAAGTATTGCGTTAATAATATCTGCCTAAGTTAAACCTTACTCGAAGTAAGAAGTATCATAAAAATTTCCTAATTTAAACTAAACTGACACGCAATCCAAAACCTACTTAGATAAGGGGATATAAAGTTTAAACAGCATTATTCATGTGCGGACACAATGGCGCAGAAATAGTGGAGTCAACACACAAACAGCATTTGGCAACAACTTTTAACGCAATATACTAAAATTGGTTTTCCGAAGTGTCTGCGAAACGGACCGGCGAAACACTAGATGCGCTTTAAGAAGTTCTAGACAGATTTATAGGTTCAAACAAATACTAGGGCGAGCCATGCCATGCTATCAACCGAACAACTTGTTTGTAGATGCCGACTTTGGTCATTTAAATGTTGGATTTGATAAAGTGCTAGCCGAAATTGCTTTGTGCGCGTTGGATTATTGTGGATCGCTTTGTCCGCCTGCGGTCGAGTCTGAATAGGTTTTGACAAAAACTATTCGTGCAATTTTGGTGAGGTGGACGATCATTGTATAGATCGATGGATTCCTGTCTACCTATGAAACAATGAAATATTTTAAATCAAATAAATTAAAACCAAAAACCGGCTTCGTGCGTGTTGGACCCGCGCACAAAGGGTTCCGTATCTATTAAAATAATAATTTAAGCATTTTTGTTGCCCTTACTGACTTGTAAGACATAACTGAAATCAATGGAAATTGTCATAGAAGGTTTTGATTCTCTTCAAATAACAAAGTATCCGAAATTATGAATATTTGATTTTATTTCCAGTTTCATAATTATCTTAACGCGTTTTGTAGCTTAGAATGAACATGAAAGTAATTTTGTTTTTTGTTTATGTGCTATGACCCTGTTATTTGTTTACCAATCATAGGTGTTAGTATAATGGAACGCAACCATAGTGAATAGTTCTTTTGATATTATCGTCTTCTGTTCTGTCTCTTGCTGTCAAGCTGTTGATAATTTTTCCAATGGTGAAATAAAAGTATTTTTATTATAATTAAACAAACGTTTAATTGAATACCACGCCACGAACTACGGAATATTTCTTTATGGTAGCAGAGCGTTCTGTAAAGTGGTACAGTTGGAAAAATCAGGAAAGTGAAAAACTTCAATCAGAAAAATTGTCGTTGCAATTTGAATTTGAAGTTATTGAAATCCCACAAGATGGGTTCAAATATGTTTCATTTAGACAAACTTATTGGAAGAGAAAACTTCGCAACTTGGAAGTTTAGTATGAAAACATATCTGGAACACGAAGGTTTGTGGTGCTGCGTAGAACCATCCGATGATAAACATGTAGATGCTAGTAAGGACGTGCTGGCGAAATCAAAGCTGATATTGTTGTTGGATCCCCAGAATTACGTACATGTTCAGGAATGCAAAACTGCAAAACAAGTATGGAATAATCTACAAAGAGCTTTTGATGACAACGGTTTAACCAGGAGAGTCGGCCTACTTAAAGATCTGATAAATACTACACTGGAGTCTAGCAATAGTGTTGAAGACTATGTGAGCAAAATAATGAACACTGCACATAAATTGCGCAACATTGGTTTTGATGTCAATGACGAGTGGCTTGGCACTTTAATGTTAGCTGGCTTACCAGAAGAATATAAGCCTATGATCATGGGACTGGAGAGTTCTGGTATTCAAATCAGCGCTGACTCAGTAAAATCTAAGCTCATACAAGAAATTAAAACGTCAAAGTCAACTGCTTTCTATACAAACACTAAGAAAACAAAGAATAATGCGCAGCCAGTGAAGCCAAAGGGGCCTAGATGTTTCAATTGTAATAAGAGTGGTCATTTTGCCAAACAATGCAGACTGCCAAAGAAACAGTCGGCGAACAAAGGAGAGAGCTCCAGTTTTGTAGCAGCTTTTTCAGCGACAGTTGAAGGAAAGATTATTGATGATAAATGGCTACTAGACTCAGGTGCATCCATGCACATGACATGTAGAAATGACTGGATGTACAATGTCACCGAGCCATCTGTAAGGAGTGTCACTGTAGCTAACAGAGAGCCATTACCCGTGAAGGGAGTTGGTTGTGTAAACATACAAATTAGTCAAGATAAATCGATACAAGTTAATGATGTTCTTTATGTCCCGGGACTAACTGCCAATCTTCTCTCTGTAAGCGCTATTGTAAAAAAGGGACATAAAGTCAATTTTAATATCAAGGGATGTGAAATTCAAAATAAGGAGAATCAGGTCGTATGTACTGCATCACTGATTAACAAGTTATACATCTTGGATAGTAAAGAAGTAGCACATTTAACCTCAAGTTCTCAGAATGGTAACAATACTTACCTGTGGCACCTGCGAATGGGCCATTTGAACATTCCAGATGTGAAGAAGCTGCCTGGTTGTACTGATGGTGTGACTCTGACTCAGGAACATAGTAATGTCACATGCACTCATTGTATGGAAGGTAGGCAGGCCAGGACGCCATTTAAAAATGTTGGTTCAAGAGCAGCAAGACCACTTGAACTAATACATTCAGACTTGTGTGGCCCCATGGAAAATTCATCATTTGGAGGTATGAAATACTTTATTACTTACATCGATGATTTCACCCGAATGGTCTTTGTATATTTTCTGAAAGACAAGTTAAATGTTTTGGAGACATTTAAAGATTTCAAGTTGAAGGTAGAGAATGAACTGAATCATAAGATAACGAAGCTACGTACAGACAATGGTAAAGAATATTGTAATAATAACTTTGAAAAGTTCTTATCTAATCATGGTATAATTCATCAGACCTCTACCCCTTACACTCCACAGCAAAACGGCATGGCCGAACGAATGAATAGGACTTTAGTTGAACGAGCACGATGCATGCTGTTCTATGCCAACCTGGAGAAGAACTACTGGGCTGAAGCCCTGGCAACCGCTGCATATATTATAAACCGTTCCCCGACAAAGTCATTACAAGGAAAAACCCCATACGAAATGTGGAGAGGTAAGAAACCCAATTTATCACACATGAAAATATTTGGCTCTGAAGCGATGGTTTACGTACCTAGAGAAAAACGCCAAAAGTGGGATAGAAAATCAGTTAAAATGATATTCGTGGGCTACTGCGAAAACACAAAGGGATATCGTTTTATGGACCCTAAGTCACACAAAGTTGTCAAAAGTCGAGATGTATCTTTTATGGAAAAGTATAACGTGGATGTCAGCGTGCCCATTAACTGTGAAACCTATGTTCCAGTCAAGGATAGCCAAACAGCTACTGGCAGTACCAAGCCATCAGAAAGTGCAAACTCAGACAGTCAGAGAAACAAAGTACACACTCAGGAGTTGTCTACACCTGTTAAGTCCAGCAGAGACTCAGATACACAGGAAAATAGTGAAGACTCAAGTGTGTATGACACTGACACTGGAGAACTCGATGAAACTTACCGTCCTCCATATCCGATAAGACAAGACCCTACTAGTAATGTAACATTGAGATTCAACAAGAATCCTACAGCTGCACACTGGACTGCGGTCAAAAGAATTTTCAGATATCTGCAGGGTACCAAAGACTTGAAGTTGCTATACACCAAAGATGGTAATGAGAAAATCACAGGATATTGTGATGCTGATTGGGCGAGCGATGTGCGTGATAGAAAGTCGTGCACGGGTTACATTTTTTTGTTACAGGGCGGTGCTATATCTTGGCGGTCGCACAAGCAGCAGACTGTGGCACTGTCTACTGCGGAGGCCGAGTACATGGCGATGTCTTCGGCGGCGCAGGAGGCGCTGTGGCTCCAACAACTGCATACTGAACTTGGCCAACAACAAAGCAGACCAATCGTCATATTTAGTGATAATCAGAGTGCTATAAAATTATCTAATAATGATTGTTACTTACCTAGGTCACGTCATATTGACATTCGTTACCATTTTCTTAAGGATCATGTTAACAATTTAGAGATAAAATTTTCTTATGTTAAAGGTGAGGAAATGATTGCTGATAATTTAACTAAGGGCACTACTGCCGATAAACATTTGTATTGTGTAAATAATATGGGGTTGCGTCCCAAGGGTGGATGTTAGTATAATGGAACGCAATCATAGTGAATAGTTCTTTTGATATTATCGTCTTCTGTTCTGTCTCTTGCTGTCAAGCTGTTGATAATTTTTCCAATGGTGAAATAAAAGTATTTTTATTATAATTAAACAAACGTTTAATTGAATACCACGCCACGAACTACGGAATATTTCTTTAATAGGTGTGATAGTTTTTCTGCTAAATTCATCGAAGATGCCACTACCGTGAATTTTTACGTATCTACTACTTAGTTTGGACTTTGGGTAGGGTGGGACATTCATTGGCCTCTTACAAATATTTGTCTTTTAAAACTAAACGCTACAGAAACAGGTCGATAAAACAAAATAAAATGAAGTTAGCTATTACCGTTTCTAAAACCTATTTAACGATAGCCAACATGATGGGTTAGGGTAGAAAAAAAAACATTTAATCATCATTACTTTTGGGTAAGTAAAGCGGGTTTTTTTTCTACTTAGGAATATCCACACAAAAATCTCCCCCGGTTCCTCTAGAAGCATATCGAGGAACAACACTCTGTGTCGTTTAAATTGAATTGAAAAATGATTTATGCTAACAATCTCTGGCGATATTCTCGTTTCCTTACACACTCGATCGCCCTAAACGAAAATAATAAATAAATCGTGTTCCCGGGAAATTGATCGAGGTGTTTTACGAGGGGAATGTTGCCAGGAAGTTCTAATTTTTTTCGGGTGCGTCAGCTTTTAATTAATTGCTTTTAAACTTTATGGGATTTGTTTAATTTTCTTTGATGGCAACGGGAGCGGAGGTCGCTGGATACATGAAAAGTGTTTTGTGTTGGCCTCATTTGTATTCAACCTACTGATAAAAGTCAATCGGGTAGGTGCATCTTTTGATGCTTTTGAAGCATATATTTAATGGCAATGGTGTCACAGAGGAACTCTGTAATACCAAAAGACTTGATACAATATAATTTGGATCCTAAGATCTAACTTACCTACTTAACTACCAAGCTGACCAACTTAACTAGGCAGTCTAATTGTTACATTATTCCTTCTAGATCCGATTAGATCAATACAAGACGTCGTAAAAAAGGGGAAAACCCATTTCTTATGGTCATTTATACTAGACGAAACCTACCATTTAATCTTATTTTGTGGTTTAAATGAGACCGTTTCAATTGCGGCAAGGCCCAATGCTGGGAGACATTTCGCGAAAAAATACGGGACAAAGAATAAGATTAATAACGGCAATGAATTAGTCAAGGGAAATTGCAGTTTCTTGTTTAGTAAATTCCCCGGGAGGCGGTAAGCTTCCCGTAATAAAAATTGCGTAGTAAGTGCCGCGGTCGACTTATGAAGATGAAGTGTGGGAATTACAAATGTTAGCTCCGACGACTATATCGTATACCGTCGTCATAATGTCGGCTAGAACCAGGAGGCCAATTCTCGTGCAGTTCGTATACGAAAAAAGTTCACCGATCAAATTTTCTTTTTCAAAGAAAATACAGTTATTGCTTTATCCGGGTCACGATTTCTATGCATTTTGATTTATTTCGTGAGGTCGTTTTTTACGTGGATAAAAAACTTTATTTTTGATACTCGTGATACTCGTAATCGAATAACCACACGAAATAAATTCACTGTTTGCGTGAGTTTGAGATGACGTAATTTTGAGCTGAAATATTTCAACAGTATGTACTATTTATGTCGCTTCTATGGGTATGTATAATATATGCCAGAGGTTATTCTATTCAACATTATAAGCACCTTGTCAGTTGAACAAAGTATAACCATGCATAAACGTTTAGACAATAAAAATTACGAAGTACTCAACTCTTACCTACCTACTACTCTTTTAATTAAAATTACATACTACACTCTGTAGTTATTTAAGCAACGTCATTTAAAACGAGCGTCTCACAACATGACATATTAAATTAATATTTTAAAGTTAAGATACACAAATTCTCGCTGCCGAAAAACTGAAGGGATACATTTAATATCCTCTCTCGTCGTTAATAATAACGTGTAGACTTGTCACTCTTAATCAAGTTTGTTTAATTATTTTTTAAGTACGTAAATCCTTCGTTCCTGACACCTTTATTAAACAGATTATTCGTGTTTTTGCTAACAGGTATCTGGAGCTCGCTACGTAATTCCAAAAGAAGCAAGTGATGTAACTACTGTAATTATCTCGTATTTGAATGATATTATGTAATTTAATTACACTTAATTGAAACATGCTTATGTTATTTATTAATTAGCCTACACGTTATAAATATAAAATTAGTTAGTATTCCTAGAGACAACCATACAACGACTGCAAAAATATTTTTACCCTGAAAAGATGAAATAAGAAACCCAAAATTGCGCACGGGCGGGACGCGAACCAGCATCTTTCTGGCTAACCGGGCCAACTGCTCTTATAAGAGACCAAGAATTTCGCGCGGTCGAACCGACGGCACGGTAGCTCATTTGGAAGAGCAGTTGGCACGGTTAGCCAGAAAGATGCTGGTTCGCGTCCCGCCCGTGCGCAATTTTTGGTTTCTTATTTCATCTTTTCAGAATAAAATATGACACTGTGAGTGTTAAAAAATATTCTTAACCATTAACATTTTTACCTGTAAAGATATGAGTAAAAATAACTATAAAGTTAGGTAACGTTTGGTCTAAGCTAACTGATTAATTTTTAACCCAAGTTCATCTCAAACTTGGTAAGAAACTTAAAATTTCCGCGTCTTAATTCAATGTTTCCTTAACCAGCTTCCTTATTAAATCCTTATTTTCATAGTAATTCTTTCCACACTAGCAACGCGGGCGCTCGACACAGCGCTTGCTTGCCGCATGCATAATTAATGTCACGGTCAAAATAAGCAATTTGAACACAGACTCATTGGTTTGTGGCACCGTTAACTTTTAATGCGACGCATTTACTGAATTCACTGCTACATCTCACCCTTTCGGTGTTAACCCTTTATGAAGTGAACTAAATATAACCATAGACTTAAAATCATAATACCATTGGTATTTTCGACACTCATTAAGATAACTAAGTCGAGATAAAGTGTTAATAAGTATATGCATAGGTTTATTAACTAATTCTCACCTAAAGGAAATAGCCTGTTTAGGTCACTTTGTGAATTTTTTAAATTAAATAGCGAACCACCTCATTTATTTCTACAAATATTTAGAAAAAACAATAGTAAAGTCTTAAAGGTAAATAAGCTTAAAAACTTCTGATTCGTAACACAATACCATGACTTTTCCATTTATTTACACTTGACTTGGCCCACGATAATTATTCAATAAAAGGCATCATTTGTCAGCGCCGTCCGAATGTCATCGAGTTGACGTTTTGATGACTAATGCAACCGTGTTCCACCAATTTGATTACCATTGTGGACAACAGGTACGGAGTTAGGGCTTCGGAA
Organism: Pyrausta aurata; assembly: GCA_963584085.1. Classification (NCBI taxonomy): domain Eukaryota; kingdom Metazoa; phylum Arthropoda; class Insecta; order Lepidoptera; family Crambidae; genus Pyrausta; species Pyrausta aurata. The sequence goes on from OY757265.1 coordinate 7,575,331, forward strand.
GATTTAGGTTAATTTTAAAAAGGACATTGCAAAACCTTATCTCGAGCGACAGATGGAATTCAGCACGCCATAAAGGGTTAAAAGGGATTTTAAACAGGAATTTCACAATTTACAAACAATTTTAAAAAGACGGTGTGCCAAGAAAAACTTAATCTCTACGCTTAGTCTTGAACTGAAAATTAATATTATGGACAGAGAGAATTTGCAAGGACGCAGATCAGTCTGTGATATTTTGAATAACTTCTGTTGTAACAAACTTCCCTAAAAGGGTAACATTTGGCGCGACATCGACAGAAAGGTTCTCTTGTAAATGGCGAGTCCTTCGTCATAATAAATGAAACCATTATTCGTAACATTCGAGAACTAGATATTGCTTGTAGAAGTTAAGATAATTGTTAATAGGTCTCTATTCAAAAACTTTTCTGCTCTAGAAGTCATAGCTATGGGACTGTGTTAGTTCTTTTACGTGAGCTATTCTACGTATTTGCAAGAGACACTAAGCTAACTTAACTATCATCGAACAATTTTATCTAGTTTTAAACATTCGACAGCTACAGTGATCCCATTTTATTTTCAGTTTAACTTCGTTCTCAATGCGTGCCGTGTTTTCTTATTGTCTGTAAAAGTAACCAGGTGTCATCCATTCATTACTCATTCTATTGTGTACCTCGGCTTTGTTTGTCACTGTATTCAAATTTGATATTAATCCGACTGTGAGGCAATTTGTACGCGGCACCGATCGATCATTTGACGCTAGATAATTTCATCACTAATAACAGGTTTTACATCTACTTTTGTTTGGTGCCGCATTGCAACAAGAAAAAAGTAATTTAAAAGTTATTTAAGGTTAATTTCTACATCGGACACTCTAGAACGTGTTGACATATAGAAAAACCGTAAATTAAACAAATCTGAAGTGATCTAAATACCGACTAGTGAAGACAAAAATACTGTTTATTTTTAATAGTGTGGCAAAAGAAAAAACTGTTTTTTACAGTAGGCGCGTGCTTTTGATGTCGAAAAAGTGGAGAGTTGCTCCACATTTTTTTATGAATTATTTCGCGACACAAAACAGTAAAGGATTGTGACAGCTGAATTACAAATTCATTGAAAAAGTTTTCCCTGTTTCGGGCAAAACCCTTTCCCTTTAACTTTGCGTGAAATAAAATTAATCATTAAACGTACTTACTTATTAGCTGTATTTCTGTAGCCAGTTTTACTGAAATCAAAAAAAGGAAATAAAAGCTTCCACTCTCATTAAAAAAAAAACTTATTGCCTAAGTTACTAGCCTTCAGTATTTTAAAACAGAAAGCAACCAATTCAACCCCAGTGGGATGTTTGGTAACCAACTGGGTTGGTTTATTTACGCAAAAACATCTCAAATAGGTACTATATTTTATCAGTCCAAATATGACCTGCGGGTGTTTGCTAAATTTTGTGACATTAGTGAAAAGGTTACGTTTTTTAAAGTTTGTACTTTTACCGACTTCAAAAAGAAATTAATTAATTCGACATTTATGCTCTTAATATTGTTGGAATTTGATAATATTTGAGTATGTGGACTTACTGCAGCTCGATTTTTTTATAACTCTCGTCAAAATTACGATTGATTTCTGTTCGAAGATCAATAAGGATCTGCCGTAGTATTTCAACCTATTTATCATTAAAAAAAGAAAGTCACACGCACATATTGACGCGAGTGATTTAAAAACCCTATTCTACTACCGTAAGTCAAAACACATGACAAAATCATTAACCGATGTAAAATTCGAAACTCAAGAGTTTAAGGAAATCGCATATCGAACAGAGAAAAATGGAAAAAAGACCACTGACAAGAGCACAGGTCTTAAAATAAAAAGAAGATGAAATCAAAAGAAAGCTCTCTCTTTAAAATTATACCTAAATATGGTTGTACTACTATCTCTACAATACCCAAACAAATTTTACCTCAAAGATGAAATTTTTATACTTTTCACTAATGAAAAGACAAAAATGATAATTGCGAAGCCCAATTAGTACACGGACGCTATTAGCGGACTATTCATTCCGAATAAGAATGAACGCCGGGACTTAATACATAATTAAACAGGTGCTAATTTGAGTGATCACTTAAGACCAATCATTAGAAACTTCTCGGGGGATGAAGCAAGTTCCTGGACTTTGTTTTAACTTTGTTTATTTTCGAAGGCATTTTATTAACCATGATAAATTGTTTTTAACGCTCAAAAAACACACTTTTTGACCGATTGGAAACGGAACAATGGCCAATTTATCAAATTCCAAATTCTAGACAGAGCTCTTGTAAATTGTGGCTGCTATTCGAAATCCGTATTAACAGTTACAGCAAAAACACAAGTATTTGTGCCTTCGGTAACGCGGCTTTGTTTCAGTTTTGCGCGCCTTTTTTGTCTCCTTTTAATTTCCTTTATGAGCTCACAATTACCTTCATAATGGTATCGTACCTTTCATTAAGACTCGTTTGAGCCCCTGAATGGTGGCTTGGTAATGGGTGGAAACGTTAGATGTTGTACCCTAAGCCTTTGTGTACGCATTATAGCGCCCTCTAACGCCTTTCATGGGTCATTCGCGTAGTTTCTATGGCGTTATTAATAAGCACCCTGTTGGGTGTAATAAGCGCTGTGTAGCCGTGTTCCCTATTCAGTATACGTTATTTATGAAAGACTACACGTTGCCGTCCATTGAAACGCAAATCCACGTTAATTGTATGCAGTATACAGCAACTAGGCTATGAAAAGTAATGCTCCCGTGTTGAGTGCACTTTGTCGGTGAATTATTTTGTTTTTGAACAAAGTAACTAACACAATTTTTATAATGTAAAAATACAGTATAACGTAATGTAATGAAAAACAACATTATCTGCTTTTGTTGTGGTATTACGGTTAGCTCATGCTTTTAGCTTTTTTCTTGCTCAAATACACTGTAGGTATTTAATTTATCTTCATAAAAATTGTGTAGGTAACGAAACGTTAAAATTAAATGCAACTTACGTATACTTTAGTAGCAGTTCTCTTTTACATCTATCAAGCATCGCTATACAGAGAACAGCAAAAAAGTACCAAAAATGGTTAAGGTATACTATTGATTAGGTTAAGAGGCTGAAATCGTCACAATTACCAACACCTTCTCTGGTGACATAAGTAACAAGTAAGCAAATGAAGGCAAAAAATATATAAACTTGCTATATAATTTCGCAAAACTCGTAAACTTTTTACCTTGCCGCATAATGGTGGGTGTAAAATGTTTTACACACTATACCTGTTGTTTCAGGCACAATTATCCTGCCCGAGAAAACCGCCACAACGCGTCCATAAACATAATGAAATTAAAACATAAATTATAATTACACCGCGCACGTATACCTCATCTCCCCAAAAGCATAAAGGTGTAAGGCAATTATTTCACAAATGTAGAGGGCATTTTACGACCGGCCATTATTACTAATGTTTGCACCCCAACTTTTGTGTCCCATGAAAAATAGCAACAGATCCATTATCACTGTAATAAAGGCTGAAATTTCTTCAAGCATCGCAAATAACAGGTTGCTTATGAGCTATGAGTAATCAGCTTCGACCTAGCGAAAGGGCGAAGAAAATTAGCGTAATTTTGTAACTTGATCACAATTTATTCTGCCAGGTGTACGTCATTAGCTTTCGTTAACTATACACACAGGACTAAGAAGGTCAGAAAGAAAAGTCTCTAACATCTGACTTGATATTCTTAAGCATTTACATTTGAATCTATCTATTTTCAACATCAAATTACTAATAAGATTGTGAGGTAATAAAACAAAAACAATTCCATTATCATTTCCGCAAATGAATTTATAGAAACATTTGGTGCGGAAAAGGGAGTTTATTTAACCCACTTTAGTCTAAGCAATCAAGTCAAGTAAAGCTGTGAACTTTTTAAGACATGGAGCAGAGAGCCCTGCCCGGTCGAGATGAACGCTTTCAGAGCGGCGAAGAAGCGGCAAAGATGAATGGCTTTCAATATGAAATTGAATTCTGCGGTTCATTGCGTTTCAATTTGTCCGGGAACGTTCGGCGTTTACCCGATACCTACCCTTGAGGTGCGGTGTAACTTCAGCACAATACATAACGAAATGATACGCACGTACGTACTTTCAATGTTCTGCATTTTGTGAATGAGTTTGACTTTATGTAACTGGGAATGTTATCGGACTATAATTCTTACTTGTGTTGTTAGATTAACTAACTGAAAAAAAACAATGGATTCTATATGTTTTAAAGTGTGTAAATAGGTGATAAAGTTTTTCTTGGTATATTTTTCAGTTAAGGTAAACATATTAACAAACTAGTTCATTGCCTATAGGTTACATTGCAAGACTTATTCAGCACTAAGTACTTAAATTATAAGTATATATCTTGTAAAGTCCTGAAACAACATGACCTTAACATTTGTGAGATATTTCTTAACTTAAAATTCTTTTTGTAGCTCAGATTTATGAATAGATGGCATCGAGAATTAATCATTCTTTGTGAACGCTAAAAGTTAAGAGTTCCCGCAAAACAGACGAGAGAAAACGTGAAAAAGTAAAGTCTTTCAGTTGAGTACACAATAGAATTTAAAAAATAAGAACAAACTCTACTCGTGCCTTAGTTCGATGAAGCTAATCTTACTCCGTTTGCTTTAAATACTCTAAGAGCCGTTTTTGTGATCAATAGTTAGCTCAACGGATGGTTAAGAGTCGTAACCATTGGTTGAATAATTACGATTGCGCAAAAAATACCTGATATGGAATTGTGTAAGGCAATCGTATTCAGTTGACAGTTCAAAACGTACGATATGATCTGTCAAACGGCAAAGAACAAGGGTTTGTCAGTTCATACCGTACGTCTTGAACTGTCAAATGAATACGATTGCTTTACACTATTACCCCTCTGAAAACACGCAAAATTGTAACTATAACCGTTGGTAACGATATTTCACCATTGGTTGAGTAAACTATTCATCAAGAAATCGGCCCTGAAATGGTCAAATCGTAACAATAAAAAAACAATAAAAAGACAATTTCAACCTTGCGTTACGTAGGTAGGTACTACCATAATAGGTAGGTAGTTAAGCACCATAGACCAATAAATACTCTCATCTAAAGGACTGACAAACGCCATACTAATCAACGTACCTACCTACCGCCAAATTTAAGACTATACTAGATGGCGCTGCATTTTGAGCTTTTTATTTTGTAGTATTCACGTATTTATTGGTCCATGGTACTACTTGCACTTGTATGTAAGTAGTTTGAGTAACTTATTTAAAAATTTTCCTCGCAAGTTGCTTAAATGTAAAGCGAGTAATTTTGTATAAGTCCCTAATTTAAATAAAGGAGTTAAGAAATTTTCACGCGACCGTAAAAACTGGATAATAAAGCGAAGCCACGGCATCTTTGATAGCATCAATCCCTTCTTACGGCTGGATTATGAGTAATTTAAGTGAATTTTGGTATATTTTGGTTCAAGGCACAAAATCTGGAACTTAACATTTACTACGAGTACATAGACCTACCAAAATCTAGTTTATTACCACATATTAAATTTTTAAAAATGATCTAAAGCAAATATTTTAGTAACAGAGAATCTGCCTTCCTATCTTTAATCTATTTCACACGGTTGATCACAAAATGTCTAACCATATTTTTTTTTTCAGAACGAGAAGATATCTTTTTTTTCAAGAAGTTTTCCATCCGTGGTAGTAAGATCCTTTATCATTACAGCAATGGCTGGTTTTTATTATCGAATTGATGAATCATCATATAATTGAATTGTTATAGTTTAGTTAGTGCAGCTGAGCGTCAATAATTGTAGCAGTCATGTAATTCAAAGCAGAAGCGCTTCTTTATTAGAACGACCCATGAACGAGTCGCAGGGAGACTACGTAACGTAAAAGCGATGATGAAGCTAAAATGGCGAATGCGCTATCAAGAGTCCGATTAGATTTATTAGTTGATTCTATGGTGTAAAACTTATTTTGACTTCTTTACTTATTTTCAAGCGCGCCTGCACATTAGAGCGAGAGCAGCGCGGCAGCAGCGGATGCCTTCAAATTAGCAGGGCGTATGTCGCGCGACCGGGTAGTACCCACTACACTCATTACCCATTTGCAGTGCTAATACGGGGATAGTATTACCACTGCAATGGGTGATGGGTGTAGTGGGACGGACCCGCGCGACTTACGCGCCGCTGCGGCGCTGCTGCCGCGCTGCCGTGTATAGTATGAAATTAGCAGCAGCCCGACTGTCGCGCGTGTCACGCTGCTGCCGCGCTGCTAAAAATACGGTTATGAAAGCGATTGAGTTATGTAATAAAACTACGACAAGGCTAATCGAAAGCAGTCGCCGCATTGCAATTATTATTAGTGACGTCATAACAACGTTCGGTTCCACAACGCACATGGAATGCGATGACATAGCTATGGCTTTGAATTTAACTAATCGCTCTACCAGTCGGAGACATTGGGTCGTAATAGCTGAATCGTGTCACCATTCGCAGAGTCCAGCTGTTGCCAACAACTTTATTTCGGTGGTCTGTTACAGAGCGTGGCGCTTAATAGGGCCGGTTCATTTCGACTGAATAAACCCCCCTCAGTGAGGAACGGAACGTAAAATGGAAAGGAAAATGATCGTGATTCTTTATGTGATTTTTGGCTGTTTCTTGGATTCAATTTAGGATTAAATAACTATGATATTGATGAAATATAAATTGTGACAAATATGTTATCTTTATTTAATAAAAATTTAAATTTCCTTGAAGTGTCTCGCAAAATAATCCTGCAATTACACGATATCATGGCACGGTGTTACTCCCTTTACACACTGCGACATTTAGCATCGATGCAGATGCAGACTCCGGTGATAAACACATTTTTGCATCGATGCTCTCGCGCGTTGGTATCGATACCGCTTCTGTATCGCAACAGCATCGCGACTGTATCGATGCTAAAACTAGCGCAAGTGTGTAAAGTGCCTTAGTACTTGTATGATTAAAATTTATATTACATTACGTTATTAATATTAAATTTATATTACACAACGTGACGTAAATAACTGAATTTCTAAACACGCTGAGAGCTGTACATTTCATCAGGCTACATCTAGAATGATCTAGATCAAAGGCAATGTTAATGTTTCCAATTCAACCCTATTTGTTTAGCAGACTTGGCATGTCATGCTCTACTTGAGTATATTCTACTTGGAGCATACCAACGCTGTCTTTACCACATCGTCAATCCATCTTGCCACTGTGGCGTATTTATGCACGCCCTATCTACTTTGTATGCTTCGTTATTAGCATTTGAAATACGCATTAGACTCTAAATACCCCTCTGGCTTAGCAACGAAAATCTCAACCTTAACTAGTTCAAACTTTTAGCTCCCAACAGAAATGTATTTCCAACTCCCTGCCGTTAACAAACAATTTTCTTTTGGGCGTTACTAACGAGCTATTGTATGAGCAATTTCTTTATTTAACCCAAAAATACCGTTGCTAAGCAGACAGCTTAGCTAAGCGTTGCTAAGAAAACGAGATTCCTTATTAAACTGAACATTTAACAGACTGTTCGTTATTTTGTATCTGTAAGTAATCTGATTTTATTTTTTAAATTAAAAGGGTCGCGTAGCTACTACTTAATGTATGTTTTCCGAAAAAAAAATGATTCTATTCAAAACGCGATTTAGATAGATAACTTTCTTTGAACTTTTTGCTCACTCAATCTTCATCGATAAATGTTAGATTATAGAAATAAGAAAGCAGGTGTGATCTGGTGTTGGGAACCCAGACTTTGGGTCGTTGAGTTACCGTAGTCAGGTAATACAAATATCATTCTCAAAACACTTTTCTACCGAATCAGTAGTTCTTAAGATAAGCACTTTCAACCAAATTGTAACTTCAGCGTTATTTGTAAATATCTCCTCTGAATATTGTTTTATATTCATATCGGTTTTCTCTTGAAAGGATTAAGCCCTTTTCTATTGTTCAAGTTTCGCTTCAATCCCTATTTAGAACTGTTATTTAGAAGGTCTAAAGTTTCCGTTTAACCAAGGCCGTAACTAAGGCAGTACAATTGTTGGCGAACACTGCTTTTGCAGGGGTTAAATTGCTTTTAACGAACCATCTATGAAGCTAAACTATTAACATTGTACAAAGAATAGGGCTACGAAAGAAAGAAAATGTTTTTCATGCCAATTTTTTACAAAATTGATTCGTTTTTGTTGCTCCAAACTTTATAATTAACGTGTCAAAAGTTGTCTACATTTGTAATCTGAGAAGTGATTACTGATCAAATACTCACTAGTTAGCATATTTAAAACACACTTTACGGATTGATTTCGCGAACATTTATTTTAAATTAATGCCTGACGTTTCGAATGCAATGAGTAGCATTCGCGTAAACTTCAGAACCAAATAAGCATATAATTTAAGCATTTTTATTTTAAGGGAATTGATGATTGATCTCAATATTCGTGCTACTCTTTCAATAACAAATCGCACGTAATTTGTATGCTAATTAGTCATAATCCTATTACATACCACTCAACAGGAAAATAATTGATACTTAGATGAGATTTTAGAGAATGTTTGATGAACGCAAATTCAACTAATTTGATGCGTAAGAGGATTATACCAATTAAAATACTTCTAAGCTTACTTTTTCCATCAAAGGGATTATTATTGTTTACGCGCTATGAAGTTGAAACAGAAATAGAAAATTGAATCAACAGCCTAACCATAGTGTGCAAAAACAAAGGTTTTTGATTTTATTTATGAAATGACTCAATATCTGCTCGATTAAATTCAAAAGCAAAACAATTTACTTGTGTTCTTACAAAGCAAACGTGCCTTTCAAGTATTTATGTCAATGCCACTCTCAGTGGAATTTCCTTTTCGATATAGACAAGCAAAAGTACTCCGGTATTTTATGAATACGTTCCTGCAAAGACGTTAAATGTTAGATTTTCCCGCGGATTTTCTCTTTGTGTCCTCGTAATCGAATTGTTCACTGACCGTGAATAGTTTTACAAAGAGAAATGTGATATTAGTTGTTTGATTGGTAATTGTTTTATGTTAAGTTAAGCAGATTTATTAAACCAAATTATCGGTAAACTCAGTAGATAAAATGTGATATTTATAGCACAAAAAACTAACTTGCTTCTGTTAGCTGTAAGAAATATCATTTTAAGCCAAAGAAATAAACTTGATAAAAGTTTAGAATCATTCTTGATCACAATAAAAAAAACATTGACAGCAGTAAAACCAGCCAGCATTTTTAAAATTTCAACGGGCCCACTACGGACCTTAAAATCGAATGAAGTGCGTTTTTTTTTTTATTTCCCGTGTGCAAAAGCGGCGGTCATCATGCTTGTTACTAGTTTGCAGTGGCGTTTGCGACCGCAACGATCGATGGACGTTGATTCGATGCCGATCGACCATTTCACAGGTTGTTTTATGGAAACGTGCGTGTCAATCATTGTGTTACTCTTATGTGATCCTGTTTGAACTTTTTTACTAAGTTTCTTGTCAATATTGTTTGCTTTGCATATTTTAATGAATGCATTTTGCAATTATTTGTTACAAGCAGCTATTACACAGGATACGTGGCCACTAAAGATGAACCTGGTTAATATTCGTTTTTTCATTAAATTCTATGTAGAGTCTTGGGGCAGAGTAATTTAACGTCAGAAAAATAAGACGGCGTGTCTAACAGAAAACTTACTCATCTTTGTGTTATTCTTACCTAAAAGAATCAGTTTAGTTTTCCATAGTGATATTGATGTAAAATTATCTATGATATTGAATTGAATATAATGAAATACTCATAAGATAAATGCAAAAGTATTTTTAATGCATAGCACACACGAAAAGATAATAATTTACAAAATATCAAAACAAACATTTGCTTTTAAAACGTTAAAAATGCATCGTTCTAAATACGAACAATAATTCATTCCACAACGGACATGCAAAGTTCATGGCACGTGTAATTATGCAATATACAGTTGTTGTTTTGTTACACAATCAGCTAACAATACGGTACAAAATTGTATAATTTTCATGGAACAACATTTACTTTAACCATGGGAAATTACCAATACTTTTATCGATGATTACTACAATATCAATTGCTGTTGATACCTACTACAATTGCTGTTGATATTTATATGAGAATGAGTTAGTTCTTATACTGGATTAGAGAACTTCATTTCGCCCTAGAGCCTGTCCCGCCTCGATGATATTTGGGGGTACCCCGACAAATCCAACAAAGCATCCAACAAAAATCATAAAAAAAGGATCCACCCGTTTAAGAGTTATTGACTTACACGAGTTTTTTTTATGTAAAGAATGTAGATAATGTCAAGGAAAATTAGATAAAGTCATTCAATAAATAAAGTCACTTTGCACAATTTTAATGATTAAATACCAAAAATAATGTTTATAATAAACAAAAAAATATGTATGTAACTAAAATTTTTAAACGCTAGTTTTAGAGAAAACTTAGTATTGAGTATTTTTTTAGTTTTAATATTTTTAAGATTAAGTTAAGAGAAAAAGATAGGTAATTGAAATGAGAGCGATGGAAGCGAAAATGTAGGGTTCCTTCTTTTAGAGGTGACGAGGTGTTCTTTAAAAAAAAAACTTTGAAGGGAAAAAATATGTTTCGATCTTCCAAAAAAACTACCGTGTCTGGTTTCTTGAACAACCGTGACCTTACATAAATTGTGTAAGGTGAAATTACTCCGTACAAATTCGGCTGGATACAGTTCTGTAGTCGGATGGGGTTGCTCTCTGAAACTTTAATGCAGCCGGGCAGAGCAGTTGCCTAGAAAATCTCTGCTGTGCCCTGATTTCGTTTCCTACCCACTAAAGTTGTGTGCACGCCATTTTGAATTAGTCAGTACGTAATTGCAATTAGTGCTGGGTTAGTTTTTTTGGCAGTTTGTTAAAATCAAAGGTGAGGTGTTAAGTAAATGATATTAATTTTTAGTGGACTTTAGTTGTTAAGCCTTCCATATTACCTCTATAAGTAAAAAAATACATTATGTACGTACTTAAATCAACAACCTAATAAAAGTAGGCAAACTTTAGCTAGAATAAAATTAAAATTTGGGTGTCACAAACCCTTACGAAAAAATACAAAACACTGTGACCAGAGATAACCTTGTGCACCGTAAAATAATAAACACGACGGAATCAACCTTAATTTGATGCTGCCGTCCTATAAATGCGAATTTACTTTAAACAACTTACAGGTAACTTGAAGTTATACTCGTAATATTATGTTTTATTATAATAAAACAATATCCAATTAGTTACTACCATACGCGTTAAATGTAAACGCAGTAGGAAAATTGCAACGTCTTTACTATCACAGAATACGAGACGTTTTTGTCGAGTGTCTTTTTGTACAAAGACGACATTCTAAATATTTAGTTTGATTGCCCACGGCCCATTAGGGCAGACGCCGAGTGTGCCTGTTACGGTTTGCACTCCAATTTAAATCTAAATATTTACCTCCCTAGACCCGCAAGTGTAAACAGTTTAGTCGATCTTGGGTTTCAGAATATCTTTTTTAAAGGAACTAAAGTTTTTTCGCCACAACTACTTAAAATAAGTAGAATTTTTTAATAAATGAGTAGTTATTTTATAAGCATTGAAGGGTTATCAGCATAATGCAAACTGAAATAAAATCAAAATGAACAAATCATATAAAAAACATACTAATACTCGTACCTTTAGAAAAGGAAACGATGCTTGATTTTTTCTATAAAACCATGTAGAATGAATTGAGGGAAATCAGTGTATGACTGGCAGAGAATGCTCTTAGCCACCACCTTTGAAACACAAGTCAAAATAAATGTTTTACCCGCGGTTCATACATTGCTTATTTCCTATACAAAAGTTTTACGGTAAAATGTTTGGACTTTTTTTACTGCTTAATGAATTACATGTGTGAAAAAAATGTGCAACTCAAACTGCTCCAGAAGATAAAACGTTCTGCCAAACCCTAGAAAAAGATTTTCTACTCCCCATAACTTATTCCACTAAAAATTAAGCACAGACACCGACTAGGTTGCGAGTGCTAGTTAAGATTTCATCACGTGTTTTATTAAAATGTTCCGTGCGAAAGAAAACTGCTCTTGGTGTTGTACAGTGAAAAATGGCACTAAACTCTCAAAGTGCAGTTCTTCGACAGTAAATGCGGAGGTGGGGTGGGATCGTAACTCCGTAAACTCTTGAGTTAACTCGGTGGGCATTCATCTAAAACTTTGGCAGCACCTGAACGCGGGCCTAGGGGTACGTACCGTGACAACCCACCGTTTGCAGCTCTAATGTAAAACAAAAGTGACGGTGGTTTATGGTGACATGCAGTGTGAAACTTTCGTAAACCTACTATTGAAGACACTGACGCTTTCAAAGTACTTTAAGATCAATATCGTTTTATTATTGCGTCTTTTGTATACATACACATGTTGGTCACGTGGTTACAGGTGATTGTCGTCAAAATTGGAGTTCGCGCTAATGGCAGTGGGGAATACATTATGTTGTATATTATTGCAGCCACAAAATTGTAATTAAAAAATGCAATTTAAGCTCACGTGATTAAGAAGTGTGTTAATTTAAGGATTTAAAGAGTAACAACGCGTGACATAAATTACTTTATCAACTTTATCTTTCCAGAATAAGGTTTATAACGATATAATTATTATGGAATCACTGGATAAAATAATGTGATCCAGATTTTGTGTTGCACATCTGATTACGGTTTTCCCGTAATAGTTACATTACCAAGTAATTACCTTTGTAAACATTCCTTCCGCTGTACATGTTCAGATTTCAAATCAAATTCACTATCAAATAAAAAAGTAAATTACCTTTTTATTAATATAAAAAGTATCAACCTGTTGTTTTGAATATGTCAGCCCATGTAGATTAAAGAAATAAAATCGAAAACTTTCTCAAAAAGACTGAGCTACCTCTAACGAATCAAAGTGGGTACTTTGATTCGTTAGAGGTAGCTCAGTCTTTTTGTTTTCCCGATCCAGCCTATTATTACTTTTTAGAGGCTGAATGATTAGTGTTCTGCGCCTGACTTTGTCTCGCTTTATGCAATTAGCGATGCAATCAAGTCCGCCGACAGTAATCTCGTAAATGTATTCCCGCAGAGTGTCGCTTGCTTTGAAGGGCGATTAAGTATCTCAATTGCTTTCATATTGCAATCGTTAGTATGCCACGATGATATTTTGAAAACTCCGAAGTAGTGCTTACTGGAAATTGACAGCGCTGACAAATAAGAATACACGGCAGATGATGTTGTATCCTGAAGTGCAAAAAATATCGCAAAGTAATTGCTGATTTGTATCACATTTTGGCACAATCGTTATCTAATAGCGCTACAGCCTTTTTGCTTGGCCGCCTGTGTCGCGCTCGCGGGTGAAGCAAAAGTGCTCACTCCAATTTGCAGATTTGCCCCCCACTGGTTGCTGGGAACTTCGTTTGATGACGGATTTTTATCCATTGGAGCGAGATTGTATCTTTCGTTTTTTAATCATGAATCGTTTTTTCAGTTTAAATAATTTACATGTATACAACGTGGATGTCCACGACCTTGTAAAGATTACAGGATCACATTGGACTCAGAGCTTGAAACCGGTCGCCATTGAAAACTTATGTTCAGCAAACAATGGCCCACGGCTGATAACGATGGCATATATACTCGAACTAGTATCTGAGGGCACGGCTAGTATTTCCCGCCAAAGCCGAATTAGGAAAAACAACAGTAACTACCTACCACCTTTCCTTACTAGTTTTCTTATGAAGTGTAGATAGAAATCTTATTACGAACAATCAAAATAATTTCTGAAATAAGCATTGCAAATTGGTTTAACAAGTGTCATTAATGTTACACTAGGTTTTGTACACATGTAATATAGAAGAAGCAGACATCTAAGCTTTGTTAGATATATGAAATTATGCATAGGTAGCACAGGTAAAATTTCTCCTTTCTTTGCAAGGCAATGCAAAATTTTAGATGTTTCATGAGTTCATCTAGATAACCACAATAATACCAATATTGAAAAGCAAAAGTTAGTTTAGAAATATTTCCCTTATCCCCAATAGGCGTTTCATATAACGCGTTTTATATTACTTTCTGCGTATGTTGAGACGGAAAAGAAGAGGATATTGAATGGCGGAAAAAGTGGAACATCACAGATGTGTGACACCAACTCAATACTCGGCCTGTTTCATAAGCTATACGGAATATTTCATTTTCGCCGCATTGCTTCTGTTTATTAAGTCCCCATTTTTTGTGCCAATACTTTTTAATTTTGATGAATTAAAAAACAGTATGATCCTTTTTGCGGCACACGTGTGCATATTTTACTGTTAGTAAAAGATAAGGATTTATCTTCACCATTTATTTTTTAGGCATAGCGGCGAACACATAAAAATAATAAACAAAAAACTGCTAATTTATTTTCATGAAGTGGGTAGGACAATACAGAAAACTTTTTCTTAACACAATTTTCATTTTCATTACATGAAAAAACCGGTTAAGTGCGTGTCGGACCCGCGCACTGAGGGTTCCGTGCCACCCTTAACTGAATTCAGGGTCCACTTACTTTCACTTAACGAAAACATCACAATATATTGCGACAACAAAAATAACTTTGTTTTTCATAGTGTTTGTATCTTCTTCTTCTTAGCGTGTCGATGGAAACCCATATGGAGGAATATAGTGTTTGTATGAAAGACAAAGTTATATTTGCGGTTGATAAAAATGTGCAATATCTCAAAAACTACTGGTTCGATCTCCTTCAAACCAATTTTCGTTGCAAGTTTTTGTTGAGATCTACATCATATATTTTTTTCAAAATTTTCACTTTCTTAGTTCAAAAGTTAGAGGGGGGGGGACGCCCATTTTACCACTTTGGAAGCGTCTATATCTCAAACCTTACACTTTTAGAAAAAATGGTTTTAGAAACCTCAACATCATTTTAAAATACCTATCCATAGACACCCCACACGCATAGGTTTGAGTAAAAAAAAATTTTTAGGTTTTAGTTTCATGTATGGGAGCCCCTCCTTAAATATTATTTTTTCTTACTTTTTGTATCCGAATCGGAAAGCGGTGAACAAAATACACCTAGCTACCAAGTTTCAGCTATGTGATGCTTATAGTTTCAGAATAAAGTGGCTGTGACATACGGACGGACAGACAGACAGACAGACAGACAGACAGACAGACAGACAGACAGACAGACTTGACGAAACTATAAGGGTTCCGTTTTTTGCCATTCGGCTACGGAACCCTAAAAAGACACAAAAATAATTTCAAAGTAATTGCTTAATGTATTATCAAGCTAATTCCATTATGAAGTAATTTGCCTAAAAGCTCCAAATTAATCTATGGTCGTATGAGTACACCTAGAATTAAGATAACGGTCATTAGGCTCAAAATTTAACTAATGGTTTCAAAATGAAAATGTTTGGCACGCAATGGACAGCCTGACGACGCCATAAGTTTGTTTTTAATTAGGGTTCCGTAGCCGAATGGCAAAAAACGGAACCCTTATAGTTTCGTCAAGTCTGTCTGTCTGTCTGTCTGTCTGTCTGTCTGTCTGTCTGTCTGTCTGTCTGTCCGTCCGTATGTCACAGCCACTTTATTCTGAAACTATAAGCATCACATAGCTGAAACTTGGTAAGTAGGTGTATCTTGTTTACCGCTTTCCGATTCAGATACAAAAAGTAAGAAAAAATAATATTTAAGGGGGGCTCCCATACATGAAACTAAAACCTAAAAATTTTTTTTTACTCAAACCTATGCGTGTGGGGTGTCTATGGATAGGTCTTTGAAAATGATGTTGAGGTTTCTAAAACCATTTTTTCTAAAAGTGTAAGGTTTGAGATATAGACGCTTCCAAAGTGGTAAAATGGGCGTCCCCCCCCATCTAACTTTTGAACTAAGAAAGTGAAAATTTTGAAAAAAATATATGATGTAGATCTCAACAAAAACTTGCAACGAAAATTGGTTTGAAGGAGATCGAACCAGTAGTTTTTGAGATATTGCACATTTTTATCAACCGCAAATATAACTTTGTCTTTCATACAAACACTATGAAAAACAAAGTTATTTTTGTTGTTACAATATATTGTGATGTTTTCGTTAAGTGAAAGTAAGTGGACCCTGAATTCAGTTAAGGGTGGCACGGAACCCTCAGTGCGCGGGTCCGACACGCACTTAACCGGTTTTTTTTATCTACAATACACACGTTCGTGATAAATGGAGACATTAAAACACGCTTTAACTATGCATTACCGATACTTAAATACGACCGTGTTTGACTGTCTGTTTACTTTAATATCAATAGGACATGACTCAAACATGTCGAACATGATGGCGTAAAGGCTATTATGTAAAAAGTACAGTACAGCAGAACAAATCAACTGAGCGGCATTGTTAAATTAATATGCTAAAATAATTGATTAAACTCTGGGAAAATTTATGGGGTGTTAATAAATTAACACACTTTGATTCGTTAGAAACATACCTAAATGCTTATGTACAAACTATAGGTAGGTACTAAAACAAATACCATGTTAAAAGGGCTGAATTACTCAAAAAGATTGTTGATCAGAAGAGGGTGAGTTTCAATTATATTGATACCACACACATAATTTAATTTATTAGTTCGGAACATTCTAAAAGCTATTAATTGAGATTGCCTCGAACTTGATCGGAGACAATATTAATTAGAGTTAGTTGTGACATTGCTAAAATTAATTATTACCTATCAAGTTCGGTTGTAAGTAAAAAATAAAATATTCGAACTGGTAAAACATTTAAAAATATAAGATTTTCGATAACCTATTTCAGATAAAATCGATACCTACACGTACTTGATTTAAAAAATCTTCTCAACCTATCCGAAAACTGCGCAGTGGTGGCAGCGTATTGTTGGTAATACCAAAGTTAAGCAACTTATGGCGCGGTCGGTGTTTGGATGAGTGACCATTTCGACCATATAAGTGACGTATATGACGAGCATCTCCGTGCTTCGGAAGGCACGTTAAGCAGATAGTCCCGGCTAATATCGGTTGATATTAGTCGTTAAGCCTTGTCTTAAACTATGGGCGGCTTGATAAAATCTGAAAGCAGGGTTCGGCAACACCCCTACGCCAATCCGCACTGAACCCACGCGGTGGAGTATGGCTCATACTACCTCACATTTGAGGTAGGGCCTTTGCCCACCAGTGGGATACTTAAAGGCTAACTTATTTTTTTTTAATTAAATATACAGCTACATATTTAACATTTCTTGTGCTTCTGACTGTAACCGCAGTGCAACCTCCGCCTAATATGACTTTGTGTAAAACGGAGTCAAAGAGAGATATCGAGAAGTGCTCTCCGCCGCCGGTTTGCGAGGCATCGTGAGAGATGCCTTTCAATATCAAATTGAATTCCGCGGTTCATTGATTTTCAATTTGTTGGGGACTACTCTCACCATTTACCATAGATACACTCGGGATCCGGCTATTATAAATCTTTTGAATTTTCCTCCGTGTTTGTCGACATCCACCCGTGGAAGTTTGCGAAAATTTTCTTAAAACAATTTCGCAAGTGCCACTGTACTCTTTCAAAGTATGTTTGAGTTTTAATCAGTTAAAAGGCTAAGTCAGAAAAGACTGAAGACGTGAGAACTTTATTCATGGTAGACATTTATTTCTAGTGCAGTTTTAGCAAATTAGTCTATTGAACTCATTTAGTATCAAGCGCCAAATTTGAAATGTTTATACAGCAGTTTGGCTTCGTTTTATGAAGAAACTTAATGGTTAAGGTTAATTTAACTAAGAGTCAATGAGTCATTGTTTATTTAGTTTTTTATTATAATATATTTTCTGCACTATGTAACAGAGTAAGTAGTAAGATTTTACTACAAATTTAGTAACATCTATAATTCGACTTCTTCACCCCATGACCTAAGCATTAAAGCCAAGCGGATTTCCTCATGGATTACAAAGTTATAATACTTATACAATCCTCCTCCCTCCTACCCCACGAATATAACGTAGAAATATTTTATGAGTAGTCAAATTGACTGAGCGTCCCCTAAGGTGCTTACAAGGTTAAAAGCGGTTCACCTATCGATAGATCTGCGTTGAAAGAAAATAGATTTTACCCTCAGCATTTTGCGGAGAGGAAATGTGTGTTGCCCATGATTTATACTGCTACAGAGGGCGAGAGGTGGCTGGTTGAACCCGGCTGGCCGGTGGCGATAAGCCGAATCCGTACTATACACGAAGAAAGAAAATAAACAACCCCTACTTAGAGCCAGGAAATAATAATCTCGCATCGGTTGAATAATTTTGTTTTCCTCTCAGTGCGCTGATTTGATTCAATACCCATTGTAAGAATAAATAAATAACTGTGTAGATTAAAAATATAATATTATTTTCAATAATAGACAATCATGTATCATTATGGATTAATTCAAAATAATAACTTATACTCGTTCGTACACAAACATCACAGTATATTCGTATACATACAGGGTGACTTTGAAAACATTGGGAATATTTTAAACTAAGAACCTACTTATGATTTATACTCGTAGTCCCTTCCACATATTAAAATGAAAATGAATTGATATGATCAAACCGAGAAAAATCATAAAGTTTCACTCCGATTTCCGGGATCCGTTTAGGCGTAGTAATTTTTTTGATACTTTAATATTATTTGTCAATTTTAGGAAATTTTAAACTTATTTATTACTATAATTTGAAGTAAACTTTTATATATTCTGTGCCAATAATCAATTCCAAAGTGTTTAATATGATTTTTCTCGGTTTCATCAAATGATAGTTTTAATTAATTGATTTTCATTTTAATATGTAGAAGGGACTTTGTTTCTTAGTTGGCAATATTTTAATATTGCCAATGTTTTCAAATTGACCCTGTATATCAAATAGAGATGACTTAAAATTTTACCACTCGTATTTAAATAATTATACTTACGTAGGTGTCTGTAATTAAAAAAAAATTCTTAGCTAAGTATACTCCAAAGAAGTTCTAACGACATGCCACTTATCTATACATATAATAAGACTGTAAAAGATCGATTTCTGTACATTGAAGATTTTTATGAAAAATTGTTACAGGGGGTCTTAATTACCGTAATAGAAGCCAAAACAACAATTTTTAAAATTTTTGTCTGTCTGTCTGTCTGTCTGTCTGTCTGTCTGTCTGTCTGTTTGTCCGGGCTAATCTCAGAATCTACTGGACCGATTTTGATGGGGCTTTTTTTATTTGACTCAGCATCACTTGGAGAGTAAACTAGGATAGAAATAATCACGCCAATAGACTTAGGGGGTAGGCAGAAAATATATATATATAAAAGAAAGTCGTGTTTGTTACAACACTTATAACTTGAGAACGGCTGAACCGATTTGGCTGAAAGTTGGTGGGGTGGTAGCTTAGAATCAGGAAAAGCATATAGGATACTTTTTGTCCCGCTAGACGGGGCCGGGGCTGGGGTAGCACGGGACCGGGACGAAACGGTGGGGAGGTAGCTTAGTACCAGGAGAAGGACATAAGATACTGCATATAGGATACTTTTTGTCCCGCTAGACGGGGCCGGGGCTGGGGTAGCACGGGACCGGGACGAAACGGTGGGGAGGTAGCTTAGTACCAGGAGAAGGACATAGGATACTTTTTATCCCGTTCGATGGGGCCGGGGCTAAGGCGGGACGGGGCCTAGGCGAAACAATTTAAAATAAATGTGGGTGGAAATGAATTAAAAGTAAAGTAACCATATTATCCTATCAAACAAAGGAATTCCTAATCGAAGTACAAATTGTGAACGTCCAAATAATCGGTATGGTCATAATAATTGATCACCTTTGATGTACCTACTACTTGCTTCTTATTGTTGTAATATGGCCAATTTTAATGATAAGTGAGTACTAAAATGCACTATATAAATACTTTATATCTTGCGAACTTATAAGTACTTATACTTAAGTATCTTATTTGTAAAATCATAAGCCTATAAATTAAAAATTCTATCCAAAGTCACTATTCCACGCGGACGAAGTCGCGGGCACAGCTAGTAAGTTATAAGAACTATCTAATAGACTTGGGAAGATGGTGTAGGCTGAAGTTGCGGTGCAGTGCTTATCTTCAATACCTATAATGTAAGTAAGTAAAAGTGTAATTGCAATCTTGTAACTGTGTTTTCAGATTGCAATATTTAAAGGTTGAGTTTTAAAAAATCATATTATTCCATTTTTACGTATCAAAGTTGCGTTTCAATGCCATTTACCGTGAGGACTTACCCTCTTATTCATAATAACGCAACCAGTCTAATTAACCTGTTTTAAGTATTACACTGTTTTGTCTCATTCTTTCTTGGCGCTGTCATCATTTGACAGAAAGTGACAAAACAGTGTTATAGCTAAAATAGGTTTATTAGACTGATTGAGTTATTATGAATACGGAGGTTAGTGTGGAGCGCTTTTTAATTCCAAAATTGTAAGTTACAATGTGCCTATATTTGGTTCTGAAGTTAACGCGTCTATCAAATAAAATACTTACAATAACGTGACCTGAATTTATTTATTCTTCATAGAAAACGTTTTAAAAATACCTTTTGTACTTTCCAACCCTAAAAATAGTAAGCATTTTTTCGAGCAATAAAATTTTATATTCCAGCAAAACTAATAATCGCCTTGAATTGCCACCCTGTTGACTCTTGATAAACACATACAAAGCCTTAATTCGTAGGCCATAATAATTAAATGTAATACCTCCTCTGTTTACAGTAGCTTATCACGCAACGTTACAAAAAACAAAGAAATCCCTATTCAGAGTAGCGTTTAAATAAATCACTGTTAACCATCTTAGCCGAAAGACTACGTTTTTATACATTGAAATGAAGGAATAAAGATTTAAAGCTAAACTCGTAAAAAAAATCGAACATGGTTGAATTGGTAATCATGTTGTGAATTAAAAAGTTATAGGTTTTAAGTAAAAAAATATATTTTAAGCATTGAAATCTTGAAGTAAGAAAGAAAAGCTTTTATTGATTAAGGACATCACAAACACACAATACACAAACAGACAAACGCTCACAAAAGTCTACAAAAAAAAGAAAACGAAAGGCATAAACACAAATATTACAAACTATACATAAAAATGCAACAGATAGTTATACTACTCAAATGCCAGCCAAGCAGTGCGTATGTGTGTCGGTGACGTCCGAACCAATAGGACCTCACTCAGCATAAGCCAGCTAGGTCCTCTAGAGGACCTGACGCTGGTTTTCAGTGGACCCTGCCGTACCTAATCTTACCTTACCAAACACCAATAAACTCAGCACTCCCTACCTATCACCTTAAGAAAGTGACGATATGATGGTAGAGTGTTGTGAAATAAACATGTGTTAGAATTAAATTATGTACATGGTAATATTGACAATTGAAAAAAAATATATAAATATAGATGTAATGGTCGACGATTTCCACTGACATTTGATGAAATTCTGCACTCGGGATGTTTGTCATGATTTTTGTCTTAGAGGTATTCATTTTTAAACCTACTTTTGCAGACTCCCTTTTCAAATCTTCGAGCATGACTAGCATGTCGTCGATGTTGTCAGACAATAGTGCAATATCATCAGCAAACCTTAGGTTATTCAGCCTTTCGCCATTGATGTTCAAACCCCTGGTTTTCCACTGTAACTTCCTGAACACACTTTCCAGGGCCGCTGTAAACAACTTCGGGGATATTGTATCGCCCTGGCGGACTCCTCGGCCAAGCTTGAATGGTTCTGTTAATTTGTGTAGCCTGACAGATGACGTGCTATTTTCCTGCAGATGTTTAATGAGGTTGATGTATCTCTCGTCTATCCTGCAATCTGCGAGTGCATTTTCTACCGCCCAGTGTTCTATGGAATCAAACGCCTTCTCGTAGTCCACGAAAGTAATAATGAGTGGACTGAGAATATAAACACCTAGAAGCCTAGTCCTGGCTCGTAAATGGCGCATTTCAATAGTAGCCCATTTGGCAACTATTTGACATTGAGCCCTTAGTGCTCAAGGACACGCAGTACGAGTAACAGCTCCCGAATTTTTGATAATAATGACGGTTTGTGCAATCAATGGTTGCCACAACAGATCTTAAAAACACAACAAAACCCTAAGCAATGCATACCACGTGTAATTTATCAAATTAAGCTTGATTTTATACATGTAATACTTAAAACAAGATTGTTTAATTTATCAATGAAAATTTGCTTAAGTGTTGTCAGTATAGGTGGAATTTAAAAAACTACCATTCCTTTTTCATAAAGTTTTATTCACTATGTTTGCGATAGTTTTATGGTTTAAACTTTATTGCTGTCATTTTTAACAATTATAACTAGAGATCGGATAATCAGATGTATATTTATTTACCCTTAGTTGAGGTGTTTGTTAGCTATTATAGAATGCAATTTTGAATCAAAGAAAATCTTGGTATTGCGTAATTGACAAATTTATTTTTTTATAGAATAAAATCGGGAATAGGTATATTTTCGTATTTTTCGACGATTTACAATATTACGCACTTTTTTTTTGTCTATGGCTTACCGCCAATGTGAACAAACTTGTTACTTAAGTGATCCTAACGCCATCTAGTGAGAGCTATAAAGTGATGGGAAAAAGAAAACTACTCATGGTTTCGAATGTTCGTGTCGGGTATAAGTGCTCCTTGTGAGTCTTTATAAAAAAGCCGGAATCAGCGGCTTAACGTGCCTTCCGAAGCTCGGAGATGCTCGGGATATGAGTCACCTAAATGTTTGGAATGGTCCATCCAAACACCGACCGCGCCGTAAGTTGCTTAACTTCGGTATTACTACCAAAGCGCTGCCACCACTGTGCTACGACACCCCAAGTGAGTAAGTGAGTCTATATACAGAAATAAATGTTTTTTTTAATAAACATGGTGTAAAAAAAAGTATGAGCCAAATTCAAAGGGGTGGTTGTCAATCGAGTTTAGAACACGGGAAAAATAATAAAAAAAATTAAAGAAAAGAAATAATAATAATTAAACGAGTATTTCTATTACTACAGAAAAATACTCCACAAAAATACATTATTTATTAGGGGTCCATCCTAACAAATAGTGTTTTTTTAAATGATTATTTAAAAATACCATATGTATGATGATTGTCAATCCAACCAAACTAGCAGCCGCGCGCTCTATCTTACGCTACGGCACACAGTTCACTATTTAGTTTTATAGGTAGGTTATGTTTACGTCTTGAACTGGACTTCTATTTTCCCTTTGTACTTCACGGGCTCAGGACCGTCAAAAAACCCAAAATTTGATTAGACCAGTGCAAAATTGAGCATGTAGGTACCTTGGCTTACTTAAAAATTGGAATCAACTACTCACAATAAATCACGAATATAAATAATCAACTGTAGTAACAGTGTGTAGTAACAACCTACACTGGGCGCATGTAATTAATCGAAGTCATGTCAATTTTGTATTGCTCTGACCACTTTTGATCGGCTAGGCTTTCCGTAATGCACACTATTTTCAGATTAACAACGCACCGTTTCATGCACACTCATGTCAGCTTCGTCATGTCACTCTGACCATCTAATGGTAGGTTCTCAATATCTGAGAACCTGCGTCTACGATCCATTGCTACGCGCACGCATCCCGAGACAACCGTAAAAAAATAATGCACTTGACCTACTGACCGCTATTACTATGAGTTAATACTAGTTATTTGAAAATACACGTTATCAATGTGCGAAAGTGACAGATAGTGCGGCTACCTTAGTTTTGTAGCTTTTTATGAATAACGTGCGCGCAATCTTAGATGTTTTCGAGTATGATTTAGTACGGTGCTGCTTGATTTGATTTTAATCAATTAGTATTATTGTAAATAGCAGAATCATTACTTAAAAGGACGCCTGTTGGGATTGGTGGATCGTCAACTGTTCTGTAGCAATTTAATGCAAATTAAAATTGTATGTAGAAAAAAGAGCTAGATTTTTTAAAATATTTTTCCTGTATTCTAGACTCCACTTTTAACCACCCCTTTGAATTTAGCTTGTACTTTTTTTACACCCTGTATATCAGCCATTTGTTGGTGGCCTTATTAGGATTTTTTTTATAGTTCGCTCTATTCTACTAATCAAGCTCTTACATATGACACTCATGTTGAGGTAATAGTGATAAAATAATTATGGAATCCGCCATTTTGTAGCGGTGGCAATCTTAGATTAACAATCAGAACTATATGGTGTATTTTTAAATCCATTCATCAAACAGAAAAGAGTAAAATAAAGGGGAAATTAAACCATTGAATAAAATAAAAAGCCTACGTTCGTTATTTCTTTATACATAGGTTCCCTAATATTTCAATTTTCTACCATTTAGTAGAAATGAGATTTTCTGACAATATTATTCCTTTACTAGTGTGCGTGACAGGGATATTGTTTACGCACACGTAGCTACAAAATGTGCGCGCTTTTGACAACGATCTTTGTTAGGAACCCTCCTTCTAGGTGTTTATATTCTCAGTGAGTGGAATGCGATACTCGTGGCACTTCTCAATCACTGTTTTCAGCGTCTGAAGGTGGTCATTTGTTCCGAAACCGGAGCGGAATCCAGCCTGCTCACATGGTTGGTATTCGTCGAGTTTCCTACAGAGTCGATTCACAATAACTCGAGTAAAAAGCTTGTACATGTGTGAAAGAAGGCTTATTGGTCGTTAAATCGGTGGACCAGAAGGGTTATGGAGTGGCGACCATGGGCCAATACGCGCGGTAGAGGCCGCCCACCACTTCGTTGGGTGGACGATATCCAGCGCCACGCAGGACGGAACTGGATGAAAGTGGCACGGGAGAGACAAACATGGATAAATATGGAGGAGGCCTATATCCTAAGAGGAGTAAAATAAAGGCTGCTATGGATGGATGGATATAAATATAGCCGTATAATAGCATATAGCTAGAATTAGCAATAGGATAACTAATAATAAATAATTAAAAAAGAATGAGCCCATTTGCGTGGAGCTCATAACTTACGCTTATCATAAATGAAAACAAACAAAAAAGGAACGGATCATAGATTCTGTGGGTGTCAATAAAAAAATATCTTATAGTGAAACAATAAATTAAATCTGTCAAAGTATTACTATAGTACTATTTCATTTATTTTAGTTTATTTTTAGTTCATTAACTTTATTAAAACGTAAAATATATGACCGAGCTTCAGTCTTTATGTGGCCCTATTCTATCTATCTGTGTTAATCGGTATCGCTTATATTGTTCTTTATTTATTACATCATAACATAACGTGCACACTGTCACCGCAAACGTTCCTTGCCTCCCAAAATTAGTATGGCGTGATCAAGTGCTTTCACAAATCATAGTGACATCTGCGTTATTGCTGCAGCTCCTGAGAAATGTCCGTGAGTGAATACCTACTCTACCTATTCCGAACGAGTCCCGTGATATATGCCGTCATTGCTCAGGGCAGTTTCGGAAAACTACTCACCGCTAGATTCGCCACAGAATACAATATTTTCATCTATTGACACTATTGGAAGAAATAATCCGGAATTCTGAGTGAAGTAGAGCTACGCTGTGAAATAGCTCTAAGGTGTTAAATGACGTAGACACAGATAGGTTAATGCCACCCTCGTTATAGAAGCTTTGTGCTAGCACTCTTATATTTGACATGAATGGAATGGATGACATGAATTTTATTACAGCATTCCCAGGTAATTCTTATTATTATTATGTTATTCTTATTTTATTGATCTTCTAGTCTTTATCTAATTTGATATGACAATTAAAAAAAAAATGCTTGTAATTATTCCATGAGGTCAATTATGCAAAACGATACCACACGTTTAAATAAACGTTCAAATCATAGGCGCCCTTGAAAAACAGTAATCTAGGCGTCATTATTATTCATTGGAATTCACACAAAAGGGGTAATTTGGCGTACGCAATATCAATATACTGTCTTATCTCTCCGAGCGTAATATATCAAATTTCCCGATGGCTTGGTATTGCAAATATTTGTATAGGATTGGGTAACCGCGCACGTCCTATCGCCCCCACAGTTTTTATTGAATGATTCCGCGTCTTTGGTATCAGTAATATAAGATTATCTCGAATAAATCCTATATTTAGAGTTTTCTTCCGGTTTATTTTGTTTATTTACTAACAATAGAGGATATGATAATGCCATAATGGGAGCACGAATACAACATCTCACTAAAAAACGTAGTCTTTTCCATTTGGTGCGTACTATGAATCCGCCATCCTTTGTATTGTTTGCCATATATTTAATGTCTTTTAATTTATTTTCATACAGTGAATCTTTCCTGAATCCGCAATCATATTATTGATGTTAATGAAAATCCTTTAATCAGAACCTTCGAAATTAATTTTGTTTTTCCGTTGGTTATATAAATTTTAACAGTAACTTCAGGGACTAAAGCGAAAGCTTTGAATTGGAGCTTCACTTTGACATTTAATATTGTTTAAATTATCACAAATGTAGTACAGTACAGAGCGGGATTATCGAAACACAGGTGTTAAGCTGTGATGAGCTTGTCAACTCTAAGCCATCTAGTCTGAAATGTATGACTTTCCAGTATAACGGTGCATATATTATCGTCTTCAACGGCTTGATAGATTGCGTGCTTAGCGTTTGGATAGCGGAAATTAATGAGACTAATACGCACTTATTAATAGCTTATACAGTTTGCCGTTACTCTGGTATATCCGAAGCATTTAAAGTTTTGTATTTTTTCACCCCTTTATACCTACTAGTAATATGGGAAAAATAATGTACGGAGCAAGATCGCAATACCTTGAGCTCTATTTTGGAATCACCCGCTTGGATGTGGCGTGCGATTCTCATTGATTAAAGTCCAATTTTGAAATGAAAAACAGTTGAAATCTACACAAGAGGGTTGTGAAACAAGATAGCTTAAAAGATGAAATATGAAACCAAAAATTGCGCTGTTGCTGGTTCGAGTCCCGCCCGTGCGCAATTTTTGGTTTCATATTTCATCTTTTAAGAATAAAATATGACACTGTAAGTGTTAAAATAATTGTAAAACCAAATATAGCTTAATTTTGGAAGTAATTTTCGTTGTTTTTTATTCGTTTCGAACGAAAATCACATAGGTACCATAACCAAGCGAGCGATTAAAAAATAGAGCTCGCCGTAGGAAAAGGCCAGTAGGCGGCAGAGACTTCGACAGTGTACGTACATAATAATGTATTTAAAGTAATAACCTATAATTTCACACTGTAATTATTTACTCAAT
The DNA here is from genome assembly GCA_963584085.1 of Pyrausta aurata. Taxonomy (NCBI): domain Eukaryota; kingdom Metazoa; phylum Arthropoda; class Insecta; order Lepidoptera; family Crambidae; genus Pyrausta; species Pyrausta aurata. Next base: position 7,602,714 of record OY757265.1, read on the forward strand.
GTCAAGGTAGGTATGAAAAGCTTCATACCGCGCTTAAAGTATTAACGGAATATTTTAACACTAATCTCGCTCACTTCCTCGAGTGGTTGCAGAATCAATATTTATCAAGTGAAAGCCGTTGACAGATTATTATAACGCATTAGTATATACAGGGTGACTTTGAAAACATTGGCAATATTTTAAACTAATTAAAATTAAAATCGCTATGAAATATCATTTCAAAAATCGTACAGTATCACTCCGATTTCCGTTTAGGCGGAGTATTTTTTGATACGTTTACATATTATTATTAGTAAATTTTTAAAACCTTAAACTAAGTTTTAAACTCTCATTTATTAGTTTAATTTAAAGCAATGATCATTTATAAAGTGTATGATATGTTTTTCCTCCGTTTCATTAATTATGATACTTTATATCAATTGATTTTCATTTAAATATGTGGAAGGGACTATGAATCGTGAGTAGGTTCTTAGTTTAAAATATTGACAATTTTTACAAAGTCACCCTGTATTCATGTTTTGTTCTTGGTATTAGTTTACCTTCTAACAATACTCACGTCAGGGGCAATTTCGACAAGTCAATATTCCAATAGTGTCATATCAGTTTGCAAATTTAATGTTAATCAATCCCTTAAGATATTCTAGATAAATAGGAGGTGAGTTGGGTAGGGTAACCGAATCTTGTCAAAATAATGGCGTCATCTGAAATTATTAATTTAGTTATCGGCGAAAATACACGGCCATTTTCTCGGCAAGGGATAAAGCAAATTGAATTATATCGTGGGACATTGATCCAGGCGGTGAGAAAGCCGATCATTGAAATGAATATTGTAGCTACATATAATGTTGTAGATCGAGGCATGATTCGATTTCAACCCTAATATAACCTTATCTCAATGCGGGGGAGTTAAAATATTTGTGCGGGCTAAATTAGGAACTAATTTGAAGAGATATTGATCAATTGACTGTTATTCTATGTGGTGAGGATGCCTTGTTACTGAGTGAAACTTAATAAATACTCTGACATTTGTCTAAATATCCAATCACATCATATTCAATCTATCTATTGAGCATAATGTCTGTTACGGATTCATATTTCTTTAGTTTTACAACAAATCAGTAAATACTGCTTTAGTTTAAATGCGACCCTCTCACCGCTGCGCCACCGAGGCAGTTGCGCCAGAGGTCCCGGGTTCAATTCCCGGGTCGGGCCAAAAATATATGCCTGGGTTTTTCTATTTAGAAATTCTCAGGGTAGCCCGGAGTTTGGAAGTTGGAGGTGTTTTACCCCCGTGCCTCGGAAAGCACGTAAAGCCGTTGGTCCTGCGCCTGATCTCTCTCCGGTCGTGTCAGATTGCTGTCCCATCGGACTATGAGAGTGAAAGGAATAGCGAGTGCACCTGTGTTTGCGCACACACTTGTGCACTATAATATGTCCCGCGCAGTCGGTCAGTCGTTGTGACTGGCCACCGAAGTCGAAATCGGCTAGGGGGACTAGAGACTGCTTTAGTAGTAAGAAAATTACGCTTTGCCGCACTATCACCGTGCGCAGAACTCAAGTGGAGCGATAGACGTTGATTGGACAGAGCAATAAGAGTTAGACTAGATTTATTCATTTATCAATCACTCTATTCATTATATCGAACAACGTCATTCTGAATAAATATATTTTCTCCAACCAATTTTCGACAATGGCGGCCCCCCTCAATAGAGATAGACCAGGTACGCTGGAGAAATTATAGTGCCCATGTGTGCAGCGTAGTACACAAGTGCACTCTCTGTTTCTTCACTCTCATTGATTCGGTCGGTGAGACGGCAAGCCGAGATGATACTTACTTAAGTATAGCCTTAGGGACTGTTTAGTTTAGTATGAATGTTAAAATAGGTATCAATAAGTTTTAAAATATAACGAACGCGAATTGTCAATCAATAACATGGATGCAATAAAAACGCACGTTTATTTACCAAGTACTGACTTGTTACTACTACAAATATTTTAGAAAATAATTGAAGAAATTCAATTTACCTAATCTGAAGAGATTCCAAGAGATGACCGGTGAGCGGCGCGAGCTAAGCTTTTAATCCTTAACCGTGTCGTACTCGTATAGCGAATTTAAATACGAGCCACACAGGTTATAAAGATATATTTCCACGTGTTTTCCATACTAACTTTAACTTTATCTATTAACTCTTCAAATAAAATCAAAGCTCGTGATGCATCTATAATATTGATGCGACATCGACCGTGGTTTATTAGAATTTAATAAGAGTTTTATTTCTGGGTTAATGTTTTCGTAACTAATTATTTGAATCGTTCAAAGTTAACAGGCTAACGAAATACAGAAATGTTTATTTAAGTTGCTAACCATGAGGTACCATGGTTTGATAACTTTTATTCATTAATGATTTAACTAACACATATTTTTTATCTCAATTGAATAAAGCAGCAATGTAAGGGCTACCGTCCCTTACATAATTATATCTGTCAAACAAAACCCGATATCATAACTTAAAGTTTATTTCCATGTCACGAGTGCTTTTAGACACGGATATCCGACAAATGTGCGTGTGCTCAACAGGAAATTAAGCCACATCTAAACCGCGTACGAAACTAATCTGTGTCCAACGTCAACAGCGGCCAGTCACTCGTCACCGCCATAAATCATTGTAGCGAGCGCAAACTTAAGTAAAATAAACATAGTCGAAACTAATTAGTGCCGAAATTCACGTGGGACCCAAACAGGGTAATATGGCGAAGCACAGTTTGATGTTGCTCTCGCAAAATTAGGGAAGTTTAGGGCAAGTCGCCCTCGCCTAACAAGTTAATTTAAACTGGCCGAGTAATTTGTAGGAACCGTGACACTAATTCAATTAGCTTGGAGGTATGCAAACAACGCACGCCACGCAGGTCACATGCCGAATTTAGGCATAGAAAATAGCCAATTTAGAGTTTGTTTGCTTTCGATCATTGCGGGCGGCGCTTCACTATGCATTTTCAATACATTTCCTAGGTCGTTATTTCAGTTAGCAATGTTATTGGAGATTGTAGGTAGCGCTGCGGTTGACTTTGGGGATGAATTTTCGAATTTGGAAGATAACATTTTACCACAGTCACACAATATGCTTTTGTGTTTTATAAAAATTCTACTTAACATCGGCACTTCTCACTGATCAATATTTTTTTCAACAAACTGGGCCTCCATGCCGCTAATTGAGTCGTCACTGAGTTGTGCATCAGTTGTACTACGAGTCTACGAGAGAACAATTATATACCTCGCTATTCTGACAGCAGCGTATCACCTTTCGATTCTGCTGACCTAAAGCACACGATGTGTCACAATAGCATTACTGAATGACTACTGTAGTCCAACAGTAGATGCCGAAAATACGTGAATCGGGGATCTGATTTGCAATATGCATTTTTCTTGATTTGTATACTAATTCGATTATCCTGTGCCAGTATTGCCATCAATACATAAACAGAGCATATACGATTACACGGTGAGATGGTCCATTGTCTGTGAAGCTACTGCTTTCGCGCCACTGGTCAGTGGCCTCCTTTGATGATTACCGAATGATTATCATGCATGATAATGCATTATTGTGTACACTAACGGACGTTCCCAATATTCACTCTATTTGTGGTTATGCCCTACTATAGATAGTGCCATCCACGAAGGCGCGCGCCACCTTTCGTCCCAATCGTTTAGAGTACATTTTGTGCAAGCTTTTTCCAATTTTAGATGATTTAATATTAATTATAATTATTAAATGTTTATTATTTAATATTTTTATGTTTGTCACACACCCGCACACCGCGCTTTTCTCATTCAAAAATGCACGGCGCGCGCCTTCGTGGATGGCACGATCTATAGAGATATAAACTGTTATCGTTTGTCGTAATTATTCAACCGCAGGTTTTTAAGTTTACCATCGATAAAGAATATTATAATATATAATAGACTATTTCATTTCCAACACCTATGGGTTGTCTGGAAGAGATCTCTTTAAGGGATAAGCCCACCTTTGTTCACATTGTGACTTCTTGTATTTTCTGTACATCTTTTAAGTGCAATAAAGAATATATATATAAAAAACCGGTCCTTGGCCCAGAGGACTTGCGATATTTAACCATCATCATTAACATTACTTAAAACTGCTTTCAAATACAATTCGAAAGCAGTTAATAATAAACTAGCGGCCCGCCCGCGACTTCGTATGCGCGTTTGAGTTTTATTACGTTCCCAAAGAATGTAGCGAAAATATGTATAAACCTCTAAGCATTACCTAAACTACTTAAATAGCCTTCCCCGATAAATAAGCTATTTAACAATGTATCTAACATATTTTATAACCGGACCAATAGTTCATGTGATTAGCGTGTTCAAACCAACAAACAATAACATCCAGTTTTTAAACATATCTAGACAAATGTTATATTTTGTGTACACACAACCCGTAGCCCGGTCTTTAATCTGGTCAAACTTACACAGGGATATTATCTTTTTATTATACAACGTATTGGAAATACTTACTACGTCTTTTGTAAACGTATATTTCTTTCGGGTGCTTAAAAGAACAGGCTACTCTGTGCGCTTACACAACATCATGATTCATAACTTAAATGCTGAGGAAGAAGCAAATTCCCTCAAGTCTTTTCCCGCTACCTTATAAGTTTGAATTCAAGGGGAAAAATATATGTAGGGATCAACCTCATCATCATCAACACCCAAAGGCCGTCCACTGCTTAACATAGGTCGCCCACGAAAATGCAGAAAAGTCACCCATCGACCACAGGAGCAGCGTACAATGTCCACCGACAATATGAACAAACGATCAGCATACTAAACTGGACACAGATCACTTGATATCTACCCTGTTTGAACACATAAAAAAAATATAAAAATCTTTTTACTATTTTAAGGAATAAAATCTCTTCTCGAGAGCAAAATCAATAACAAACATGTGTCATAACATTGTGTCTCAGATATGTCAAAAATGAAAAATATATATTTTAATCTTATGCACTAAAGAGTATTGATATCAATTTTGTGGCAAATCATCCCCAAAATAACTTACTACCCCTTTTTAACCCCGTTACAAGACAAATTTCAATATAATTTGATACACATGTTTCTTTATTTTTTTTAAAGAATGATTAAGCAAAATTTTAAGTAGATTGGACCAAGGAATCATGTTGTCCCATACAAACTTTGCACCCCTTTTTCAACCCCTTAGGGGTGAAATTTTGGAAAATCCGTTCTTATCGGATCCCTTCGTCATACAAAGAACACGCCTTCCAAGTTTCAGGTTTCTACGATCAGCGGTTTAGGCTGTGCGTTGATCCATCAGTCATTCAGGACAAAGCCTTTTATATGTATAGATAATAATAAAAATGTTTTCTTTTTTTGAAATCTCAATAAGTGTCTTTTGAGCTTACAGTGCTATCGGATTACACTGTAAGGCCAACATTGGTTTAAAATGGGAATATTTATTGAAATTATTTAATTCGGAAACTTTGAATGTGAGTAGGTTGTTAAAACTGTTATGTGTGGCCTCTTTTGAGACCACGTCCGAGAGTTTGTAAGGATCGTTGAGCTTTTGGATGTGGCAAATGATTATGTGGTCGGAGCGTTTAGTGGCGAATCGTGGGCAAAATGCTTTATTGCACACTATAACCAAATAATTACACAGGAAAGCATGTTATAAATTCAACATATTATTTCAACAGCAGCAGCAGCAGCAGTTTAACATATTATTTAGCTAAACGATATTATGTTTCCAAAAAAAAAAACTGCCTCGGTGGCGCAGCGGTGAGAGGGTATCGCATTTTAAAGCGACGGCTGCGCCGGAGGTCCCGGGTTTGATTCCCGGGTCGGGCCAAAAATATGTACCTGGATTTTTCTGTTCAGAAATTCTCAGGGTAGCCGGAGTTTGGAAGTTGGTGGTGTTTCACCCCCGTGCCTCGGAAAGCACGTTAAGCCGTTGGTTCTGCGCCTGATCTCTCTTCGGTCGTGTCAGATTGCTGTCCCATCGGGCTATGAGAGTGAAAGGAATAGAGAGTGCACCTGTGTTTGCGCACATACTTGTGCACTATAATATGTCCCGCGCAGTCGGTTAGTCGTTGTGACTGGCCACCGTAGTCGAAATCGGCTAGGGGGACTATTATTATTATTATGCCCTCTTCGTAAAGCCTCTCAAGCAAAACCGTACAGCGCAAGCAACAAGATCCTTTTACAACTCCGCATCTATTGTCCTTTTTAATCGACGCCAAAAGAATTTCCATTAAAGAAACAGCACTTTGTTCGTGTATAAAAATCTTTTCACATAATTTTCAATTCTCACGCCTTCCGTTAGGCAATGAAAGAATTTTTCAAGGCGTTTAATTGAATTTTTTTACGCTTTGACAGATATTGATCGTTCAGACTTTCAATAGGTACCTTTCTGTTTCATTCCACAAATACTTTAAGACTGTTATAATAAATCACTGAAAGTGAAAGCTGCTTTTTAAGCCTTTGAAAGCCGATAAATCATTATGAATAGGGTGCTTATGAACTATTCACAGAAGTTTAATAGAAAAACTGAGTCGTGCAGCTATAAATTGTTTGCAGGTTTAGTTCAGTGATTCATTTTGACAACTTTGACAAATATTGTGATAATTTATAGTGATGCCTTCTGTTTCAAAGTTGTAAAATGCCGTTTAATACCAATGCGAACTAATTTGGCATAGTAATGAAACCTATTTTCTGGCGATGGCAATTAATTAAGAACGAGATTAAGCTTAAGTGCGTACTACTTAGTGCACAATACACAAGTGCACTATTTGATCCTTTACTCTCATAGATTGATTTGACTCTATTCTGATGTGACAGGAGAGAGATCGGCCACAGGACCAACGGCTAACTTGGTTCCCATTATTGGACCATCATATTCAACTATTTAATGAAAGGCTGTTTTTTTTGTCTAGGGTCTAGTATAATGCTTGCCTTGCAAATACCCTTCCACCAATCTGCACAAAATGAAACTAGTTCCGTTTCTAAAATAAAAACTAGTGTAATATGAAAGCGAATTCAATCCACGTACCCAAAAACATAGTCCAACGCCGTACAGGCAGGTGGGCAAGTTAAAATAATGTTATTAGGGTAAATTTTCGCCGTCCAATACCAATAGTCATTACCGAGGACGATATTCGTATATTGAACGTTACCTGATACTGTCTGCCTATTATAGGAGAGCAGCCATGTTTAGAAAGCTATGGCATACGACAAAAAGAAACAGAAAGTGTACTCTGCACATGGAAAAAAGTAATTTACTTGATTAATGTACGATTTTTGTCTATGTGCGTCCTTTTAGTATGCCGTTACCTTAATAACTATGTACGTACACAACAGGAGTCATAGCCTGCGGCAAAACTAGAGCAAAAGAGGCTTTGGAAGTAAGGTACCAATCACAAGTGACCAATCACCGATCATCATCATCATCAAATTAAAGAGCTATAGGCACTTGTAAGTGGAGTTTTTTTTCTTCAAAACTCCAAAACATGGTGAGAGACAGTCTGGTGGTTTCCCTCTTGCCTTCCACATATCAGTTTATGTTTATAACCAACGGATAGTTTTTTCCAGTTTTTTCTATCAAGGAAGTAGTGTAGCAATTTGTAAAAAGCACTCAGTTCAGCAAAACTGTTGGTTCCGCACCTCTCTCTCAAGTTAGATCATGGCTGCTTAGTGACGGAATATCTCATTAGCTAGCTAGCTAGACTATGAGAGGGTCTGAGACACATTTTGGTGTTGAGTTGAGCCCACTGTGCCTTTTTAGTCGATGTGGCGATAGCTTCGTTAAGAAGATTGCTTTCTCGTGAATAGGTGGGTCGATATTACTTTGTACTTGTTAAGGAATGGATTATGTAGGGTGCAAGCTGTTCATTATTCAAGCAATGTTTCTTTGTTAATTTGCATACAGCAAAGCTATTTATTTCTTTTCTTACAAATAACAAATCTACAGTGCATTTTGCATAAAACTGGGTTGTAAAGGTATAGTTAGATGAAAGGGTATCCCTATGTTCCGTGTTTCTGTAATACTATACAGGGTGTAAAATTACGAGCCTATTAAAGGGGTGGTTATCAATTAAGTTTGGAATACAGAAAAAGGATAAGAAAACGGGATAAGAAAATGGGTGGTTAAGAATCGAGTCTAGAATTCAGAAAAAAACTCTTTTTTTATAAACCACTCATGTTCTTTTTAGGGTTCCGTAGCCGAATGGCAAAAAACGGAACCCTTATAGTTTCGTCAAGTCTGTCTGTCTGTCTGTCTGTCTGTCTGTCTGTCTGTCCGTCCGTATGTCACAGCCACTTTATTCTGAAACTATTAGAATCACACCGATGAAACTTAGTAGGTAGGTGTATCCTCTTTACCGCTTTCCGATTCAGGTACAAAAAATTTGAAAAAAAGATATTAAAGGGGGGTCTCCCATACATGAAACTAAAACCAAAAAAATTTTTTTTTACTCAAACCTATACGTGTAGGGTGTCTATGGATATGTCTTTCAAAATGACATAGAGGTTTCTAAAACAATTTTTTCTAAAAGTCTAACGTTTGAGATATAGACGCTTCCAAAGTGGTAAAATGGGCGTCCCCCTATCTAACTTTTGAACTAAGGAAGTGACAATTTTGAAAAAAATATGTAATGTAGATCTCAACTTAAACTTTCAACGAAAATTGGTTTGAGCGAAATCGAACCAGCAGTTTTTGACATATAGCACATTTTTATCAACCGCAAATATAACTTTGTCTTTCATACAAACACTATGAAAAACAAAGTTATATTTGCGAAATAATCCCTAATTCAGTTGAAGTTGGCACGGAACCCTCAGTGCGCGAGTCCGTCTCGCACTGGGCCGGTTTTTTACACCCTGTTTGAGACAGAAAAAGAGTTGATATTAAGATAAAATGTCAACGGACCCCTAAAAATACATTGTGTAAAAATAAGTACGAGCCAAATTCAAGGAGGTTTGTTGTGTTGTATTTCTGCACACTGTATATTTTTACTACGTAATGTTTTCTTAATAAAGATGAAAGATTGCTCGGATAATTTAAGTACTTTCTGTTTAACATCGTTGCAAATTAGTTTCACTAAATATACAAACCATATTATGATTACTCGTTAACCTTTATGTAGCAGTGGCCCTAAGTAATTAAATAACAACCACAACACAAATTATAAATTTTCCACTTGCCAAACTTTCGGACTACTAATGAAGCAAAAGATTAGTTTTCACGAGAATATGCTCCCTGCGGAGACGAACCATATTTTCTGGAGCGATGGCTTGTTAACGCGGTCCTGTAACGAGTTTGCATAACTTATTTACAGAAAAATATATTATAAATTCGCCTGCGACATCGTGAAAAGACTTCTGTGTTATTTAAAGCTGGATAGCTTCTGCTATTTTAATTTATAATTTGTAGAATTTTTACCATTACTAAAATTTAAACATTAAAACTGAATACCTATATTCAGTCAGGAATAAGCCGATACTATTATTGTACAAAGCTTTCGGTTAACAAATAACGATAATCATCACTATCGAACCGTTTTAATATATTTTCATCGGTACTCTCACTTTTTAGTTCAGGAAAGTATGTCAATAATGTCTATTTTAACTTGAATTTTTACTAGATTACTTCTGACTCTTTTTAACATAAAACCTGCTATCTCATCGAGTCTTATCTGTATTTGTGTTTGCGCAATTCCCTTGATGGATTTATCAAAGCCGCAAAGAGCATTTGCGTACCACGTGATCGAAACTTCAGAAGTAGGTTGCTGTAGCCTGTCGCGTCTGGCTGGGCCACTCAAAATAATTACAATCTGGCAAAAATCTCGGCGAGTGGTGCGGTGCCAGAATAAATTAGCAAGCCAGAAAATTGTTTTTGATTGATTGTTTGCCGTTTGGTCACCGCAAATGCTAGCTCGGAGAGGGATTTGCGGCTTGGAACAAAAACGGACCAGCTTTTTTATTATTAAAATGTAATAAAGTTTGGAAGTATATATATCTTATTTATAACTGGCCGGTTTTATGGTTTTCGCTAGTGGTCTGTGCCTAGCCTATTATGCCATGGTAACGGTCATGGTTTATTTGGGACATTACACTGTCTGTCTGTGAAATAATTGTATTCCCCAATCAAACTAATAATTTTAGTAAAAATACTCCTGAGATAACAAAATGATAATTGAATACCTTCATATTGTCCTACTGCCAAAAAAAAGTGAAGTGGCACATAAACTTCTATACTATTTACGGACAAGAGAACCATCGATTAGGTTCTATCACATTTATCTAGAACAGATACAAACTATCAAAGAGGTCACCCCATGGTTTTATTCGTCCTATAAAGGAGCATTGTGTGGAATGAAACAGACGATGAGACGACTCTCTTACCAAACTTAGCGTGGAAGTTTACTGTTCTATTTACTTCACACAGTTACACATTGTATACTTACACGATCTATAAGATACTATAGTACAGCTGATTGATACAAGCAGTATCACATAAACTTGAAAATATTGTATTCATAAAATATAAATTGCACTTGTAAAAAGCAACCGTGACTCTGTGACAGACGAGAAAAACTATTAATATATTCCGACTAAACCGGTTCTATAAACAGGACCGAATATTTATGACGCAACTTTATGCATGTGCATCAAGTGTATGGAAAAATTTCCACCAAAATAGAATATTGAAGTGTACCATAGATATATTCCTGCTAAAGTAAAAAAATGTATTTGTGTACTGAAAGACTTATGCTTGGCTTGGACTGCAGCTTAGACCATGCCAGTAAATAAAGTTATAAACCGATCAAATAAAAATGTCTGTCTCTTAACGACATGATTCAATAATGGTTTCGGTCGTCCAATTGTTCGGGTGATTTGAGTCTTGGTTTAAGCCTGGTACTATCTTTTTTGTAATAATTGGGAAGATGTCTAAGGGATTGGGTGATTTTAAACCTCGAAATGTCCAAAATGGTCTTACTTCCCAGAACTCGCAGTAGCAACCGTGAAGCTTAAACTACACGATTGCTGTTCCGTTTTCCAAGCAGAGCTGTTTGCATTAGAAAAGGCTTGTGAACACATTATTTCGCAAAATATTTCCCCTTGCTTCATACTTTCCGACAGTAAGTCCGGACTAGAAGAACTCACAAACCCTAATAGTCACAACCCATTTGTCGTCCAAATTCACCATTACCTTCAACACGCACGTTCACAAAGCATCATTGTCAAGCTGGCGTGGGTCAAGGCTCACGTCGGGTTTGATGGTAACGAACAGGCGGACTCAGCGGCAAAAGCAGCTGCACTGCTTGACCGCACTCCTGACTATGCGGCGGCCCCCATAAGTTTTATTAAACTCAAGAACAAACAAAAATCTTTGGAGGCAGCGGAAGCCTTATACATGGACCCTGAAAAATGTATTTACACTAAATCAATTTTTCCTACTTACTCTAAACTTACCGATTACCTTTCTATTGCACCTAGTAACTTCTTCTCTACGCAGTACTTAACAAACCATGGCTACCACAAAGAGTACTTAAAACGATTCCATATTGTCGCAGATGACACGTGTCCCTGCGACAACAACACCACACAATCTTGGAGACATTTAATTGAAGACTGTCCTCGCTTTGCCGCAAAACGCTTAAATCACACCATTGCTTGCAACAGTCTTAATATTAACCCCTTAGATTTAGCTGAAATTATTAAAAAAGAAACCACAACGAACACTTTCCACAACTTTCTAAAATATATAATAAACAACCTAAAAGACTTTAATAATCCGCCACAAACACAAACCAATAACCCATAATATCGAGCACACCTATTGTGCTTGCAGAGTAGTCCAATAGCTCTGCGAGCTCAATAAAAATTCAAACACATTAAAAAAAAAAAAAAAAAAACCTTTGTTCCATCGAGATCAAATACGGAACACTGCCGCGTAACTGTCAATATGAATGACTGAAAATAATACGTTGCGAAACTCTGAGGTCCTGATTTTGTGAGCGGCATATGTCCAATACCGACTGTTATAGACAGATTGATTGACACGACAAAGGCTTACAATATGGAGTCTAGTTTCAAAAGCCTGCGATATGAGAATAGTTTGACATGCACAAGAAGGAATCAAAGCATTTTCTACTTTTGCATAACATAGGGAGGATATTGCACTATAATTTTTTGCCCCGCGCATTTTGATGAATGAAATTTGAAATGGCTTAGATTATTTTGTACTTTTCTAAAGATGCATGTGTGCGGTCAAACCCGATACAGGACAAAATAGTTTTGCCTAAGCTAAATTTAAGTTCTTCCTATATGCGAAAGGAATAACTTGTACAGCCAAAACCAAACTAGTTCGTCCTAAGCTCAATAGGATGAACCTTTTAGGTCAGGCCGAACTAGTAGATCCCAATATGAATAAGCTAAGCACACTCCCAAGATAAACTGGTATGACCTAGTCTTATCATTAGTCCAATTCAAATCTAAAGCGACTGTAACAAAACATAATTATGGCAGCAATATCGAATGACTATGAGTCATCATGTCATCACAAATCTTCGTAGAATATAAAATTGCTAACTTCATAACGGTCACCTTTTGAGATAACGCGTAACCCCTTCCACTGTTTAGTTTATGTTATAGCGAATGCTGTGTATGTCTATAATTTGTGTATTGTACTAGAACTAAGCTGTGTATTAATCTAAGTAAGTGCTGTGTACGTTATGCTGTTGATGTACCTGATTAATTAAAAAAAAGAAATGACCAAAATCGTAATTGCAAAAAGATATTTCGTATTTTAATAATCAACAGAAAACAATATACAAACCGACTTATTCATAATAACTCAAACGGTCTTTTAAATCTATTTTAGCTATTACACTGTTTTGTCACTTTCTGTCAAATGATGACAGCGCCAAGAAAGAATGAGAAAAAACCACTAAATAGATAAATAAGGTTAGAAACGTTCTGACAGTTCGTTTGTATGAGAACCTGTGTCGCCGGTGGGCGGTACGGCGTTGTTGCTGCAGTGCCAAAAGCACCAATCAATGAAGCAACGCATCAATATCACAAACCAATCACACTTTCCGCTGGGAGCTCTGTGATTGGTGTGATTAGTACGTAAAACCAACTACCAATCACAGAGCTGCTAGCTGTGGAACCATCAATCATCATTCATTCTTTAATGTCAAAATACTACGTTGTGGTAAAAGTCGATATTTTAGGTCGATCGATATCGATAACTTCAATTACCGGTGTAATGTATTTTTTCAAAATGAATTGAAAAAAAACCATAAAATTTTAGTTTTGCGTATATAATTTTACGGCACATTTGATCGCATCAAAGGGTTGTACAATTACCTTCCGATAGAAAACAATAAAATTAATACTTTTACGTATTGCTTAACATTAATAATTTGATTTAAATAATATTTGTTTGAACGCGCTAATATCAGAAACTATTTGTCTGGTTATAAATTATGTCAAATACATTTTTAGATAGCATATTTATAGGGAAAGACTATAGAAGTAGTAATGCGTATGGGCTTATAAAAAAATCTACGATTTATGGGAACGGTAAAACTTAGACGCGCGAACGAAGTCGCGGGAGGGTGCTAGTTTGTTATAAATAAATACTAAACAATATTTATTTTAACTAATTAATAATGTTTTAATCTCCTAAAACATCAGTAGGGAAATTACCATTTATCGATATTTTTACTGTGCCGTGAGCTACATCCCTATCGTTGTGTACGCAAGCGAACCAAGCAAATTGGATGCGATACATTGCGTGCTAAGGTAGCAATTTTGTTAGTAATGTGCGTGCACAGTCATCAATGAGTATTTTTTTAAATACTTGGTGCAACAAAATCGCTGTTCTTGCGGAATATTAGTGCAACCCTCTTGTCACGCGACTGAAGTACTGCTCGTGCATATGCTCACAACTAGCTCACCTCTGCTGAGGGGACCGGGGCATTTCTAACCTTATTTATCTATTCAGTGGAAAAAACAGTGTAATTGCTAAAAATGGTTTAAAAGACTGTTTGAGTTATTATGAATAAATAAATAAATAAAATAAATAAATATTGGACACCAATCACATACATTGCTCTGATCCCAAAGTAAGTAGCTAATGCACTTGTGTTATGGAAATCAGACACAACGGTGGTACCACAACACCCAGACCCGGGACAATATAGAAAATTTTGATTTCTACATTGACCCGAATCGAACCCGGGACCTTGGAGCGGCGACGCCTTGAAACCCAGCGTGCTTAGCCACTACACCACGGAGGTCGTCAATAAGGGGGTAAAGCACTAGTACTTTTTGTTTTATTAAACAAAAAAAATCCCGATACCCTTTAGGACACCCTGTATGTCGGTAGTTATACATGCGTATGTCATCATACGTCACGTTCGCACCCGCCAATTTGTCTGTCATTTGCCAAATCGGAACGCGCTTAGAATGTCGGTAGAATCTACTAAATATGTATTCGATGTTACCACGACTATAATTCATCGCACGCATTAGATATGCGGTAACACGTCGATAGGTAATTTTATGAACCGTTCTCCAGAGCGTTTGCGAAAAATCATAATCGTGAGTTGCGAACTCATGCTCACTTTGTGCCTTTAAAATATTGGACGGCTTTTGGAATGGCAATGTTGGAATTTTGATCAGGCCATGGAAATATTTTTTTATTTCTCATTAATTTTTGACGTGATCATGCGTTAACCAATTAACGTTTATGAACAATCACGAATGAAAAGGTGGGCAAGCAAACTAATCACGGACGCTTCTGAAAAAAAATTGAGTAATATAGTACATACATATCCACATCGTCCAACGACAAGATGGACAGACGACCTTGTAAGGATCGCAGGATCAAACTGGATGCAGATCGCTAGTGATCGGTCGCTGTGGAAAGTCATGGCCTATATTCAGCAGTGGACGTCCTTTGGCTGATAATGATGATGATGACATATCCACAGGAAGTACTCTGCCAAAGATTTTATAATGCCGCTACCTATATATTTATTTATACCTATATCTATACCTTACATAAAATATTGACGTCATTTTGTGCGTCGAAGAAAAAAATCTTATAGCGCTGAAACTTTTCGAAGTGAATCCTTAGAAAAATATATTAAAATATTGCAAGCGACTTCTGGGCATTTAGCATACCAAATAGGTAACAAATTTATAAACTTAACTAATTAGCCCGGCTGGGGAGTTTCTTCATGTTTGCTCCGAACATTGGAGTTCCCAACTTTCTAATTTGAATCGGTCGTAATTATTGTATATCAGGATCATTTTACGATGTTGTTTACGCAGTAAATAAACATTACAACGAAAATAAAAACAGAATACCAATTCTGCGTCGGGAGTAACAAAAGATAAATATAAGCTTAACAAAATTAGCAAAGTTGAAATTGCCCCATTTTGGTTAATATCCTGTAAAGTTAGGTATAACACAAGGACACGGTAGATAAGTGAGTAAATGAAACTCCCAAATAACTTAATCACATTTAAGTTTATCTACCTCGTGGAGTCTGCCCGCGACAATATCGGATTAGACGTAAGATTGTTGGTAGAAAACCTTTTTTATAGTCTTCTTCTTCTCAGCCTTCTTCTACCATTTTCTTGGTGTAGGCCTTCTTTCTTTTATGCTAGTTTCACGAGTCAAACACCATCACAATTTTATAAAGTTCTTTATTCGATCACCACACTTATCATTTATACAAATCATTATTTCTAACCATAATAATTATAACAGCACTTCAACATAGATTTCTTTTCACAAGCTTTCGCTTCCGCGGTTAGCACTAGACTCCTCGCTTTCCGAGTGCGCCTTGCAAGTAACAAAGTAGGAGGGGAAGGGGCAGCCTGTGTTGCCACTTTATAAACAACGATAACGGTATTTGGTAAAGTAACAATACTCATTTTTATACAAATATTAATAACGTTAACTGTTATTGCATCGAGTTAATATTACTACAGGTCTAACTGATTTAATCTAAATACAAAAATCATCACATTCGGCCATCCTACCTAGTGCACCTCCTGGTGCATTTGTCTCTACATATATTCACAATGGGGCATTTATATCAATACTACAACAGTATACTACGTTTTACAAATTATGAGCAATAAAGATTATGTTAAAATTTTACTGTTGAGCTCACCACATCAAAAACATTACAAATTGTACTTATTAAAACAATCATCACATTCGGCATTTATATTAGCACTACAAAATTAATACGACTTTCGAGAAATAAAGATTATGCTACGATAATACTGTTGAGCTCTTAATTAATACTTTGTAATACACAGCATATATAAATCAATCACAAAAATACATATTAATAACAATAACCATGTTGCTAGTACTTTTTATAATTATATTATTTTTGGTTTACTTTGAGTTGCCGCAGCTCTGGCAAATATAGATTGATCTATTGAATCTAAAGAAGGTTTACTGAAATTTTGAATACTAACCAAGGCTAAAGTATTAATTCAGTGCCCTTATACGACTTGCGGCAAAAAAAGTTTAAAACATCTTAGCTATAATTTTTGATGAAATCCGAGTACATCACGTCTTACTTTGTATCGGTAGTATAAATGTAATTTTATTGTAGGGGCTAATAAGTTACTACGGTTTCAATTACAATTGTAATAATAATGAGTAATCTACGGCAGATGCTTAGAAAAAATGTACCTCTTTAACTTAATTGACTATAAACTCTTGAGTAACATTTTTTTGTAGTTTTAAGAATGTGGCATATAAACGATCATAGCTTTAAAGAAACCTTACTTATCTACAGGAACAACAGCTCGTTTCAAACGTAATAAAACATCAGTGGAAGACAAATAATGCATCATTACTATAAATAATATCATTACATTATATTAAACTCCATTACAATATTTTGTTGAGTATTTAATTTTTATTAATAACAGTCACCCGAGCATCCATTACAATTTTCGAATGACTCAAAAGTACGATGGGGAGTGAATATTTCCAGCAACAAGTCACCATTTGTATATACTGTCATTTGTGCAATAATGCTTCTAAAGAAATAAATAGATGATTAAAGAAAATACACCCGCATGTTTTTTTGTGTAATGTTTAGGATAGACAAAGTGTCTAAAATAAATAAAATAATCAAAATTTATCTAAAGGTCAATCTTAAGAAAAAACAATATTTGAGCTCATTTTATTACTTTTTGAAAATTATAATTGTGTAGCTTACGTGGCGCAAGTTTCGTCTTCCAGTTTCCATTAATGTTATGAATTATGTCACATAAGGTTTGGTTAAACTCTTATGATAATTGTTGGTAGTGTTCGAATAACTTGGTGCTTAAATTGTCTGATCTCAAACTGTTTTATAAGATAGTGGCACAGAAATAATTTAATGGAACATTAAAGATATTTTCTTTTACTGGGAGAATAGAATTTAAAAAAAAATATAATAATAAAAACCCATACATTTGACATTAATTACACAATAACAATGTCAACAACTTTTTTTTATGTTAACATCTACTGCTACTGTGTACATGTTTTCGTAAATAAATAAATCATTTCTAATGGTTTTTAATGTTTTACTGCAATAGCTCCCCGTAAAGTCAAGCAACGATATGCTGTGTACATTTGAAAAAATAAAATAAAGTACATCTATTTCAAAGAGTTGCAGAAAAATATTTAAGTTGAACCTTAAAAAAACACGAATTTTAAAGACTTTCAACATTATTTACCTATATATTTGTCATGGCCTAAGAGGGCATGGTCCAATTTACAATTAAGCTATTATCACTCATTTGCAGCAAAATAATCCCTCCCTTTTTACGTATTAAATATAAAATGTAATTGATGTTTTAGTTCCAAGTGTTCTAGAAAAATACGTTGTTTAACATTCGTGTCCCAATAACTAACTATTGTGGTTGATGAAATTTTTAAATGAAATATCTACTTTGGTCCCAAGCCGATTTCTACGGGTTAAACTGAATTTTTTATAATAAATTGACGGATACTTTGGATCAGGTTTTTTTTTTTAAATCGAAAAATTTGGAAAAACTTTTTTTTCATGTAGGTGACGTAAAGAGTGTTCCAAAGAATAACTCTGTACGTTTGTCATTTTTGTGTCTTTTAATGAATTTACAAAGGCATACTTGATTCTGAGGTTTACGCGAATACTTTTCGATCAAAACAATTTACCACCAGCATGGGATTCTATTCTACTCTCTCTTTATGGATAGGAACGTTAATATTGTAATTAATGAGTAATGATTACTCTGTAAATGACAAATACAGAAGAAAACTCTTCAGAATTTACTTTTTATGTTTAGTTTTTATATTTATAAATATGCGTGCGCTCTGATTCTACGAGCTCAGTAAAATTATGAATCGCCAAAATACAGATTTTTAATTTGGAAATTAATGAACTCATCTTTTTGGTTGTATATATATATATATATATATATATATATATATTTTTTCTACTACATCTTTACTGTATTTACCAACTAGACAATATAATAAATGAGAAAATTCTCATGATGCCTACTACCACGATACAGGTTAAGTACTAATTCGATGGTAGACGGCTGATTGTTGTTATATACTATGTTTATGTGTTTGCGTTGAGAGGGATCAATGAATCGGATTTCAAAGTAATTTAATTTTACTGATATTTTCACAGAAATTCAACTTTTATCTTTTGACGTAAGCTAATTTGTCAAAATAATAAAAGGAAAATTCAAAAAACAATATATCTAAAAAGATATTGGTTTGCCACACTATGAACTACTATTATTGTTATTGAAGTGGTACAATAAATGTTTATATCTGTTATTCTAAAGTTTGACATCTCATCCTACTCGCAACCACTAACATCTTTAAGTTTTCGAAACGTCGGGATCTTAAATTACAAGATTTTAGCGAATAATTACTGCAAATTGTATTGACAAAGACATATTCGGTGAACATACATACACATTATTCACAGTCGGTGAATTTACAGTGGATACCCACAATAATTGATATAGGAATTTTGCTAACGGAGCTAAAGGAGTCAATATAAATTGTGTGAAACGTCTTACCATCTACGACGCATAGAGGTCCTTATTGTTTTCAGACTTCTTTTGAAAGATTCGATGTCCTCAGCCTTGATCCCGAGCTCAATCTTCTTTTTCGACCCGACCGACCTGGTCTGGCCTCGTACACCTCAGTCTTAATACCCTAGTCCTCTGACGTCCGTGACATCTACGCCGTGGACATCCTAGTCCTCCGACGCATAGGCGGGGCGCTGCGGCCTGGAAATTGCTCCAGTGTTGAGTGCGCAGTCACGTCCACCACCTCGACAAATTCGTCTTCATGGCCTCGGAAAAAGTAAATTTGTATTAGAAGTCTTTCTATATAATACATAACAATATACACGATACGTGAATTAGGATAAATGAATATTGTATTCAATGCTTCTCTTCTGTAGGTACAATTTATATTATGCGATATAATTTGTGATAAATAATCTGTTAATACTAGCTTCAAATGCAATATTCAGCCATCAGGATGAGAGTGTTAATCAGCTCTGATTTACTGTCAAATTAGTAATTCGTATTGTGTTCTCGAATTAAATTGATAATATCATATTATAACAAACATATACATTACAATATTCATTCATGCTATTGTAGTATTATTTAAATATAATTACATTGATAGTATTCGTTTAAACTGAATTGAATTGAACAGCCTGGGTATTGAAAGGATTAAGTTGAACCGCAATACGCCCCAAATAGGGAATTCGCATCTAACCGTTGTACCTACGTTTTTACTAAAGCTCAATAAAATAAAAGGAAACACTGCCCAAGCGACATACTTTCCCGCCATATTATTGTATAACTTTATCAAACAAATTCCACCCAAATAATTGAAGACATCATTCATGAGGTAAAAGGGGATATCATTATAGTGTGAAGGAATATTTTAATGATGAATTTTAATATTTTAGATTTGATGTTGCTAACCTCATTTTAGGTGTACACATATTTTTTACATTACGTAGATGATATTATGATTAAATTTTTAATTCGATGTATTAAAATCTCATAATCTTATTATACTTATGAGATATAACTTATGATTTATAACTTCAGTAAATAAAAATAAAAATAAAACAGAAAATAATAATAATTATCGTGTAATCTTTATCTTGACTTTTGATTCGTCAAAATGCTAATATTATTATTGATATTTAGGTACATATTAATGATGAATTTATTTAACTGTAATTCAATAATTTTAATTCACGAATACTTCGCTGAGGTCATAATGTAACCAATTAATTAACTATCTCTTGCATGTTATTGCCTGCTTGTTACATATTATGAGTTTTTAATTGAATATGAAAATATTTGTTATCTACTAAAGGACACACTTGGTCCACGCGACACACCTGGTCGCTACATAAGGACACACTTCGTCCACGCGACACACCTGGCCGCTCCTTAAAGACACACATGGTCCACGCGACACACCTGGCCGCTACTTAAGGACACACTTGGCCCTCGCGACACACTTGGCCCTCGCGACACACCTGGCCGCTGCTTGAGGACACACTTGGCCCACGCGACACACCTGGCCGCTTTATCTACCTTGTAAAATTGGATCGGCACAGTGGCTTTAATTTCAAATTAATTATTGAATCAAATCGAACACACATTAAAATGAACTTGAATTGTATTAAAATTTTATTTAAATAATTAATTGGATGGAACTAGTAATATCTATAAAGGCCTTCATTTCAAGTCATGCATCGAATTAAATTGAATTGAAAACAAATGAATCGAACTAAATGAAATTGATGAATTGAATTGAATTGGTTTAAATTGAATCTAATTTAGAACTCACTATTGATTATAACTCACCAACATAGTTTTTATAAGTCTTTTTCTACGACTGCCAAATTAAAAATGGAGTGGTATGTATTCAACTTTTGAAATAAGATTTTTTTTTTATATTTATTTATAAAAAACAGAATATTAGCCCTACAACAGTTGTAGGTAAAAATGTTTTGTTTTAAATCTACTAAACACAGTTGCAAGAAAATAACATAATAATATTGAGTACCTATTTCGCTTTGTATTTTGTATTTGGATTGAGAAACGATCATAGTAGTTTATATTAAATTTGGCTTTTTAGTTGCACCAATTACATAAATCGTGCATTGTGTTTTCATAAGCCATTAGCAAAGAGTAGCCTTGCCCAAATGATGTAATCAGTCAGGGATCAAACGACTCTCGAGAGTCGCATAACAATGGAATTTCTATTGTGTCTCGTTCACACATACTTGACGAGTTAATGATAACACAGCACAACTACGTCATGTTAGCACAGGCTAGGTTCGTATCAAGAACTAACCCAGTGCTAGCCGGACAATTATTATTACCTACTTAGACTTGTGTATTCGTAACCACTGAACACTATCAAGGAGTTGCCTTGACCAAATGGTCAGTTGGAAACTTAACACGATTTCAGGATAGTAGTGCTAATCAGAATAGAATTCAATCCTAACACACTGTTCGATGTAAAGCAAAATCGTTACGTTATTTTAACTATTTTATAAGAAGCATTTTATAACTCTAATCATATGAATCAAAAATAGTACGTACCCTTTGTGAGCTGCAGATTTCCACTTCTGACTTTTCACGAGTCAAACACCATCACAATTTTATAAAGTTCTTTATTCGATCACCACACTTATCATTTATACAAATCATTATTTCTAACCATAATAATTATAACAGCACTTCAACATAGATTTCTTTTCACAAGCTTTCGCTTCGGCGGTTAGCACTAGACTCCTCGCTTTCCGAGTGCGCCTTGCAAGTAACAAAGTAGGAGGGGAAGGGGCAGCCTGTGTTGCCACTTTATAAACAACGATAACGGTATTTGGTAAAGTAACAATACTCATTTTTATACAAATATTAATAACGTTAACTGTTATTGCATCGAGTTAATATTACTACAGGTCTAACTGATTTAATCTAAATACAAAAATCATCACACTAGTTTTTATAGTAATTTACATAAATCGATTCAGCAGTTTAACAGCTTTCTGTTATATGGATATTCTGATTAAATAGACAAAAGAAAAATTACGCTTTTCGTAGTTCGTTTGATAATGGCATTGTCACTGTGAATAACAACAAACCAGTCAAGTCCATTTCGTTTGACAGAGCTATTTTAAAGTTCATTGTAAAACAAAATAAATGCACAAGTAATGTAATTTTTGGGCATATTTTTATCGAAACCAAAGCTCGACGAGTGAAATATGTTACAGGCAAGCATATTTTTTACATCAGTACTTTCATTTCGAGCGATTGATTTGATTATTCACACGTTCGGGCCCGTGCAACGACTGTGACGAAAATATGACGGTGAAATACTATTTGTGAACCACAAATATCTAACTTGCTTGTCAGAATATTGGCTTTCTGAATGTGAGTTTCATTGTAGCAATACACTAGCATTAGAAGCATGGACTTCTAATGCTGGTGTATTGCTACAATTCTAGTTTTTAATATATGTTCATAAGTGCTAAAATGCAATTACACTTTTTACGCAACGTACACCACGTTGCGTAAATAGGGTAATTAAATCTTATTTAATTTGTATAAAATAATGTCTAAATAAGCACTACCGAACGAATAATTCAAATAGCATGGCATTTCGTATAAAGTATTTGGCAGATTGAAACTTACTCGATCATTATGAATCAAGCTTAGATTTACATCTAGTTAAGAATGATTTTCTTAATTGTTGTTTAGCATTTCCAATGTACCTATAGTAGAAATGCCTTGCTAATTTTAATATTTTCAATGATTTAAACATAGCAGGTACAGTTATTTACATTGAAATTATTATTGCTCATTCAAAATACGGTGGCAGCTTGTAGCAGCATTAAAAATTTACCATTGCCTTGGCAGATGCAAAAATACACTGTAATATTAATGTAATCGGCCATCGAAAATGTCTGCCGTGCTCATAATACATTCAGAGGTGTGTTCGATTCGGTGACGCTATAGAACCGGCAATAAAATCTGCATAATTTATACGGCACAGGAATATTCGCGAAGTTTACATTAATATTTGTTTGAACAGATGCAGATATTTTATCCACAAATAGGTAGTGACTTTATTAGTTTGTTTACTCATTGCCTTATCAGCTATTTTTACGTTGAATTATGTAAATTTGTATCAAGAGCAAATTGATCAATTGCTGTTTTGAACTGTAAATTACCTTTAAGGCCGCTTTTGTACCTAGCTATAATGTTTAAATAAAAAAGCACCAAAAAGCTGCAAAAAGGACCTTTTATCTTCACGTAATTTGCACTGGCTTGATTAAATTACAACCAATAAGCAATTAAACTTATTGAATACTTCAGTTCTTAATTTAATGTATACCTTAGTAGAGAGGTACCTACTATTTTTACTGACTTAAAAAACCGGCCAAATGCGAGTCGGACTCGCGCACCGAGGGTTCCGTACAAACCTGCAAGGTTCACAAAGTTCGTTCATTACGACAATCGAGTCATAACTATGGTATTTTTATTGCAAAATGGTTAAAGGCAATTAGATGTAAGTATTTGATATGAATTTCAACTTGATAGCTCTACGCGTTCATGAGGAAAAAAGTAATAAGTTTATATTTATTAAAAAAATATATATTTTGTAATGTAACAAAAAAATTAAGGTTTTCGGAATTTTTCCTTTATGTGTGCTATAAAACGTTGCTTCATGCCAAATTTCAAGATTCTAGGTCGACTGGAAGTACCCTTTAGGTTTTGATTCCCTTGCGAGTACTTGCGAGTTTCAAAATATGCAGCTTAAATTGCTGTTTCTTTTGATTGCGTTGACATAGAAGTTTGATTTTGTTACAGCTTAAAGGTATTATAGAACTGAGTATTTGGTATGAATTTCAATTTAATACCTCTACGCGTTTATGAGGAAATGGGTAGTAAGTTTAAAATTATTAAAAAAATATATATTATGTGATGTAACTAAAAATTTATGGTTTTCGTAATTTTTCCTTTATCTATGCTATAAGACGTTGCTTCGTACCAAATTTCAAGATTCTGAGTTCACGGGAAGCACCCTGTAGGTTTTGATTCCCTTGCAAGTGTCGAAAATTTGCGGCATAAACGGCTGTATCTTTTGATTGCGTTGGCTTAGAAGTTTGATTTTTTCACAGCTTCAAGGGACAGTAAACCTGAGTAATTGATATAAATTTCAGCTTCATACCTCCACGCGTTCCTGAGAAAAAGGGTCTTGACAGACGGACGGACAGACGGACAACAAAGTGATCCTATAAGGGTTCCGTTTTTTCCTTTTGAGGTACGGAACCCTAAAAACAGGTTATTTTTAAGTCACTTCATTATTGTCCCTGGTTTTTATTACACGCGAAAACCGTAAATATTTTTCTTCCTCTCTGCAATTTCAAGTTTACCTTTGATATTTCAAGCAGTGTTTCTTAAATCAAAAATCCCATCCGGGCTGCTAGAATCACTAATTTAAACTTTGCATTTAATCTTGTTGGCTGACGAAACTTTTGCTGAGTGAGATAAAGTATCACCTAAAACAGCAGAGCTCCCAACATTATCAACGATTACGGAGAGAACACACAGATGGATAGATCAACGAAAAAAATTGTAACAGCCAAAATTAAAACTATTACTGTTATTCTAACAGTTCAAACTCAACTCCTGTAAATTCAATGCGAATTTAACCTCAGTGCGAGATAGACCCCAATAATAGCGCATGATGGAGTTCTATAATGGAGTACAGACAGAGTAACTATCTACATATATAGCAGGACACTCTAAATAAAGTTTGAAAGACCGACCGTCGACTAAACTATTTGTGTTTATCAATAACAATATCTGCTTCAAAAATAAGTACTAATAGTGACGGATAAGCCACGATTTCAACCTTTTTATCACATAGCGGTTCGAAAATATAAGATTAATTTTGTATTAACGTGTCATCATGTCCCGGGGCCGTATCTGATAAAACGCTGGGATTTCCCAGAAGACTGCGCTCCTGCAAACTTCGTAATTTGTTTGTCATGATGGCGTCTGCTAACTTTGATATTAATTCTTAGGAGACATCGTATGAAGCTTTAAATTGTTACATAAACGTTACTTTGCTCCCAAATATATGGTTATAATTAAATTGTTACGAGATCAAACGAGCAAAGTTTTAAGCCTTGAGGAATCGACGCTAACCGATGGCAGTCGGTGCAATGGAGAAAGTAAGTATTCAATTAGACAAGTTGGATATCTTTTCATTTTCACGCATACACTTACATTTAATGCCCTAAAATAGGTATAAAATAATGTTATAAGAATTTACAAAATTATTTGAAAATATACAAAATAATGAGTCAATTTGCGTCAACCCAGAATGCTCGTGAATCTTCAAGATCGTATTACCAAGGGAGTCTCTATTAATCTCCAGCTGGATACCTTTGTAGCTTTCAAGAAAATAAACTTTCTGTGACAAGGAGACAGAACTAAATTAGTTAATTTTACAGTAAACAAGTGGTGTCAGGTTCAGTTTTAAAAAATAACCGTTATTCGTGTTTCCTAAAAAGGTAGGTACTGCTGCTGGCACTTTATTACACTTGTCTATATTACTGATGTTAAATATCTGTCAACTGTTATGAAAAGTTTAATTGAACTGAATCCCTAATTGTATTCGTATATCAACAATCAATATATTACAACAAATGAGGTAAATTTGTACAACAAACAAACCAAAATCAATAACTCAAAAAGATTGTCATCTCGAATTTATCCAAAAGGTAGACATAAGTGAACTGTTTAATACATCATGTTTAGTACATAAGTACATCTATTAATGCTAATAACTTTATAATGTACACTGGATTACATTTTGACACAGAAGAATCACATTCTCATTATCAATACCGATAGCTGGAAATATCGTAAGCTCTAACTGTCAACAATAGACATTGAATTAAAACCTCCATTGAAAGGAGTTAAAACAGAGCTTACGTAACATTTAATAAAAGGCGAGCGCGTTCATACATACGGTATTGAATTGTTACTGGCCACAGTAAATTTAATAAACAGCATTCATATAGAAGTTTCTCAATCCTGGCAATATTGGTTTCCACTTGGCAGGGTGGGGGTATATTCCCCCGCAGAACTAAAGTCGGCGAAGACGTACTTAAAAATATATCAAGGAAAGGTATTTGATGGGGATCAATTGTGTGAATCCCGTGGTACGTATCTCGGAATATTTCGTGCGATTTATTCCGCCGAAAAGTTCGGATCGCGTGATGGTGGCTAAACGTAAAAACTTCGCTTTCAATTTATTTATTATTGCCGCTGTTTTAAGTCTTGGGCACTTTATCCGTTTGGAGCACGGAAGGTATTTGTTTCGGGTGAATTTATTTGCTTACTCATCTTTCTTGAAGTCAAAGTACTATCAGAGGTTTAGGTATTTGCTAAGGAATCATCTTAAGTGGTTCCTCATCATTGTGTGTTACTAATGTGCAGTTTAATTTTCTTGGAACGAATTAATTATTTAAACTAAAGCCAATATTAGCTTTACATAAAAGTAACAGCTGTCAAAGAAACTAAGAACGAAACGATTAAAGCAAATAAAATACAACAACATTCATTTGGGCATTTCTACAGAAACGACTGATTGAACTACTGGAGCAAAAAAACTACCTTTAAAATTGAATAACGTGTCTCAAAAAAATCACACGTATTTATACAACTCTTGGCCTGATGGAGAGCATATCAAAAAGACCACCAGGATGTACATATGGCTTTAAAAAAATCTGGAAGTTCAAAAACGGGCAGAATTTGGCCTAAAATGGAGTGTCCGGTTTCCAGAATTTACTCGTTTTTGTTTCATAACTTTTAAAATAATGACTTACTCATTATTATTTCTACATTCCTGTAACAAGGGATAAACATGAAGCCATAACAGTGTTTATATTGATTCTGAATCCTTTAGTTTTGATACAGTGACACATTAAAATATTGTCCGAGGGGTGTACCTCAATTCGGTGAAATTTACTTTTATTTACCTATAGCACTATCTACGCGTATTAGAAACGGTTACTATGGATTCCCACCATCTAACCGTTGCGCCCGAGCGGCCGAGCACTATAGACAGGGGACTTGTTGCGTTGAGGAGCAATTTTCAGAGGTTCGAAATCATTCGGTGTTTTTGGTTTAGGGTAATTTCTCAAATCGGTGTGCCACTTAAATTATGTTTCTGAAGTATTTTTGGAGATTTGTGCTAAAATTATTAAGTGTATAACTGCATTTTGCCGTTACATTTAGTTAAAATTACTGTTACTCATAATATTTTTGAGTAATTTTATGTATTGTGATATTTTCTCAATTCCGTGGATCTCAATTCCGCTGGAAAATGGGCACCGAATTGAGATTTTACTGTGATATTATGAATTTTGCTAATAAGAACTATTCATTTATTTCATAAAACGATTCTGCTGGAGATTGTGTATGGCACTGTCCCATTTTTTCTAAGACTTAGGCCAATTTTGTTAAACTCTCTCTCTCACAATCCAATAAACAGATTGAAAAAGTGTAGACACAAAACTACTTCTTTTTAAACTTAAGAGCTTGACTCTTGTTGGTGGAGCAATTGCCATTATTTTCTTTTTTTTTTGCCTTTTTCTTGTCATCCTGGTATGACATGACATTTACTTTTTCCTTTACTTGCTCAAAATAACTTCTCCTAGGTCTTCTTCATCCCCTCATTCCTTCCACTTTCAAAAAATTCAGATAGGCAAAATAAATGAATTGACGGTTTTATGTATTAATGGCAATAAATAGAGCAATAAACAAAATACACTTGAACAAAGACCTATCCTAAGTTCTATCAAAAAAGACACATCATCATCATCATTATGTAAAGGACGTCCACCACTGAACATAGGCAAACCCCACGGCTTTCCACAGCGACCGATCACTAGTCTGCATCAAGTTTAATCTTGCAATCTTTACAAGGTAGTCTGTCCATCTTGTCTGTGGACGTCCTACACTGCGTCTTTGGTTCTCCAATCTAGAACTTTTCTGCCTCAACGGCCATCAGTTCTTCGCGCTATGTGCCCTTTTCATTGCCACTGAAGCTTACTAATTTTAAGGGCTACGTCCTTTACCTTAGTTTTTCTATGTATCTCCTCATTTCTGATTAGTTCTCGTAGAGAAACACTGAGCATAGCCCTCTCCATCACTCGTTATGTGATTTAAAGCTTCTTTATAAGGCCCATAGTAAGATACCATGTTTCGGATCCATATGTCATCACACACCTCCGGTATGCCAATGATATAGTCGTTGTGGCAAAGATGCTGAACAACCTTGGCACTATGCTCGAAGAAATGGATGAAAAAGACGAAAATCATGTCGACCTCCCATAGTGTACATACTTCAGTATTTGTTGGGAACTAAATTCTTAAAGTTGTTGACGAGTATAAACTTTGAGAAAGAGGTCAATCAACGATTCCAACTCAGCTAGGCAGCGTTCGGGAAATTATGCAAAAGTATCTTCTCGTCTCAATTACTCTAGTGTCGTAGGAAGACGAAAGTCTTCAACCAGTGTTTGTAACCAAACATAAATAAAATGTTGATTAGATTTTTTTGTTTATATTTCAAACAATCAATAAAGAAAGGCACAAAAACCTGAAATAAACCATTACCGATAGACCAGCAGTTATTTAACAAAATGCTTTAGGTATTTATTATTTTGGTCATTCTAATACATTATTTTTTATAAGGTTACATCAATTCTCAATTCATTTTCTCAATTCGGTGCTTTCTCAATTCGGTGCTTAACTTTTCTCATTAACCACTCAACAAAATTAAGGCAAATAGTTATTTATAGATTCAGGGTGGGGTAAACTTAATTTTATATTATATAAATTACTTAAAAAAGCAAATTACAAATCAACCACCGAATTGAGAAAAAAAGTACCCTTCTGTAGAAATGTCCATTTCTCTTACGCCCTCACAATGTCTTAATAAGTAACTAATTCGCCCATTCCTTAAAACGTAATAATGTTCCATATTTGAATTATTTATTTGTTAGTGCCTATGTGTCGATTGTGAAATAGGCCAAAAGAATTCAAATATAATGTGAAATAAAAATTATACCAGAGATGATTCTAATCGTAAAACAGCCGTACAAAACTGTGGATTGCCTGGGCTGATCAAACAATGACATCAGTTCCGATTGTTCTGTTTGTTTGCGACTAATTAGAGCAAGTTTGAGCAGTTGGTCGCTTCGCTACCCACATTTGAGGGTCCCTGCTGCCTGATGAGATCAACGCATTATACTTTTAGGGTTCCGTAGGGTATAAACGTGCCCTATTACTTAGACTTCGCTGTCTGTCCGTCCGTTGATCTGTCAACAGATTTCATCTCAAGAATCGCTATAGCTAGACAGTTGAAATTTTCAAACATTGAAAAAACGTTTATGGTCGTGTCAGTTTATGTGACAATATACACGTACCTGTCTGTACAGGACGGCGCTAATTAAGTTCATATCAAGACAATAGAATAGTTGGTCAAAAGCAAAACTGTTAAGCGCCAGTAATCACCCAGTTAACTTCCGTCTTTGTATGTTTTCCTAGAGCTTATGATTTACGTGCTACAATAGACAGTGCTCTACGTGACTTGGGTATAGCCTGTTCCGCCAGATGACAATAGTTCTGGATCTAACTAATCTTAGCTTTAGGTTCAGAGTTCAGAGAAAACTTAGATACAAAGTTAAAGGAGGCTTCAAGAAAACATATACTACCTTCTTTCCTAATTTAATAATAAAATATGATCCTTCATCATCGTCATCAAATTTGAAAGCTAGGCTTTTGTCGGTGGAGTTTGTTCTGTATAAACTCCGAATAAGGGATAATTGTGTAGTATATAAATAGACTTAAGTCCGTTTTTATTTGCTTGTCGAATATTTCTAAACAACCCTGAAGAAAATGATTCATTTTAAAATTACATAAGTACAAATAAATATACATAAATATAAATATACTTAAATAGGTTCATTCTAGAACATTGGAGAACCCTGAGATCTTTTTAAATCAAATAGTAAAAATTTTCGGATATTATTCCAAAAGTAATAAAAATCCTGTTTTTAATACTCGACAAGCAAAAATACCTTTTTCTGTTTATTCCTTGCATTTTTGTGCAAAATTTGAGATAGTAAATAAAGCCAGATTATAGGTAAAACAACGTTTAATTTTAATATTTCTATAACTCAAATAACAATGCCAACATCGAGAGGTTTCAAGGAAACCCTACTCAACTTTCTGTAACTTAGAACAATGTAATCGTATAAAACTGGGTACAGAGTACAGACCAATACAAAACTTGTGAACGGTCACGTTCCTTCAAGTTTGACATAAATTAATTTCCAACATCCAAGTAGTGGGGTTATTACGGCCTCATGACCACATCTAACGGTAATCCTTTGAAGTATTAAACTCCTACTTTAATATAAGTTGAACAATGCGACCGGCCATGCCTCCGCAACAATGGCGAAGTTTTCGTTCTAAGGCTCCGTTTTATATCAGCCCTGAGTCCCCAACAGGGATGGGGATGTAGTTTATCGATATTACTTGACCTTATTTTAACCAAAATATGTACCTGGGTTTTTCTGTTAAGAATTTCTCAGGGAAGCCTTCTCAGGGAGTTTAGAAGTTGGCGGTGTTTCACCTCCGTGCCTCGGTAAGCACGTTAAGCCGTTGGTCCTGCGCCTGATATATCTCCGATCGTGTTAGATTGCTTTCCCATCGGGCTATGAGAGTAAAAGGAATAAAGAGTGCACCTGTGTTTGCGCACACACTTGTGCACTATTATATGTCCCGCGTAGTCGGTTAGTCATTTTGACTGGCCACCGTAGTCGAAAACGGCTAAGGGGACTATATTTTTGACTTGTCATTAAGTAACTTATTATAACACTTTTGAGATTGTCGATTTCCTTAAAGTAGTAACATAACAAGTAGGTAAGTTAGTTAAGTAATGTCTACGAAATTCAAGTCATCTGAGTTATAGTAAATGAGCTCCTGAATAACATCCCTCTACTCTTTCTTTCTCTGCCATGCTCAGCTTAGGGTCTCTTCCACCGTCACCAAAAAAGGACTAACCAACGAATAATTCATATATGGAACGTCATTTTGTATGTAATGGACAGATAACGTTACTGGTTAGTTATTAGGACATTG
Organism: Pyrausta aurata; assembly: GCA_963584085.1. Lineage (NCBI taxonomy): Eukaryota > Metazoa > Arthropoda > Insecta > Lepidoptera > Crambidae > Pyrausta > Pyrausta aurata. Next base: position 7,634,059 of record OY757265.1, read on the forward strand.
TGAAACAGGTCGGAAGTATATTTAACATTTTGATTCCAAAAACTTAATACTTGGCAAGTTTTAAGATTCATTTAAATATTGTATAAAACATAAGATTATTTTGGATCCTTAATGTGTTCAAAAATTGAAAAGAGTGATTGAGCCTTTTTTTAAAAGTATACGTTCATTCAGAAAAAAATATCCGTTGCATCATATAGGTGTATTTAATTAACAAGAAAAATATACTCGCATACTGATTTCATACAGCTTTTGTTTTCATCTTGTCAACAAACTTATAAAACATCGACATTAACAATCAAACTATCGACCTCTCACCACCACTAGCCCTGACCCTTTTGTTGCTCGCTACGTGTTGGGTTACAAACCCTCCCAGTTATTATGACAATGTGACACTAATTTTAGCAAGGCGCGAGTCACTCCTTTGGATTTTGCTGGATTGCCTCAATGTAACTATGCTAAACCTTCTTGGGTAAATTCGTTTTGCAACAATTCGCTTTGTTCGGTCTGCAAAGTTGTAAACGCTTTTGTTTTCTGCCCCACTGGCTATTATTTGCTCATAAATTACATAAACAGTAATTTTAGGGTTACGTAAGTACTCAATAGTACCTACGAGTTATTTTAGTAGAATACAGTCGTAACAGGGCATAAAAACCAGTAATTTTATCAACGTTGTCGTTTCTAATTCAATTCAAATCATAGCTTAACACGTTCCGGGACACTATTCCAGACACAATAGATGTTTTATTGTTTTCACGCCTGTAGGCGTTCACTGTCCCGAAACGTGTTAAATTCAAAAGATTCATGTTGATTTGAATGAAAGCAATTTCAATAAATCTATTACTTATACGACTTTACAGCCAGTATGTATATAAATTTTATATAAACAAGGGTAATGCAGCTGTATTAGTACTGGCAGAAGGCTGAAGATATAGTATAGGTAACTATAGCGGTGTGAAAGGCAAGAGGTAAAACCCACTCAAACTTTCAAAGTTAAACATTTAGTTACAATATATTTTTTTTTGTAGTTGCACTAATAGCCAAAATATTTCACACGAAAAATATTTCTAAGAATATTTGTTTAAATAAAATTAAAATTTCTCTCGCATTAATACATTTTAGTGAACTGATAAGTACAAAACTCAAGGTACCGTTAAATATTTATTTAATAACTACGTTGTAAAATTGATGTTTATAAACTTTGTCATAGCATAATTTACTGTAAAACTAAAGCCTGCAATACTTGCTCAGTCAGTATCCAGACTTAATGAACTGAAGTCGGGTGGTACTTAATCAATTTGTAGATATGGGTACGATGGAAAATTTGGGTATATTTTTATTTTTAGTGGGGGGAGGCTTAAGCAATTTTTGCTCTGTAGAGCAAGCATTTCAGAGAAATCGGATAGTTCCAGATCTTGTTAGTTATCCGCCAAGAACGAGTGCAGGAGTGAGTAATAATTGTAAAACTACTTTAAATACTTATAATAATATTTGATTTAAACGTTCGATATATTTTTGTTACATATTCTTAAACAACTATAGTCCTAGGTTTCATTCAACCTGATAAAGTCAAGGCAAGGTAATATAATGTAATGATGTTTATACTTGAATCTTTTTAACATATTTTTTTTTCTAGATATTTTATCCTAATTTTGCTGTTGCAAACCAAGGGAATGTACTATGTCCGTCACGACTGAAACAATCACCAAATGTTGTATGGTGGACTTACCCAACACGTTACTACACGCTTATTCTAGCAGGTAACATCTCAATAAGGTATATTAATCAAATTTAGAAAAGGTTGCATGACAGGAGACATGTCGATTATTTATTCTCATAATGTATCCATCTAAGTACCGTGTCTCAAATTAAATAAATGATTTGATTTGATTTGCATCAAAACACTTACCCCCTTATTCATAATAACTCAAACGGTCTTTTAAACCTATTTTAGCTATTACACTGTTTTGTCTCATTCTTTCTTGGCGCTGTCATCATTTGACAGAAAGTGACAAAACAATGTAATAGCTAAAATAGGTTTAAAAGACCGTTTGAGTTATTATGAAAAAGGGGGTTAATGTAATCTCAGGGCACGGTAGTGTCCCCCGCCAAAGACGAGTCAAGCGAAGTGCAAGGGCACTTAATTTTCTGGAAGTGCTTCGTCGAGTTATTGAAAGCCTTATCCTATTCGTAGGTATAAAATGCCACGAAATAAAAACTAACGCAATTTTAGTTTCCATACTGTCATTGTTGATATTATAACAAGATATGGTTATTGTGCAAACCAATCTCTTTTCTAAACTTATTATTGTTTTTTGAATATTTTTATTTTTTTTATTTTGACAAGTTTATGTTTTGTTAGTTTGCTTTTTAGGTCTTAAGATAAATGTTGATTTTCAGTGAAATATCCTTTTATTTTAAAACTCAAATTCCTATTGATCCCTCACATCGCGTATAGTTATACTACGAAGATTTATGATATTCAATAACTAATTAAAAATAACTCTATATTTTCATAATAACTCTTGATGCAACTCTTACTTCCACTTCTTAAACTATATAGTTTTCCAACTTACTATTACATGTCTCAAACATTATCCAAAAAAACAAATAAGGTGGTCTAATGATAGAAAGACATCTAATTTTTGCACACTACATAAATCAGTAAAAAATGTGTTAATGAAAATTATTATAGTGTAAAATAAGTTTGACTGTTTACCAGAAACACACTCATACATACACATATACACATTTTTATTTTACTTTCTAGATCCCGATGCCCCATCACGCGCAGCGCCTGAAGAGCGTGCGTTTCTTCATTGGCTAGTCATCAACATTCCTGGGGCTGACCTTCTATCAGGAGAAACAGTATTTGACTACGTGCCCCCGGGCCCTCCTCCAAAGACGGGCTTCCACAGATATGTCTTTTTGGTATACGAACAGCAATCGCGGATCTGTTATAATGGACCAAGGTATGTTGCCCTTATGCCTTAATGTTCATGTTTCGCACGAAAAGCTTGTGGGAATACCACAGCTACGTATCCTCGTTTTCTAAAGTCGGTATAAAGTCATCCCTGTCAATGGAATGGTACTTTACAAAATATTACATAATTTGAAACGATTCATGAGTCAAAATTAAAAACCGGTTAAGTGCGTGTCGGACCCGCGCACTGAGGGTTCCGTGCCACCCCAACTGAATTCAGGGTCCACTTACTTTCACTTAACGTAAACATCACAATATATTGCGACAGGAAAAACAACTTTGTTTTTCATAGTGTTTGTATGAAAGACAAAGTTATATTTGCGGTTGATAAAAATGTGCAATATCTCAAAAACTACTTTTACAATACTACTACACTTTTCTAACTTTTCTCACTACAATTTTCGTTGCAAGTTTTTGTTGAGATCTACATCATATATTTTTTTCAAAATTTTCACTTTCTTAGTTCAAAAGTTAGATGGGGGGGGGGGGGGGGGCATTTTACCACTTTGGAAGCGTCTATATCTCAAACCTTACACTTTTAGAAAAAATGATTTTAGAAACCTCAACATCATATTAAATACCTATCCATAGACACCCCACACGCACACGCAGGTTTGAGTAAAAAAAATTTTTAGGTTTTAGTTTCATGTATGGGAGCCCCCCCCCCCCCCCTTAAATATTATTTTTTCTTACTTTTTGTATCTGAATCGGAAAGCGGTGAACAAAATACACTTACCTACCAAGTTTCAGCTATGTGATGCTTATAGGTTCAGAATAAAGTGTCTGTGACATACGGAAGGACAGACAGACAGACTTGACCAAACTATAAGGGTTAAGTTTTTTGCCATTTGGCTACGGAACCCTAAAAACTAAGGAACTAAATGATGAAGTCATGAACGCAGACAAAATTCATGTGCTCTTTGTTTTCATAATTTTGCGGATATTTGAAAAGGTGACGTAGCGAGTCGAAATCCATTTCACTGAGAAAAAAATCATTATTTGTTTTGTCATGGTTTTCATTCGGGTTAATGAAAAATATTGCTTTGACAGGCTTTGGCTGCAAATTTTTAATTAAACCCTATGAATGTTTATAACTGGTTTGATGAGTCTTAATGTGTTCAAAGTGTAATCTCAGTGCGACTCAGTGCTTCAGCGACTGCTGATTTATTTATTTATTTATTTATTCTTAGGAAGATTTACAGTTTTAATAATCACTATATCCTAATAACTTTAAGCTTAACATCAATACTAATAATAAATCTCCACATATGAGGAAAATATAAATAAATAAATAAATATCCTTGGACATTTCACACAGTGCCATCTGGTCCCAAACTAAGCAAAGCTTGTACTATGGTAACCAGACAACGGTTATAAACTTTTTTTTTTTTTGTAAATACATACATATTATACAAGTTATTATATAAGTTCAGGACTCCTGTTTTCTGCGACTGATAGTAAAGTATGGGCTTTGTTGGCAACATTTATACTTTTATTTAACTGCCTTGTTCGACCTTATCGACTCTCCCTTTCTTTTGAGCGAAATTAGTTTACGATGTTCCCGACTTAGTGCACGTCATAAAAGTAATTTTTATGTGCCTACATAAAGGACTCAATATGTTCGCAACACTTTCCTGCCACGTACTTGCCGTAGTCATAATGACAGGTTTCAAGGAGTTGATATATTTGCCTCAACCTTATCTCAATTTAAAAAACAAATCCACGACCTGTCATGTGACTGCCAATAGTTTTCGTGGTAATCACTCTTTTTTCTTTTTGATTCTTTTTGAAATGTTAATCTTTTTAGTAGGTTTTGGTTTGCTCTAAATGAAATGTAGTATTATTCTGAGGAAACTTAATTGGTTTTTGTGTTATCTATAAGTTTTATTTATATCTATACCATTATAACTGTATGTTTCCCAAATAATAATAATAATAATAATAAAAAAATCGTTAGTAATAAGTGCTTATTTGATGATGGTGAAAGAGGTGCTTAATAATATAGTAATTATAATATTTCTAGTACTTTACGATACACACGTTTGATTCTAAGTCATTTTCTTCTGTTACAGGGAATTCGAAAACCGGCCGAAATTTTCTCCAAACATGTTCGCAGCGCTCTACGGTCTGGGTTGCCCTTACGCTGGAAACTTCTTTTTTGCCCAAAATGCCAGCCAAAACTAATAAATTAATAGTGAGAAAAATGATAGAAAAATAAAGTTATTAATATATTAGAATATCATAGTGTAGAGCAAATGAAAGTCATTTTGCTGAAAATTAATTTAACCTGAGACGTAAAACAGCGCGTTTTTTGTTTGATTACAAAGCGGAAGTCAGTCAGTCAGTTTTAGTGCGTCCACTATCTAAGCCCGTAGTTTTGCCGCATTTACTGGCGAAGATGTTTTCTTTGTCTATACTTAGCAAGATGTAGTGGTAATGTATCATGACGAAGAATATCAACCTCCACATCGACTCCAAATATCATTATTAGTTTTATATTTATTAAATTAGAATAGGTTATGAAAATGATAGCAATGTTAAACACCTTCGTCCGTGAATACGATCAAAACTAGGGACTTAGACGCCCAGATTCTAAAACTGATATTTACTGTGAGAAGTCATAGGGTTATATTGTAGGTTTTTAAAGATAAAGGTAAATTATAATCCAACGAAAGTTGTTTTCTTTTTATCTTAATAGCCAAAGTGGCGTTAGTCTAGGTTGTTTTTTATCAAGCACAATAAAAAAAAAACACATTTACTGATAATAAAACCTTAACAGACTTTTAAGTTTAACTAATTACCAATATTAACAACCAATTAGGACTGCATCATAACATTAAAAGATAACATACACGTGTAATATGTATGTCTCTATACTAACGCGCGTTTTGAAAACGCGCGACAACATCACGACTCACGCAATGAACAGATTTTAGCATTGATGCAGCATCGTGACTGCATCGATGCTAACGCGCGTTAGTATCGATGCAGTCGCGATGCAGAAGCTGGCTATTATAACGGTAGCGATGCAGTATCAATGCTAAAGACCGCTTAAGAATGACAGAAAGGCGCCACGATCGAATAGTGTTGCCGCTTTAACCCTTTAAACGACGTGCATAAATGACGTGCATAAACGGGTTAAACAAAACAAGCAATTCTGGCTTTTTGAGTGTTTGTTGTAACTACAAGATTAAAAATAAATAGTATGTATTTATTTTACAATTAGCGCCGAATGGTAATTTCTACCACTTTTAAACATAAACTCGCTAATGAATAAGTATTAGTCTAAGCATGATTTCCCTTTGCGGGGACCGCTATCTAAATATAAACAGCATTTGATTTCAATAAATAACTTATAAGATATCACACTCATAGAAAATCCAAAATTTACGCTGACGAAGTCGTGGGTGACTGCTAGTTCCATACAAGAAGAATTTAAAGTATGTAAACCTTGGGTTTTCAATGACGATGAGTAAAAAGATTTTGTACTTGTGTTAGAGGCTTGGAGGTACGTACCGAAACAAGGTTCTGCATCAGTATCACAACATTATATTGTCCATTTATGACTGCATATAATGAAGTTAGTGTATCCTTCGTGACTTCTATCAACACTTTTAGTCACGATTGTAATAAAGAAATGTTCTATAACTTTTTTAATTACGTCAAAACATTAACGTTTTATAAACTCAAGTCAGCAATACTGCTTAGTCAGTATTATAATTTGAAGACCCTGAATCGTACGTTTCTCTGTAGATATGGGCACAGTATGGTATTTCGGCATATTGTTTGTTTTTGTGGGGGACTGCTTTAGCAATGATTACTGTGTGGAGAAAAGATTTCAAAGATACAGGGTTGTGCCAGATCTTATCAGCATTGCGCCAAAACTTAGCGCAGAAGTAAGTATCATACTAATACGTCCATAAAGTAGAACATAATTTTCTTTCGTTATCAATTAAATTTTTATTCTAAATTGTGCCTCTAAAACACGATATGATAGGTTAAAAAGTATTATGTTATGGAATTTTAATGTTAAGAAACGCAATAAGTAAATTTCTTTAAGTGGTTATAAATTTAGAACTTAATATTTTGTTAAAGATTCAAAGTGAAGATTTATGTCATCCGTCTGTCTATGTATGAGTGGAATGTTGTTGTTTTATTAATCGTATAAATGTGTATTCAGGTATGTTATCCTACTGGTGTGTGCGCAACGCAAGGGAATGAACTATGTCCGTCACAATTGAATGAAGCACCGAATGTAACATGGTTGGCTGATCCTAGATATTACTACACGCTCATAATGGCTGGTAATATATTATCTTTGTATATTGCTTCAAGCAACCCCATAAACGTTTGGCGTTTTCTTATTTCCTTAAAACAAAGGTATTTAAAAACGCATATATTATTACATAAATGTAATAAATTCATAAAATCACTGTCACTGCATAATATTTGCAGAAAATTTTAGACTCATACTAACAACAAGCGTTTATATAAATTGCACTTGCAAAAACTGTGAACCTGTGACAGACGAGGAATTGAACCCCGTGTCTTACGTAATCCGGGCGTATGCCTATACCACTCGGCCACCGTCACATGAACAGGCCTGTTGAATTTTGCAAGCGCTTCTTAACGCGTAGGCTGCGTGACATCATCAATGTTGTGAGATTGCTCTCACAATATCTGAAGGAAAATATTTTTACAAATATTTTAACAATCAGTTAAGATGATGAAAGCCAATTTATAGTCACCATGTCAAACGGTCACCATGGGCTGAGTTGCCAGAGATGTGCGGGGCGCTTTCCGAGACACCATTCCATCAATGAAATTGTGCGTCGAGCCATGGTATCAGTTAATGTACCTTGTGTGTTGGAACCGCCTGGTTTGTCGCGTACAGACGGTAAGAGACCCGACGGCCTTACTCTGGTGCCTTGGCGAAGGGGTCGCTGTCTTTTATGGGACGCAACATGCGTGAGCACCTTTGCTGCGTCACATTTACGGCATACCATAGCTTCAGCGGGTTCAGCTGCGGAAAATGCCGCCAAATTAAAACATTCCAAATATGCAGCTTTGGAGACCGCGTATGAATTCGTGCCGATCGCTGTGGAGACGGCTGGGCCCTGGGGTGATGAGGCACGCGAGCTTTTCAGGGAGTTGGGACGAAGGCTAAGAGATAGGGGCAGCGACCCCCGCTCTGGGTCCTGGTTAGTTCAACAGGTTTCTATAGCTATACAGCGTGGTAATGCTGCTAGCATAATGGGAACCTTTGGGTCGATCGGGGCGCAGAGTGGGGATTCGCTGTGGTCAATTTAAACCATGAAGCGGCTATTTCGTGTATTGTATTTTTATGTCATTTTATTCTTAAGTAATAGTTAATGTGACGACGCTTTTTGCTGATTATGTCTGTAATTTTTGCATGTGTTGTATTTAAAATATATTGAATTAATAATTGTATAAGATAAAAAAAAATACCACATAATATATAATAGTAGTATATTTATAGTTTATTTTTGTTTTAAAAGTGTTTTGTCACCATACAAACTTAATAATATAAATTGCACTTGCAATTAAGAAGCGCTTGCAAAATTCAACAGGTCTGTTAATGTGACGGTGGCCGAGTGGTATAGGCATACGCCCGGATTGCGTAAGACACGGGGTTCAATTCCTCGTCTGTCACAGGTTCACAGTTGTCTTTTTGCAAGTGCAATTTATATTATTAAGTTTGTATGGTGACAAAACACTATAAAAACAAAAATAAACTATAACAAGCGTTTAAACTAGTATTAAACTAGTAGCTAGACGTTAATAAAAATTACCTATACGGGTAAAACTAAGTTGTTTTATAAATTCGTATTATAGGTAAACCGCTTCATTAAGACTTCGCCTGCCTGCGAAGCGGCGGGGCGCGGGGGGAGGCGATAGCGGGTCGCGCAAAGGGTGCGGGTGGTGCGGAATCACCCGCCCGCGCCACTCACTAACCGCGCTCTCGTCTCCCCCCGCAACCCGCCGCCCCACAGGCGAGGTCTCAATGAAGAGGTCTACCTATAGTAGTTGGGATAAATAAACCCGCTTTTTTTTCCTAGACGCCGATGTCCCATGCCGTGAAGCCCCTGTTCTTCGCGCGTTGCTACATTGGTTAGTTATCAACATCCCAGGAGCTGATCTGCAAGCAGGAGAAACAGTATTCGAGTATTTGCTTCCAACTCCGATTCCGTTCTCGGGCTTGCACAGATACGTCTTCTTGGTATACCAACAGCCTTCGAGGATCTGTTACAATGGGCCAAGGTGAGTGACACCTAAAATGTTTTACAAACGCTCTGAACGCTTCTAGAAAAAACCCTCAGCCACCAAAAACCGAGAAAAGCATCACTGGCATTTTTGGTGAGAGCTAAGTTGACTATTTGGAATGACTTGTGACCTTATTATTTAGTTACATTGATCAGAATATACAGAATATCATACTATTTCGCGTGTCTGATAATAAAAGGTGTTGCAGAAAAAAGGTAAAGAATGAAGTGAAGAAAATATTAACTCTATTTAAACATTAGAAGGTTCATGTAACCGATTTAGGATGGAAAGTCACCTCGTTTTAAGTGATAATATTTAGAGGGCTGATTCAGCACAACAAATTAATATTTTTTTTTAGAAAACACATTTGGGGTTTTATCCGCTAGTTTCCGAAAATAGGATTATAAGATAAGAGAAAAAGAAGGTTTAGGTATTAAATTGAGAGAGGCGAAGCCGATGACGAAGTTAACTTTTTAAATAGTCAGGGTGCTGTTTTAAAAAATGATATTGTCTATGTTAATGAAAATAATAAAAAATATAATCTCGATTTTCCAAAAAATAATGAAAGTGCCCTGTTTCTATAATGTATACAAAGCCATAGTTAAATATTATCACTTAAAATGATTTGACCTTATATTTTGGCGTTATTCGATTTCGTTGTTATTAACTGATTGTGAGTAGCCCCCCCCTCCCCCCCCCCTCATTCTTTACTTTATTCGTTGCTTAAAAACACCTTGTATAGTGGGGTTTAACAATGTTTTTTTTTGTTACAGTGGATTCGAAAGTCGTGTTCTATTTTCTCCAGACAAGTTTTCGGCACAATATGGTCTGGGTTGTGCTTATGCTGGCAATTTTTATTTGGCCCAAAATGCATTTATATAGGGGTAGGGTTGCAAGATGGGTACATAAGCGTTGAATATCAATAATATAAATGAGACAATTTGATTTCAAATTTTTAATTTCAAATTATTATATACACGTATTGTAAAGTAAAAGTAGTTTATTTACATATTCTTTCATTGACACAATCAAAAGATCAATAGAATGGTTGCCCTAGCAACCTGGTCTATCTGGATATGTCAGAGACATGACAACTCTTTTAATATTTGTTGACCTAAGGAACTTTCAATGATCTATTTTAGAAAAAATGGTATGGTGGTGGTAAGATAGGGTACCCTCCCCAGAAGTAAGATGGAGTAGTAATACTGATTAATGAAAATTGAATAACTGACAGTGCAAAAAGTTTAAATAAATAAAACCATCAAACAGATGATTATTTGGACTGACATAACTCGCAGACATGGGTGGCTTCGTCATCATCGTTATTGGTCGCATGAACGAGCGTGATTAGTCAATTTAAACTGTGAATGTTGCTAGGTACCCCATCTTACCCACTATAATCGTAAGTTCGAAGACAAGGGAAGACTAAGATAAAGAACATTGTAGATTGTGTAAGTATTATGTTTTTAAGGTGAAAATTGCATTTAATTTAACCTGTACCTAACCACCATATTTTTTTCAAAGCTGTAAAGACAAAGTCTCACTGCCGTGACCATGGAACGGACACTGTGTTTGAAACATCAGGTTTTAATTATGAAATACTCTTTAAATTGAGTTCCAATACAAGATTCGTATGTCTAAAACAATTACTACAAATTGCACTAGTTATTGAAATAAAAAATAACCTCCAACCGGTTCTTAACCTTACCTTCAATATTATCCTTCTTCACCCTGTCCTTACATTATGTGATAACATACACGTGTGTGTCTCTATAGATAAGGAGCTCATGACTGCACATGCAACGCTCAAGTACTAGCCGAGAACCTCATTACCAGAGCTATCTCGAGTTATATTACATGTTGGTCAGGGCAGTATACCTTGAGTACCACTGCGTGTATGTATAGCCGTTCATCTGCTATAGTAGCATAAATACAGTTTAGAAAGTTTTGATAAAAATGGCTGACACGTCAAGCTTTTATAAGCGCCATCTTAAGATTGTGCATTGGGGACATAATGCGAAATCCTTCTCGACGAAATGTAAATTTGGAAAATATATCCTTGTTTATACTTATAAGCTACCTCGAACAAGAGGAGTAAAAATAATGTTTCTACCACTAAGGTTCTATTGGCGAAGAAGAGGAAATACTATTCTATAATAATATGCCGTGTATTTTGCATTAAGGTTATTAGGGTACCTACGCTCACATCACCAAATTATAACTATATCAACATGACTGCAAGTACCCACACCATGAAGGGAAGCGTTATTACTTTTGTGACTGCCAACAACACTTTCAGTCACAATCAATCAGTATTAAACACTATCAATAACTGTAAAATTATTCTTGGCAATCTAGATAAGCGCTAGGTGAAATTTGTCTTTTTTGCAAGAACCCTCGTTTCCTTTTCCAAATCTTACGACAATACTTATTACTCTTGTATGCTTAAATCCAATCTAGAATACTCACTGTGAAACTACGAGTTCATATTTTGTTTTCACATTCGTAATCGTAAGTAGCCCTCGACGACCCAGCCATGCAGTGATAGTCAAGGGTCCTAGTGCTCACTCGAGCGAAGAACTAGAACCCGGAACGGGACTTTCTTAAAACGGAGACCTCATTATATCGAGCACTTTTTGTTACTAGAGTTTCGTTTGTCTGTTATAAAGATAAAAAGAATCAACGGATATGTAAAGTATTTTCGTATTGTACCTCGGTAAGTATTTTCTTAGTGTTCTGAAACATTCCATTTTTGAAGTTGTAATTTGCTTTCTGGTGTATTTAGCTCCATATATTAATAACCGTTATGGATATGGTCTGGGTCACATTATAAGTAAAAATATTTTAGAGCCACCTGTCATCTCTTAAAAGCCCCTACATTATCACCTACGTCTCTTTTATTTCAATGCCCTACTTTTATAAATATATGTAAAAAAATGTATTAATCGTAATTCCTTAATTTATCTAAAACAAGCATATAAAAATTAAAGTTTCATACAAATAAGGATAAACATACAAAATTTATTGAACAACGAAATGTCAAATTCCTATGCTTCAGAGACTCCAGACTGTAGCCGTTAGGCCCTTTGAATTTTTCACCCAAAAATTAGGTAAAGTGTGTAAAGCACTCGAATAGGTGGTAGATTTTTACCAATCTTTGGCATGTGTTAATATCCTGCCAACATTTGAGAAAACACTGGTAACCTTGACGTTTATATTCAAAGCAAGATGGTGCTACGTACAATTTTTCAACTTTGTCTCTAATAGACGCAAAACGAGAATCCTGAAAACCTTAGGAACACTCGAAACAAAATTTGCAAAATCATATACAAGTGAGAAACAAAAATATCAACATGCCAATGTTCCTGAATATTGATTTGTTTTGATTTCTCCTCTTTTATGCAGTGCCCCTCACCTCAAAAATACGTCACAAACAAGATGGTCTCCTGCCAAAGTTTTGCCTTCGCCCATTTGTTATTTACGATTGAAGAGAGACAGCAATAATATATCTCGGGAAAGACATAGTTTCTAGTCGACAATAACAGTATAGTAATATTTTATGGTACTAACGTAATAACTGGGACGTAAAGTTACCTTTGCTACAATAATAATTTGTTCGTTTCAAAACTTTATGTAAAAACATGTTTTTTCCATCACAGATTTCAAACTATTTCAGTTTTGTTTTAACGGACTCTGAATAATAAACTAAAGGTAAGTTTTTTTTTCATTTATTACCGTATAAAAAGCATACAAACGGTTACAATAAAAAACAGCACGAATAAACCACTAAGGTTTGGGATAATGCTGCTTCAAGTCACATCGATACCATCTATAAAGTAAAGCTTTTCGACAAAATTGAAGATATCTCAATATTACCTACTAGAAACCGTTACAAGAAGTTATTCTGCCTGCGTACCAGAAATTGAAGTATACACATTATTTCCAACTTTGGTCGTTAATCTGTTAGTACCTATCAAACAACTAATAATGTCTGAATAAATACCTACATGGAACAGAAATGTATTATATGTGGCGGATGTTTTTGCAGCCAGATACAAAAACATTATTTTCCATTTACACGATTTCCCTTTTCTCATTATTTTAGATAAGCACAACCATGTGTGTATTCTTTAAGTAAGTTGAAAAAAGGCTCTATTTTCTTAGGTCAGAGGTTACATTATAATATTTTATTCACTTAGCTGAAATGACAAAGCAATAACCCTTCTTTGAAAAAATACCTTATTACATCAGGGATGTAATTTTTCAAAAATGTAAAAATATTGTTATATTTTTTTTTCTAGATTAAATGACAAGCTCTATCAGATTGAATCTCAGTTAAATCGATGTATCTACCTAGCTAGATGTTGTTAGATGCTTTAATGGTTTTAACAAGGTCTGTGACTAATATAGGTACATACGAGTATACCCTTACAGTGGAACGCGCTTTGAGTTACCACATCACAGTAAAACATTACGAGCAATCGAATTTACTATGTGACTATGGGCAATATAAAGGGTGTTTCATCTGTATACCATGGGCGCCTGCTAGGCCTGTTACGAACACGCAGCATAATAAACATTATGGAAATCATTTTTAGAGGCCATAAAATTCAAACAGATCGAGAATATCCGAAACCCGCCCAGCCATCATTGATACGTAATCGCGCATAATATTTGGCATTTTCATGAAATTTGCATCATCATTTCGCGTCAAATGTCGAATACGATTCCCCTAGCAGGCACGAGAGTCTATTTCCATTTTGAAATGTCGGCTCGAAGCTAAGGCTCAAGTGTTCCGTCAGAATAATATTTGAATATCTTAACAGCGAGACAGCCCAGCGATGATATAAAATATGAATTTTTATTTGGTTCAAAAATAATCAGGTATTTACAAGATGGATAATGAAGTCGTGTTATTCATTACAATTAACCAACAGCGGATCTAGACACAGAGTCAATGTATTTTTAACACGCTTTTATTGAGACCACCTGTATGATTAACGTAGCAAAATCTAGATCTTTTTAATGAGTTTTAATGCCCAATTACTTAATCGATAGTAATGGTAATGTTACGTTACGCTTGAATATTTACGATTGTGTGTGTTTTAAATAAAAACTACCTTAACCAAATGTCAGAATGACTATTTTTAATGACTATTGGTTAAGGTATTTTTCTTTTAAACACACACAATCGTAAATACTCAACTGCTCGTAACGTAACTTTACCATTACTGTCGATGTTGAAACTGGGCCTAATTCATTTTATCTCTGGGACTCATTTTCCTATTTTCTTCATACACGTAGGTAGTATAAGGACGTTCTGATCCGAGGTAATTGACTGAATAAGACGTACGTAATTATGTAAGTAGGTAACGCTGTTGCGTTGTTTATCGTCAACACACTGGGACTTAATGTTCTGAGAAAATTAAACGTCTTGAGGTTAGGTACCGTCACTTTTCTAAGAAAGGCGTTGGCGTTGCCAATAATAAGTTTGCTTTAACATGAGGTCATGTTATTATTTAACATCTTTCACCTGATCTTGGCTTTGCCTTTGGTCGATTTGTGGCGTCTACATTTTCTGTGTAATGTAGTAAGTAGTTGTTGGTGTTTAGAACTTTTTTTAATCACTCTAATTTTATTTAATCCCTAACTGGACTTTTGCTCTACAACGCTACTTAAAAACAGATAAATACAAAATAACTTGCATTCTCAGAAATAAATGTTTTTGCTTTTTAAAACATCCATGACATGACGGCGCGTTTGGTGTATTGGTTAGCACTCCTGACTATTACGCCGACCGTCACGGGTTCGAATCCTGCAAGGGGGGGGGGGGGGGCAATGTTTGTGTGATGAGCACGAACATTTGTACCTAAGTCATGTCATTATGTATTTAAGTATTTATGAGAGACGCCCCCGACATAATCGTTGTCTGGTACTTTGTAGCACAAGGGAGGTAATTTCTTACCACATAACCAGTCGATTGGTGTGTTGTCTGACGCATATTTTTAATGGACATGTAATGATAAATTGTAAGTTTGAAAAGCACAGGTTCATCACACTCATTCGCGTATGTGACAAATACCTTCGCAAATCGGTGCATATCACAATGGAGCTAATGAATCATGTCACTACAATGGGTATATTTTTTTAATGTTACATTTATCATATATCGAGTAAAAATCATACACAAATCGCGCCGCCATTCGCCGCGAACACTCTTTTTCGCACACCATTAGACACCACCCGCAGCTGAACCTAGCCTAAACTGCAAAATAAATGAAGTTTCTATTTGCCACCGTGTTAACTGTACCGTGCGAGTTTGTGGGTTGAAAACAATTTGAGCGGGGGCAGTGCAGACCACTTTTATGGTGACCTCTCTACGTGGACTGAATCCAAACCGCAGAGCATTAAAGCTGCAATAGGCTCGCTGCGCCAACACCCGCGACAGTGCATACCAAATTGGTGGACTAAACAACTTTCTGTCCCTGCATAATATAGACTTTGGCTGCCATTGCTACTGTGGTAATCGGATATTCAGGCAGTTGTTTACTTAAGCCCCGAGCGCGACTGTAAGAGATAGCGTAACAAAAGGAGCAAGAATTCTAGCTATGGGATTATTTTATGGCAAAATTTTACTTAATTTGAAAATACCTTCATCTTATTCATGAAATCTGACACCTGGCGATACAATAACGGCAACACAAACCCACTTAATAAAGCCGAAACCTCGAGTAAGTAGTTAGTTACCCAAAAACTGGCATTTGAACTTCACGATCAAAAGATTTCCTAACCACAAACAATTTTATTTGCAGAAGGAAAACCACTGGCCTCAACATTAAACTTTTGATTCGCAAACACTGTGTAGACGGAATCAGTTCTGACAAATAAAGGTCTTGCAATATTTGTCTGTGTCGGGCTAACTTTGATAGTATCGATAGCGAACCAAATATGAAAGCAGCGGCAGTAGTCTGTACCAGTCGAAAAGTCTAATTTTTGATATTTCGCCGTGATAAGTTCAATTGTCTGATTTTCAACTGTATCGAACATATTCGCAAACTTCAGAACTAAATACGTAGGTATTGAGCAAACTGATTTTAAAAGAAGACAATTTTTTCACCTTTATTAGGTGGCTGGCAATGGGAATAGCATTCGTGGTTTACTGTAGGTATACCAAGACTCTACTTATTGATGGTTTCAACAGTCGCGCTGAAAATAAGTATAAACGCTAGATTTTGAAAAATTAATATCTGCGCAGTAATCTATCCAATAATATTTTTAATTTAGTAAATAAAAATTATAAGTATACACATTGTATCCTTTAACTTATGTAGCTCTTCTGTAAAAATGTAAATCAAAGTGTTATTAACCGGTTTCAAAAAAATGACGTTCTCAGTTCGACTTGTATGTTTGTGTGTATGTATGTTCTTTCTCTCATGTTAGGCTGGACCGATTTAAAAATTCTTCTGAATCAATATAAGCAAGAAAACATGAATTAAGTCTCATTGTTTTTGGAGTGCCATCTGGTGGCAGGTAAATAACGGCGAGACTACCGCGCCTGGAGTCGGTACGCGAGCGAATATGAGACGGCGTAACAAATCTATACTAATATTATAAAACTGAAGAGTTTGTTTGTTTGTTTGTTTGAACGCGCTAATCTCCGAAACTACTGGTTCGAATTGAATAATTCTTTTTGTGTTGGATAGTCCAGTTATCGAGGAAGGCTATAGGCTATATAACATCACGCTACGACCAATAGAAGCAAAGATATAGTGGTAAATGTGTAAAAAACGGGAGAAAGAAGTCACTTTTCCACGCGGACGAAGTCGCTGGCAAAAGCTAGTAACAAATATTTTTATTATGCGCCATTCACCGATATCCTAGGTGGAGCTCATTTCAAAGCATACTTGTCAGTCGACATGCTTCTTTTCTACTTCGTGAGAATCGAGATGGGTGCCGGTAATAAGACCTCCTAAGGAATTGTCAGGGTTCAGATTTTTCACATTTACTTACCATAATTGAATAAAGACGTTTAACATCATATTCTTATAGTACCACACGCCATAATTGATTATAATTGATAATTCATAAAACTGTGTCTAGGAGACTTGCATTTAACAACTACTTATCATATAGTTATTCTGACAATATGTCCCGTAGGTATAGTTCACCATCGCCAAATAAGCACTAACGAACTAATAATTCAAATATGAAACGTTATGTCCTATGAAGTAGGTGGATACATAACGCTACTAGGAACTTTATTAGAAATCCTGAAACAGAGTCTTTATCATACGGATACATATGAAAATTGCAAATGTTTTTTCTTACACATTGTCTAGCAAAAACATATTACTCGTAGCTACATTAATTAGTACGTACATTTATTAATAATATTGACAGCCCTAATTCCAACAAAGTAAGTTTCTGACAAATAAAAGTATGGCAGTGCTATCCGACTGAACGCAGGTATGTAAGCTCGTTTTACAGTGCATTCGATAGTTGTCGAACACTATAAAAAGACTCATAAGGCGAATATCAGATAGCGCGATAACAAACAGACAAATATTTTCAGATTCACAGGGTTTAGAGAGCATGTGTAAACGTGCACACTGTTACACATTGCGTGTAAAACGGAAACTAATTTTCAAAAATCCGTGCAATGCTAAACGGAATCCAGTTTCGCTGGCACAAAACACATTTAAAACTACACAAAAACAAACGAATTGAACAACGCATAGCCCTGTTCTATGTTAAACTAAACAGGGAGTAGTAGGTAACTGTAAAGCTATTCATTAATGCTCAAACCAAATACGCCCAAATTTTACAGTCTCTTTAACTACCGAGGTTTGAGACCGGGCTCCTATATCCAGAGTCCCCGTTTATTTATTAATGAGAAGTAAGCCAGGGTCCGCTGGAGACATCATCCAAGATTTACTGCAGAATTAAGCTCATAAATAAAGATTGTTATGGAATGATATTGATATAGTGGGGAGCTGTTAATGACCAGAACAATCAGTAAGGTTTACGATCGCCGGTAATGAACGTGACGTGGCTTGTTCTTTTTGCTCTCATATTATTTCGAGTAGTTAGGAAAAGTGACAGCGAAAAGTAGTGATAGCGAATTAAACCTATGCATGTACCTAATTATACCTATGTACGAGTATACAACGTGTTATATTGGGAGCTACTCAGAATCGTTAACCTAACAACTTTCTCTTAGAAAAACGGATTAAAATATTACAAAAAAAAAACAGACGGGTCACGTGTCGTTTTTCGACCTACGTTACCAGGAGAAAGTTGAAAATTTAATGATTCCAAATAGCAGCCTTCATTCCTGAAGGGAAGGTGTCTCCGTTAGTTATAGGGTCCCGTTTTTACCCTTTGAGTACTAAACCCTTGGGTTATTTCTCTAGAGAAATAATGGAACAAAACAAGGATTTTTTAACAAAAACTAACAAGTTAGCATTTCCTACAAACTCGCAAACAAGCGCGATGTTTTATGTTAGGTTGGTGGCATATCCTTGTTTGAGCAGCAACACAAAAATGCAAGTACAATAAAGCTGCATGTATGTTATGTAGCTGCTTTATGTGTGTAGGTCGAACTATAGAAAAAATATGTAGCAACTCTGTGAATTCTTACATTGTCAGACACGCCCTAGTTTGATGGCATATGTACACACTGGCCATAAAGAAGAAGAAGAAGAGTACATTACATAGGTCCCTATTATTTTGTGAATCTGCTTATTACTTAGAGATGGACACAGATTCATATTTAATAAAGATAAGTTTGTCATTTCAAAGGGCAAGATATTATGGATGTGAGTCAATAGTCAAAGTTTGTGAATGTCGTACTTATTTCAAACCAAGATGAATAGCAGCCAGTGTAGCTATTTACGTTAAACTCGTAAAATGGAATTCCGGTCCACTTTCCAAAATAACTGCCTTCCAAACAGGCTGACTGGTTTAAAATATTTACCGTTCCAAGCCAGAGCTTAAAAATAAAGCAATTAAAATACTTCATGTTACTTGCATGCCTTTTTGTAGCATCTCTTTAATGTGGTCACATTCACGCTCACGAAATTTATTATCTCCATTGCGCAAAAACTGCTACAATATGTAACAAAACTGCCTTTGCGCGGCTTAAAATTATAATGGCGCAGGTTCGCCACAGCCAACCTCCGATGGCACGTCGAACCAAACTTCGGCACTGCGAATTTTTATGAGTGTCGCCACACCACGACACACTAGGGACCCAACGGCTTTGAAACGACTGGCAGTCAAAGAGAAATGGAGATTTCCCAGTTACAAATGTGGAAATTGTAGGTTGAGGCTGTATTTCTTCGCGGATTACTTTCTCGAAAGCACAGTAACGCGCGTACCGGAATTTTTATTACTCGCGGTTCCCAAAGGTACAGTTTCGTGACAGAGATACATTCGGATCATTATGTTTTGTAGCTCTCGCACTGAGAAATATGACTTAAAATAAAGGGACGCGGAACGGCTCCACTGAGATTGGCAACCGCAACATTAAGTTTACTCGCATTATTTTTATAGATTTATTGAACGCTCTATGCTATTATTTAATTTTATAGGATCTAGCTATAGTTTTTGACGTCATCTAACGTTTTGCTTTCTATAATTCTCAAAAGTTATTAATTTTTCCCATGTCTTGTATAACAAACTGTCAGTTATAATAAGAATTGATGATGAGTTACTACGCAGCTGGTGAATAATGAGTAAAGCGCCCACATATCCACCCACATTGATTGCATCCTCAACCATCGTATCAATCTCGTTCAGCAGGCACCATAAATAAACTTTTAGAAAAAACACTATTACCATATAGATTGCATCGTTATCAAACTGTTTTACGCCTACATACTAGTGCGGCTGTAGCATATCTCTGTAAGAGTGGTTTTCACCGCGGTCCGGGGTTTTGAAAGCAAACTTTATATACGGAATCTTATGAGTCATTTTTAAGGTAAAACATCAGTGTTCACATCGAAATTAATCCGGTTTGTTGAAATAATTAATTTCAGCCCTCCCTTTATGAATATTATGATGTACATAGATAAATACCGGGCCCAGCCGTTTCATTAAGCTTGAAACTTTACATCATCATATTTTCTGGATCGTTCACCTAAATTAAAGGTAATTTATATCCCAACGTACACAGGCGGTGCCCGTTTGAGCTTTATTAAACAAATAAAGTAATGAATTGGTGGGCTTTCATAAACAAGCGTGCGGAAATTTGAAACTTTATTATTTACGAACACTCGAAGTTACAATGCTAAAATTAAGGAAAGGTTTAGTAAACGATGGTTTTAAGGCTCAGGCAGACAGTATCGTCGGGCCCATCGTAGCAAAATGGTAAATTGAAACACGTACAACAACTTGGGTACTTTTCTTTTATGATCACAGTTTTTCTGCGTAGTTTCGTCTCGCTTAATGCCTTGCCTAATACGTTTTGTTAGTTCGAGGACCGGACAAATTAGTCTGGGACTTTCTGATATCTAGTATGATAATTCAGTTGATGGCTAGATTATGTCATGTTAATCTTTTATTAGACATCTGAGTATTTCAATATTTTATCCAATCGTTTATTCGATGAAATAATTTAAATATACAGGAGATAATAATAATAGGAGCAATTATATTGAATATAGGGCCCTTTATGTAACCAGTAATCAATTTCTAATGGTTTTAATTTATTATAGTGGAAAATGAATGTATTATTATTTTTAACAAAATGAATCGAACCAGCAATGTATTGCAAACAAATGTGTCCAGTCATAGAATTTGATATTGTCATTTAAAACTATGTATACTTTGTAGAATCCATAGAATGTAGTATAGTATAGAATGACAAACGCGGATTTTCAACGAAACCAAAAAGTTACGTTACATGTGTGCGTTCAATAGTGATGTGTACCATACGGTGGTCCAAGTTTTATCGACAAGGTTACGATAAATCATGTAAATTGAAATAAAAATTATTAAATTAAAGCACTTTTAATAACATAACACTTTTTATTTGATAAACAAGACAACTTCATCTTTTTTTAATACAAATTTATTTATTTATGTATAAAGACTTGCTTGAAGCACATAAACACGTTCCAACATAGACCTTACCACAGCACAGCTTCGGGACAGTTGTGTGGGCCAGTGCTGAGAAGAAGCTGTGCAAGAATTACGGTTACCTGAAAAAAACAGTCAAAAATTTTATCGATACTGATGACGTCATCATTTAGTCGAGCCCTAGTGTAAAGAAACGGTTTCTTATTTTACTGAAAATATCGGAATTATTCTATTGGAAACTTTGATTTAAGGCTGCAAATCACAAAGGAAATCCTATATTTACTGTACAATTTGGCATCGGAGTCGATTTCACTCACAAATTTTATAAAATTTGGAATTAAAAATTTTATCAATGATTCATATTTACTGGTGAAAAGTATGATTTTCGGGATTGTATCCTGGGCGCACTTCACAGTTGCTGAAAGCACAAGCCATTTCATCTGAAATTGTTATACAAAACTTAAATTATAACTTTGTCCATTCATAATTTTTCAAAAATTCCAGCGACGGATTCTTGACGTTTCCACTAAATCCATTATTTCTTAGAAAACGGTCTTTATGACAATAAGGTCTTTCGCTGTCAAATCCTATAGAATTTCACTAAGTAGCACGCTCTTTCTAAAGCGAAGATTTTTTTCTTTCTCTATGGTAGAATCATTGATAATTATTTTTCTCCTGTAACAGGCCACACGCTATTCTTTTGAAGGAGGATGAATACTATTTATTTTTCATCTCTTCTGTTCGGAAAATAGCACTTTCCTGTGTAGATAGCCGGGTGGAAAATAGCTTATCCATCCCTAGGGTGGAAAGTAATTTAGTTTTAATTGGCATGGTATAGAGTCAAGGCATGCAGTCAAAGCTTGGATCAAAGATAATTGAGTCACATCATATTATAAAAAAAATAATCATTTTTGTTTAGGTATACATTGAAAAACATGTTTATTATGATTGTTGATATAAAAAATATTCAATTGATTCAATCTTGAATTAAAAAATACATTTACTAATCTGTTAATAAAATATTCGGCTTCCCGCCATAATACCAAGATGACACTTTTTTTTTACATTGTCAGTGTCATTTTTTCTTTTTGAACTCTATGCCTACTTTTTTAAATTTTGACAATTATTATCTGTGGGGAAAATTCGATCGATATTTTTTACAAGGATTTTAATTATTTCGTATCGTCTGCTTTCTCGTACTGTTTTCATGTATTCGTGTCGTTATTCTTTTTAATCATGTTAGATGTTTGGAGAACTGTTAATTAACTGTCTTTTTGTGCAAAAACTTGAGTTTTCCTTTCTCGCTTTACTACATAATACCTGACCATGACATCTACAACCAATATTGTAAATTTAATGTTTTTCCTCACAGTCGAAATGAAAAATAGTATGTTTAACTTGGGTGAAAGCACCATTTCACTCTCGAATTATTGGCGCTCTCACTTCGTTCGAGCGCCAGAAACATCTCGAGTGAAATGGGTCGCTTTCTCCCCTTGTATAACAATCTACTATATATATTTTAAACTAGATGAAGAGAAACATAGCCAGGCCACTTAATTTCACTATCTCGCTTTGTTAATTTCTCTGTTTCTGGGTGAGTTGATTTACAACTCAAGTTTGAACGCCACTTCTCTGCTCGAAGATGTTTTATTCAATTAAACATAATAATGCCAATAGAAGCGAAAATTGATAATGTTAATCGTTAGCTAAACAAAAGTGATTTGGTTTACATTGGTTAAATAGTCTTGTTCTTATTTCAATGTAGTTTGTAAGGTTTCAAACACCAACACACTACACCTTTATGGTTATTAAGGTGATATAATGTGATTTCTATATACATAGGTATGTATACCCATGTAAGTATAAAAAAAAGTTTATGTGGTGACGCACAGGTGCTTTTGATAATGAAACTCAATATGGGATTAATAAACGCAAAACAATTTCAGTTCTCAATTTGATATAAAAGGATTAATATACATTATGAAAGCCCCGCGCTACCTAGAAGTTTGGCGAGCGCCCAAAATATTACAATTTAGACAATCCTCATGCGCGGAGGGGCATGAAATTAAAAATAGTAATATTGTGAGACACCACAACCGGTTAATCCGCCCAGGGGATTATTACAAACTGTAATCACGTCAACGCGACGGCGACCTCAGTGCCACGCTTACAATGCTACCATCCCTACAGCTAAAAGATATCGAACAGACCATCTTTGCAAAACAAAAATTCTGATTTTCATACAAACTAAGGCTCAGTTTTTTCGATAGTAATGGTAAAGTTACGTTACCAGCGGTTGAGTGTTTACGATTGTGTGTGTTTTTAAGAAAAAATACCCTAACCAATGGTCCAATCTGACATTTGGTTAAGGTAGTTTTTCTTCAAAATACACAGTTTTAAATATTCAACCGCCGGTAACGTAACTTTACCATGAGAATAAGACAAGGCGGGTCTAAACACAAAATATAAATATGAGTAAATAATTCTCATTGTAATGCAACGCGAAAGTTTAAAATTTCATGTTACTTTACCATTACTACGGATCAAAAAACTGGCTCTAAGTTAGTACTTCAACTTCATAGGCCATCCATACAACTGACAGCGCGTCATAACTAAGTAAATAGTACAATATTTTAACCAATATGTGCTCTAAATATTACATACAAATCATTGTTATTTAACTCCTTCTCTGTGTATAGTAATAATTTGACCTAAAGGTCAAATACGCCCCATTAAATGTATAAACAAACAAACAACCCCCGAGCTTAGGCGCTATCTATTGCTAATGAAATATTAATATTTCGTAGAATTGTTTCGTAGGTTGCTAGTTACATCCGTTTATAATTGCCCAGTAACGCAGAAATTCAAGCTGAGTTATATGGGCAAATTATGTACCCCAATCACGAAAATTTGACGTATTTGTCACGTAATCGTAGCAAGCTTACGTCAGTTGGCAGCAAGAAGCACTCCCGTGTCGTGTAGTAAGAATGAAAGCCTTACCGCAGATGACGTCATACTGACGTAAATATGGCAAATCTAGAAACAAGTAAAACGATCTATTTAATTAAAATTATTATATATTATCTTATTCGAGTATCTAATTTTTATGTTAGTTTTACGTCCGATAGAGGCGCTTTCAAATTCTCATACAAATGATTACGTTACTATACGAATAATTTGACGCAATTATTCGTGATTGGTGTACTGTTCTTAGAATGATGTGCCTCCGGCGGCATTACTAACATACACAGAGAAGGGTCAACAATATCTGTGTACCTTAGAAAAATCTTGCAGCTCACGCGGAGTTCAGGATACAGGACCTTACAGTTGAAATTATAAGAGTCAAATTGCTTTGCTGCTTTATAAAGATTAACGAGGTGATGAAAAATCAAGTGTTGTTAATCTTTTGCAAATGTGCACGAGTGTAATATTTTATCCTCCTGCCTACCAGAGACATTTTTTCTTGAGTACACTCCTGAAATTTTAGTATAATATCGGTAATAGGGTATTATATGATGGAAAAATAGTGAGAAAAATCCTACACCTGGATAAACGCATTTTCACTATGTCCTATATGTAGGACAAAGTGACTATGTTACTATGTGATTTCTGTAGAACATAGAATACTTAATGGATATAAATTGTAATCAGTATAGAAATAAAACACAAATACAACCCTTTCAACCTTCATATTATATTTAAGTATTATAAAGCTTCAGAAAATAAACAAAAATAAGACTTCTTCTAAACGAAACTTACAAAAATAATAATTACTTCTCTTAGACTTAACTAAAAACATATTCCGAGCTTACTAATCAGTCTTAATTAGGAACATTTTAGAGATCAATCAACTTTTTTCAACATCTATGCCTTATTACTACTCTAAGTTTTGGTGAAAATCGGAATAACAATTCCTGTTCGGCGTGAAACAGAGATAAATATCACATTTCTTGCAAAATACTGTAGTTTTTTTACTGCATCCACTTCTTCTACAGCGCGACTGTTTTGTTCCATATTCAGGTAGATGTGCAGCAGCTTTCGTACGACATTCTTTCGACGGTATCGGCTTTATA
This sequence comes from Pyrausta aurata, assembly GCA_963584085.1. Classification (NCBI taxonomy): domain Eukaryota; kingdom Metazoa; phylum Arthropoda; class Insecta; order Lepidoptera; family Crambidae; genus Pyrausta; species Pyrausta aurata. The sequence continues at coordinate 7,659,478 of OY757265.1, forward strand.
AGTACTTTGCGTTTCTTATGTTTTGGCTCCATTTCTTCATAAACATCATCTTCGCCTTCATCATCACTTCCTTCGTTATCAGAAATAAGCTTTGTGCCCAAATCCAACTTATATTGGCGCAGCTGGATAATGTTTCTCTTGAGCGTACCTTTTTCTCCTTGCACAATGCGATAATGTAGCCATGCATTTACCACAGCCAGGTCAAAAAGATGTGAGATCACACGAATTGTCCATTTCTTGGTCCGATTACGGGATGGGCAAACAGAAAGCATTCTGTCAGTAAGGTCAACCCCACCCATATTCTGGTTATATGTCTTTATTACTACAGGTCTTCTGACTTTCTCATACCGTTTGTCTTTTTTTGACCATCGCTCGCATTCATCGTGACTTTGATCACAATAGCAAGTGGATATCATCAAAACTGGTTTGTTATCTAGCCACATCGTAAGAGCCAGGTTACCATCCTCTCTAACTTTTACTTCGCTACTTCCTCTTGCTTTCTTTCGGAAAACTTTTTCTTCTGTTAACACGCAATTTTTAGGAACTCTATTTTTCATCACCGTACCTGTACCATGGAATCCGCGTCTCAACAGTTCGTCGCATAGTTTGGTTGAGGTGAAAAACCGGTCAAAGAACAACAAGTGCCCAGGAACCAAAGTTTGAGTTAAATGTAAGACTGCAGCTTCACCTAGACCAAATCCCTGGCTGATTAGATAAGGAAATGTTGTATCACCCTGATAAATCACCATGTCACAAACTACCCCTTGCGGTGTAGCAAGAACGAACACCTTCAGCCCAACAGGATTTGGTTTGTTTGGACAGTATTGGCGCATCGGACATTTTCCAGTAAACGGAATAATCATTTCGTCAATACTCATTTCTTTTGGCCGGTTTTGTTCGTGACATCCTTCTAAGATTCGATTAAACAGCGGCTGTATTTTCCAAATCTTTTGTGTCTTCTGTTCTGCTGTCACTTCCGCATCATAAACACACTTCAGCCGTCGTCTAATAAAATAGAATCTATTTCTTGTCATAGCCATTGCAATTATGGGTACTTTCCATTTTTCTGACCAGTACATATCAATTTGTGGATACTGCAGTGCTGACATTATCATTGTAATTCCTATATATATTTTAAGTTCTCTCAAAGTTAGTCCCATAGATTTTCCGGTCTCCAAGATATGCGTCCTATTCGTACAGTTGACCATAGTTATTAGAATATTGTCGTCGATGTATTGATCATAGAATTGATTCCATTCCCAATCTTTAGTTTCTTTGTGTATGTATGCTGGCTGCATCAATTCAGGAATTTCGGAGTCTAATGTATCCTTTGTCCAAGTGTCTTGAAAGCCATTATTATATTGACGATTCCTATTCGCAATCTGACGAGTTAATAAAGATAGCGGCCGCGAAGCATCTTCGCCCAAACTGACACCACGCCCACGACCGCGACCACGTCCACGTAAAATACTTCTACCACGTCCTCTTGACTGGAGCCGTGACGACGTCGATGCGATAACAGAACTATTCGAGAACGCCGGAGAAGCAGCTGAAGAAATCAATGTGTTCTCTTCTTCATCTGAACTGCTTGATTCACTAGTTCGATGATCATTGGCACTTTGTTTAAGTTCCGGCGGCACAAACTCTGGATCTTCATCTGAATCATCTCCCGAAAAGTCAAATTCGGAATCATTTAAAGCTTCCGTTATCCCGTTGTCCGTTAAAACTGGAACAAGTATAAATATTATACAATAATTATCAATGTACTTTACACAGTACATCGGAAGTTTAAGTACTAAAACTTTTATTGCCTACATTTGGCTTCTGCAAAGGACATAAAAAAATACAATACGTTGTCTTGCGGGTATTCTACAAATACGCGAAAATAAAACTGTATATCATCATTTTATACTTCGAATAACTTGATTATAGCAAGAAATCCAATAGTAACTTAGATTCTAATAAGATTCCAATCGATTAACTTACCTTTGTGCGTACGCACTGACACACGTCTGTCTTCCATCGCCATCTTGAAGAAAGAGGACCACGTGGGAACTGTCATTTAGCTTTCTAATGAAACCCAGATAGTCGATAGATGTCGCTATTGAAATATTTTGGGGTTACCGTATTAAAAACCGGTAGTAGATTTTTTTTATTTATATGTTCCGTCTGTAGTACAGATGTAGGCAGGAGGGGCGACGCGTAAAAAGTCTTCGAAGTAACTATAAAAATAACTATTTCTTCACGTTTCTCATGATATAAATATTAGCCTCCGGAATGTACTAATACCATACTTATGTATCATTTTCTCTGTGTTTATTTCTGAGCCTATTTTATCAACCAAAGTAGTAAATCTTTATTTGCTCGTTATACCATTAAAATTGGTTATATCCAGATTAAAGGATGAAAATAATGGAATGCTCGGAAATCCGAATCCGTAGATTAATTAACCAATAATAGGATTCATATTTTCCCACAAACAATCCAATGAGAAATGGAAATCAATTTTAAACAGAAAACTATATTGGTAAAAGTGGAAGCGGAGAGCATATCTTAATTACCATAATTATACAAGTAGGTCGTGTTAGTTACACTATTTGTAACTCAAGAATGGCTAAACCGATTTTGCTGAAATTTGGTCGGAGGGTAGTTTAGAACCAGGAGAAGGACATAGGTATTTTTTATCCTGTTCGACAAGGCTGGGACTAGGCAGGATGGGGTGGGAGGCGAAACAAAAGTTCGCTGGTAGTTTATTGATAAAAAGTTTTTGGTCTTCTCATTGTTCCACTGCACAAACTTTAATTAAATGGTACTGCTTTAACAATTTGCTTCCAGATTCGCAAATGTGAATTGCTAATGAGAAAATTGAATTTTAGTACTCTCGTTTCTCTTATCTGATGAGTACTTCACGCGTAGTTTGAAACTAATTTAGAATACTCGTCTAAGATAACAGTAACTATGTTTTAGTGCTGCTCGTAGATTGTTCATTCGTTTTAACTGCAATTGAAACTATATTCACGGAAGATTTCTTATGCACTCTACGAGTAATTGTTTAGTGAATTTTGAGTCTTGATTCTAGGTATGATGATACTCAAATATAAAAACTAGGCTCTTGGTATTGGGACTTTTCGAACCACGAGGTTTTCGGACCGCGGGGTGAATCGCCTAACTGCTGTTTCAAAATGGCTATTTCCACCGCAATGGTCTATGAAATGGGTCAATTCAAAAGATACCTTGAGCAATTTGCACCACTAAGCAACTGGCGGTGTGAATGACCCTATTCTGAAAAAGCACTTGGGCGATTTGCACCGCGGTCCAAAAACTTTGCCGTGCGAAACGCCCCAATAACCCATGTCGGTGGTGTTTTCTTAAATAAAAACTCCAAATTGGGAAGATAGTGTGGTGGTTTCCCTCTAGCCTTCCACACCGCAGTTTAAAAACCTCAACAATGGCTTTTTGTGACGTTTGACTCATAGCCATACATACAACATGTGTACCTACAATCATAAAAATACCAATTCCATTACGATTTTAATAGCAGAATTGACCAACTGCTGAGCTTGACAGCCAGGATTTAGCGAAAATGGACATAATGTAAGTAAATTATAGATCACTTATATTAGCCGTTCATGTACAATTTTAAAGCGCGCAAACAGTCATGGATTGATGTGTTTGCTGTTCTGAATGTACGCAGGATATAGTTGTGGAATTTCTCATATGCACCTGACTGTACTTCATCAGAGCGTCTGCGATTACAAGGCGTCGCGCACCTAATAAATGACGCAATACATCATAACGCACAAGGGTGCATCCATACCATCTAACGTGCATTTCTAAATATTTCTACTAGTACCTATGAAAGTAATAATTTTCAGAACTATCGGCCGCGCTCAGCAGCACCAGAAGCCCTACTAAGAAAAACACAATCCGTCAAAACGATAATCGTTTTGCGGATCCGAAGCATTTCGAAGTAAGAATTCCATTCTAAAAATGTTTCGGACCCGAAAGACGATAATCATATTGTCGGATTTTGTTTTTCATAGTAGACCTCCTAGGGTGAAACTCACTAACGGCACCATCACCAATGTTTGACGTCGAGCTTGAATTTTAGAATAGCTTGACGCTTCTTAATGCGCTGCACAATGTTGAAGTAAAAGAAAATCGTCAAACTATCTTATCGTTCTCGATGAGAGCATTGTCATTTGCTACGTGAATCGACATGCTGCGCTGCAGCGGCGAACGGGGCGCGACGACCGCGACACTTCGCATCGGACCACCGCAATTACTACGCGCGTTCAATCTTATTACCGCAATATTGTTCTCGTAGATTAATCTTATTACATTATTATTATTTCATACAGTCTACCGATTTATTATTTAACGTACTGAGCTAGCTCTCGAACAAAAAATAAGTGCCATTTCTTACAATTAGGTACAATGTGACCTAGTAAATGAATACAATATGTACCTACTATTATTTTGCTTTCTCATCAAAAGTCAGAATTGTTTTAAGTTTAATGCAACCTTGAATCGACATGTCACTAAAGCATACTCGTAACTTTTTATTATGTTTTTACAGTGTTTTGAAGGCTAAAAATATTTTCACTTGTCAAAGCATCATCATTGTACTTTATGTTTTTGTTCGCGGTGGCGATTTGCGATTCCTAACGTCAAGTTACGGTGGAATTCGAAAAAATCAAGACTTTGCTGGTTACAAATTCAACTATGCTAGTGTGGATGCACCTTAACATTTTGTTTTAGTGACGCTGCAGGTGAGAGAATAGTTGCTTCAAGATATGCTTGAGAGGTAGTGATTTAATATTCACCATGTCTTAAAGTAAAGATTTTCATTATGAATATACATTTTATTATTGTATTAAAAGTAACAGATAACTTTGTTATTACTTTTTATTAACAACTTTTAATCTATTCTCAATCATAGGAATGTCAAATTCATACTTTCATTTGTACCTCATACTCGATGTCTAAAAAACACTAGATATATAGATAGTGCCATCCACGAAGGCGCGCGGGCGACATTCGTTCTAATCGTTTTTAGTACATGTGTGCAAGCTTTTGCTAATAATTGCTATTATAATAATTAATATAACTATTAAACATTTATTATTAGTAATTTTAATATTTGTCAGACGCCCTGCACCCCGCGCTTTCCTCAATCAAAATTGAGTGGCGCGCGCCTTCGTGGATGGCACTATCATAGTTGGAAAAGGCGCTATTTGGCAAACACTGTAAACTGTAATATTTTAATGTGATAGTAAAGTAGTGCATAGTAAAGTCCGTTTTTCTTCACTAGTCGAATAAAGTAAGCAATCTTGACATTCCTTTTAAGCGAAACACAAACTTACAACTTAACATACCTAGCTAATTCATCGTTTAACACTGAGATCTTTTTAAATTAAAGAGTAAATTAATTTTATTTACTGATATTATTTTAAAAGTGTTGGACTAGCAAAGAAGAGTAAAGTTTAAGTTCAAATACACACCCCCTTATTCATAATAACTCGAATGGTTTTTTTTAAAACCTATTTTAGATATTACACTGTTTTCTCACTTTCTGTCAAATGATGACAGCGCCAAGAAAGAATGAGAGAAAAACAGTGTAATGGCTAAAATAAGTCTAGAAGACCGTTTGAGTTATTATGAATAATGGGGATAGACAAGACATGGTGAAGATTTCAATTAAAGTTTCCTTTCTCTTCGTCACTTCATCAACTCTTTCCTGCTTCGGGTAACACAAAACTCCTTCATTTAACACCGATTCTGCATTACCTAAGTATTTCCCCGTGTGCCGCGCATCATCAAACCATCTAAGATTACAAGCGTCTAACAAATGACGCAATATATCATGACGCATTACGTTGTGCTCCCAGGGTGGTTACGTATTTCGGTTTTCAACAATTTTGTTAGTGATCAACTTGTAATGCACTTACGGCGCTTCGCCCGATAGTTTTAACTATCCGCCCACTTTGTCAAACGGGCTGTCATTCACAAAAAGAACGGTCATAAATTGTAGCAAACGCAATCCGTACGCTATCCAGTGCCGATCCCATGGCGAGACGTTGCTGATCCCTTTACATAACGTATTTCCGTGTGGTTGACACCTAATTGGTGCATTGCCCATTACGGATAGATAAATGTGCTTTAACCTTTACACTGGCCGGTAGGTACTGTAGAGGTTTGGAGCTTCGCGTAAAACCTCTATGTCACTCTTGTTCGATTCTTCGTAATTTAAATACTGAAAAACTTTCTTTATGAGTGACTTTTGATGTACAAACGTCTTAGCTCTTACGTCCTACGTCATATATCATATACCTTGAATCTTGACTTAATATTTTCACGTGATACACTAGTCTTTACCGTAAAAACGTATTATTTTAAAGTGTGAATATTAAATATGCTTTAAAAGTTGTGGCCTACTGAATAAAACAAGAAGTTCATCACGAAAGTTGAGTATTTGTTATTATTTGTAGATTATACGTAGAAACATACACTCAGGAACACAACCTCATAAGGATCATAACAACGCCCAGTCTTCATTCTGCAATACCCAGGCTTCACAGTACTCATAGATTGCAATCGTGGCGCAATCGTTAGCAAGGCAAAGGTAGATTTGTGTGCCTTGAGGACTTTGTTTTTTATTTTTATTTTACAGTTTGTCACTATCAATCGTGACAAATTAAACAAGACAAGGAAATACCTCTCACCTACATTTCATTCTCATAACGTCACAATTGCAATGCAATAGCGATCAGGTTACATAATCGCTTAAACCGGCGACAGTGCAGGTGCGAGATTAAGTTGGTTCGCGACCAACGCGTGATTTACAATGCAGTGTCCTCCGCTACACCGCGATTAACGTATGCCATAAATCACCATCTAAAATTCATGCACTTTTGTTGCAGTGTTAAAAAGCAAAGATATTTCGATGATGTCAATCTCGCTTCGAATATGCAATACGCTTAAGTTACGGTGCTTCTTTGAAAGATAGCATTTTAGGATGGTCTTTATTTTATGCACTAAAAAGGTCAATTTGATACGACGATACAGGTACATCTCTTAAGTACTTTGTCAGGAACAGTAATCTTCATGAACTAAATACGTAAAATGTTTAAACACATTCTGTGACACAACTCAAAGTAGAAATTGCTTCAAAATTCATTTATGAATGATTCATTTTTGTACACACACCGTAGAAATGTAAAAAGGCATCTGGAAAAACGGAAAAGTGAACCGCTACTTCTTCCGCCAAGAGATAACTTCATACTTATTTTAAGGAAATACAGCAACCGAATAAAATTTGTTCGGCAAAATAAATTAATGAATTTAGTTTATAACCATAACGTTTGTAATTCACCAACTCTACTGATTTTCAGGCCTATGATTTGTCACACTATTTAGGCGATTTGTTGGTGGCACAAACTAGTTTTTCTTTTTTTCCATTTGTCGTCAGCGTGTCGGGGTAACGCGGTATAAACCTCAACGCACACTGCACGAAAAGCTCCAATTTTGTTTTAGGCCATTCATGCAACAATTTTGCAGTTTTGAAATGGCGCTGGCCAGACAAGTCTGCGTACGAGATTTTTTACTAAAACTGAAAAACAATTTTTTGGGTTCACTTTTATACCCCCTTCTATATCGTTGTACAAAACAAAGTCAAAGCGTGCTACAAAAGCTGCAAATTCTGTATTTGTGTATGTAGTGTTTTTGAAAGTGGTATTTTTTGTAAGTGTATTTACCATCTGTACCTATATCATGCCTATGCAAAAATTACTGCCAACCACTTTTAAAGACATGACTTTAAGCTACCAAAAGGTATCGTTTGGGTCATTTCACAATCTTTTTATATAGATCGCTTGGCTGTATCTTAGATTATGATTATAGTACGGTGACCAAGAATAAATTTAACTAGTTTATCAAGGTATAGTATACCTAACATATAGGTAAGAAGTGTAACGATTTCTTTTCCCGCTTTACGTTGTCCCCGCTCTTTCGGGACCAATCTATTATTTCGGACAGGTTTATTGTAGCCAATAAACTAGTATCGATATTTCAGTCCAAACCACATGCTGTGCTGACGACATTACCTTATCTATCACATAGGATTAAAACCATGTTAAACGATAATCTATCTTCTTTGTAGAGAGAGACAATGTCATTTCGAAATTAGAAAACTAGCAAACGCTTGAAGAATTCATGTTCATACTACCTTATTACACACAGCGACTTTAAGCAGCGATGCAGCATCGATGCAGTCGCAAAATATGAACCCACTGAGCTACTTTTAGCATTGATGCATTCGCGATGCTAACGCGCGTTAGTATCGATCGATGCAGTCGCGATGGAGAAGCTTGACATTAACAAATTATGCACTGAATATTGGTAACTGTATCCATATTAACGCGCGTGAGCATCGATGCAGTCACGCTTCTGCATCGATAGGGCTGCATGTCCGATATTTTGTGTCGACTGTTTATCAAACAGTAAACTAATATGTTAATCTTAGGAAGGTTGGTATAAATCACCTGAACGAAAGGTTATCTCATTTTAAGTTAAATGTTACTTACCTAAGTTAGTTACTGTCATCTAAAATCGGTTTCGTTTGACAGCTCTTACTTGTTCTTCTCTTCCGATAGGAATATTAATTTTATGGAAAATACAGACTAATATAAACAGGTTGGTACAGTTATCAGTGCCCAACACTTAAGATGTGGTAGTTTTGTAAAATTGGTTGCCATCAAAGTAGCATAAAGTACTGAGATTTTATATTTGAATCCTTTGTTATAAGTTTATGAGTCAATAAAAACCGGATACCCGTATATTAAGTATTTCTTTTTGTTTTTACATTTTCCAGCCACTTTTCCCCTATTCCAACGCAAACAAAACAACTGAATCCCAAAAAAAAAATTCTATGCGTTTGAAAGTTTTCTACTATTGCGGTCTGTGTTGTGTAGATCTCGAGTAATAAAGACGTGGCTTTATGATGTCACATATAGTGCTTGTTTAGCTAATCGACAGGTAGAACGCCCCCGTATTTTCTACGAGTGCCAACAGTAGAAACCCTGTCAGTATCTTAACTTGGCGTTTTGGTATGGCTCAACTTGGTATCTTGACTTGGTTTTCGTGTTAGTACTCCTATTTTGGGCATAATACGTTAACAAACTCAATTAACCATCAATGTAAGAATAGTACTTTATAATGCACACGGTAAAGCCAACTAGGTAGGTACGTTTAAAATTCGCAGATATTATTGGAGTTAATATAATAATATGAGGTTTGAAAGCCAGACCTAGCATCTGTGAAAAACCAGACAAAATCTAAAAAAATATTGAGGCACACTACTAAATAACAGAAACTTAAGACTTGCAACAGCCTAGCCACAATTCGTTTGGGATTGTGTACAGAATCATAATACAGCAACACCCAGGGACCGATAGGTCGCCGGCGGTCGAATAAACAAAAGAACGACAAAAGGATGTTGATAAACACATTCGTAAGGATTGACCCTCACACTGCGACTTTTAGCAGCGATGCAGACGTGATGCAGTCGTGAAGCAGCATCGATGCACTCGCAAACTGTCAACATTTACACACTGCGCTACTTTTAGCATCGATACAGTCATGATGCTAACGTACGTTAGTATCGATGCAGAAGCTGGCAATTGTCAAATTATGTACTGAATATTGCCAAAAGCATCGATACTAACGCGCATTAGCATCGCTGCAGTCGCTTTTCTGCACTGATACTAACGCGCGACTGCATCGATGCCGAATAAGATCTGTTCATTGTGTGAGTTGCGATACTGTCCCACGTTTTTGAAACGCGCGTTAGTATCGGTGCTAAAACTCGTGCGTAAGGGGACTAAGACAGCAGGCAGTGCACTGTGGCCGTAACCAGGAGTGTTGATCCTAATCTAATATATAATGGCACTCCCAGCCCTCGATCACTCTGTTCTCGGACCGTATTATGTGTCCCGACATAAGCGATACTAGAAATGAGAAGGGTACAATGTAATTAATATGTATAAAATTTCAGCAATATTACTCAGGACTAATTAATGTTGCCAGAATATCCGATGGAGCAAAGGTACCTACTCGTACGACCGTACGAGTAGGTACCTTTGCTCCATCGGATATTCGGATATTAAGTGCTTTTATAATTTATTGTCTAAATTAATAAAGGTAAAGTGGAAGTTGTTATTACATTTTTAAGTCAAAAATTAAGAAAACCTTTGTACTTAAGAAATGGAGCAATAATTTTAAGCAACAAATATAACAACTTGTGCGCTTAGCATTAGTTGTTATACCTTCTTCATTCATTTCATGATGACTGAACTTGTTGAAATATAAAGGCTAGGCTCTCGTCGGTGGAATTATTTCAATATAACTCCAAATTAAGAAAGACAGTGTAGTTAAGACCCGGGGGCCAATATACTATATCTTCCCCCTTCTGCTATGTTAAATTACAAGATTGGATGGTTCACTTAAAAAAAACAATCACACCTTATTAGACAGGTATAAATCGATTCAATAGGCTGCTACAAATTAGTTCGGGGTAAATAAGTATCTACGTAGGTATGTAGGTTTGATATGGTAATCAAACCTATCAAAATAGCATCGTTAGGAGAATTAGTGTTGATCCAGCGATAATGCCAATAATCTTATGTGAAAGCGTCAACTCGACAATCACAAAGTAAATAGTTACCGTGTAATTATGCTTACTTGTTAATTGGGGCTTGCTTCAGAGAACGAATAATGTTTACATTACAACGAAGCGGTCTGAATGGCAAGACGAGTAACAAGAGCACTGTCTGTAATTAACATAGTAATTATAGGCGTCTAATTGCCTCCAGTGTTCATGGCTTGAGTATCAACGCGCGTGTCGTCTTTGACAGAATAATATGACGTTTAATTAAACGGATACTTGCAAGCTTTTGCTGCGCCGCCGTCGGCGTCAAGTGTGAGTATCGACACGTTCGAGAACGATCGAGTGTGTCGGAGCGATGTATTTATTTGCTGAGAGATAGAGTTCGTATGTCCTTATCCTGGATCATCAAATGTTAAAGTACCTTACTATTTTTTAAAAGCGACGGCTATGCCATTTCAGCCTCCTAAAAAGTGTCTAACTTAGGTGTGGCACTATTTTAGCATTTGAATTTGATACAATTGCTTAGTAAATACGTGCTTCGTGGTTCTTTTAGGCCCAATTTCTTCATTGATAGTAATGGTATGGCCAAATGTCAGAATGGCAATTTCAATGACCATTGATTAAGGTATTTTTCAAAACACACACAATCGTAAAAATCAACCGCTGCGCGCTGGTAACGTTGCTTTGCCATTGCTATCGATGAAGAAATTGGGCCTTAGGTAATCACTAACTATTGTTGAAACTGAAAACCAACTAACACTTGGTTGATGTTGTTTCAACAATTCAATTTTATATAATAATGTCGTTGTCGTAATAATAAACAATGATCCTGCTGCACATACTTGTTAGATTTTACCTTTGGTAAGTCACAAAGCAGGTTTGGATAAGTGGTCAAACCAAAAATCCTTTAATCAGTAAATCAAACAAGTCCAATTCGAAATTAATTTCTGAACAACTTCAGACATGTCGCCGTTGGACGTGACAGTAAGTGAAAATGAATATCGAAATACTTCAATTACCTTAATTAATGATCAGAGACGAATACTGGTGCATTGGCTTTACATAGTTGAAGTTTTTTGAAAAATCATTGTGTAATTGCTTTTGTTGTGTTGTAGAATATTTTCGCTAGGTTCAAAAGTATTGTATTCCATCTTAACGTAAGTATTATTAGCTTTTATGAGTAACTGAGAGGTTGGTTTTGGTTTCTATGGAGAGTTTCTAGTGAGATTTTTCAATAGGTATTATTTCAGTAGCTCATGAGAGTAACCGTAAAAAAAAAAATTTTCGCTATATTGATCAAGTGAAGCAAAATAAGAGTCATTATGATAGCTCATACCTGTTATGGCTGAAATTCCGTAATTTTCGTTCCTCCAGCCCACCTACAAGCATTACAATTTACAAAATACAAATAAGAAACAAGGTGGAATAATAAGACAGTCTGCAGTACGTAATAAGCCGCTGTACCGCGTAAGAAATGGATCCCATATACAAAGAGAGGACATGTTATATTTTTATTTTTCTTAGCGGGAAAGTTGCGCGACGGAATATTCCGAAGTCAAATACAAAGATGTAACTTGTAAAGTTTTAATTGGTGTCTCGTTTTTCGCCCTCGAGCATATAAGTTACTACAATGTATTTATAAATACACTGGGAGTAATAATATTTTTACAGTAAATGTCACTTATACTTCAAAATAAAACGTAAAAAGTAATTGGATTATGTTTAACACAAAAAACAGCAATAATTAAATATTCATAGCAATATTCTTCAATGTTCTTATTAAGAAAAGTATATAATTTATTTTAACCAATAACTACCTACCTACCTTAGTTTTAGCATAAAACACACGGGGGCAATACTGAAAACGATCCAAGGGGGCGTTTTTTTTTAAATGTTTTATGTGTTAGGTACTATGCACTATGCTTATTATAGATAGTATCTGGTTTGTGTAAGTACCTATAGCATGCTTAAACGCTGAGCGGCGGTTGCGTTAACAAAATAATGTTGATAAACACATCCGTAAGGGTTTAAATATCAATCCGAACACTCCTGAAAAACTCCTACCCTGTTTTCAGCCCCGTTACTGTCTGAGTGTGTTCTGCGCTTTAATGCACACAGTCAGTGACTTCATATTGCAGCTGCTCGCTCGATCGTTGAAACTCAAACAAAAACTCATAACGAGGAAAGTTCCCTGTCACTTGTTGTACGCACTTATCAATAGCTCCACCTATTTGCATTCAGCCGTGCTAGGTGAATAGCTATTCATATTAAACTGGATCCAGCGGTTCATTGATTTCCAATTTGTACCAGTCATGCAGGCTGGGGTTTGCTTGCAAACAGCCTGGTATACACAGCCTGATTTAGTCACTGGCAATATTTGGCGGGGCGAATGTTCTCTTCATTACCAACTAGTATAGTTACATACTGAAGGGTTACCGTCGATAAGTTAACATATAGTTGCATCATAAGAATCTTGATGTAGGTAATGGATAAGGTTTTTATGACTTTACCCAACCGTAACCTAATGTCAGAATATTGGTTATAGGAAGTTTTGTTCAAAAAGCGCAGAATCGTAAATTATCTACACTAATATTATAAAGAGGAAAACTTTGTTTGTTTGTTTGTTTGTTTGTTTGTTTGTTTGATTGTAATGAATAGGCTCATAAACTACTGGACCGATTTTGAAAATTCTTTCACCATTCGAAAGCTACATTATCCACGAGTAATCTACACTATAATATTATAAAGAGGAAAACTTTGTTTGTTTGTTTGTTTGTTTGTTTGTTTGTTTGATTGTAATGAATAGGCTCATAAACTACTGGACCGATTTTGAAAATTCTTTCACCATTCGAAAGCTACATTATCCACGAGTAATATAGGATATATTTAATTTTGAACAAAAATAGGGTTCCGTAAGATATTAGGGTTTTTCGGACACAAGGTGTAAAAAATCAACCAAAACAGTTACTTATTTTGCGTACCCTGCCTAAACTATTAAAGATAGAACCATAAAATGTTCTAAGTAATTGTAGATCTTATAAATATCTACAAAAAAGTCCTCGACATACTATACCTATCTATGTCGGGTGAGGCACAAGAACCATTTTTTTTATTGAAAAATCTTGATTATTTTTTGGACTACATTTAAACGCGTTTATTTTACTCATGCTATTAATCCTTATCAAAATAAATTATTTCATCACTAAGTAAAGTTAATGTAAATAATATTTGGTCTTTAAATGATTAAAATTGGACGTTTGGTTCTGAAGTTATAGCGAAATTAAAATACATATTACGATTTCTGCTGCACGGCCGGCCCGTTGCGAAGTAGGCTTTACCAAGGCCCGGTGAGCGTGTGGGAGGGGGAGTTTAGATCTATGAGTAAGGTACCCGCGCGGCGCGATTTTCAGTAAAAATTTCTTTCGCACTCACGATTTAAACAAATCCCTGGGCCAAACATTCAAATTAGTAGGGATTTATTTACGAAAAGAATGTTTTACGCATGGGGTCGGGGCTCCCGAGCATCAGTATATTTTGTTACCAGAAAATAATGTAACGTCAAATGTTGTGTATAGAGAAGCTCTAGAATAATAGTTTAAGTTTTCTATCCTAAAACAACGGGTTGCACTCCGGGACTTAACAACTAACACCCACAGAAAGAAAATCTGTTCAGCCTGCGGATAGTGACTGCTTCGTCGAAGTTAGTGTCGGTGTCTGTGAATTGACATGGGAATCATTTGTTTGCTGACCGTGTCTTTCCTGGGTAGGCTTTTTGCAGCGGTAACCAACATCCACGCGGGCGGAGCCGCGGGCGACCGCTAGTATATAATAAAGTTGAGTTAACTATCGATCACGCAACTGGGCCTAAGTTAGAAAGGTACGACCCAAACTATCTTTAAATGCAAATATTTATTCATATTAAGCCATTTTCATAGAGGCCTATGTTCAGCAGTGGACGACCTTTGACTGATGATGATGATGTTGATGATAGATCAATTAGGAGGAAAGTTTAAAGCTCTTTCTTTACAAATACATTACGGTACATTTACTTATTTATAAAATTGGCTTATCAGAATGTGTTTCTCCAATTGTTTTCACTGTGCTATTGCGCTATTTTCGACAGTTAAAAATACATCATGGCTAGCGGAATAGTGTTTCAAGGGGGTGAAAGTTTAATTTAAGTCGGTCGCACTGGAGTGCGTCCTTCAGGCCGTACACCGTCCGAGCCGATACACGAGAAGTGCATCAGTGCACCGTGCATTGTGCATCTACCCACAGGTACCTAGGTACGTATAAAAGTATATGGAAATACTAAAACCTAATCAGCTTACAAATCGACTTTTATTGTGTGTGTTTTTTTTTCAGATATGTAGTAAAAAATTACTCTTGGTCCCATTGTTCACCAAAGTTGGAGTCTAATGATGGGATCTTGCTGTGATTGAGGAAAACACGCTAAGCACAGGGCAACGACTCTAAGAATAATTTGTTATCTTAAAATGGAGTCAAAGAAGTTTAAAGTTCAAAGAGTATTTTTTTAAGACTTTTTAGTGCACTTCGTTTTTGAAGTCGGTTCTTAAAATAGCAATTACAAAAAAAAAACACGCTAAAAATAGCCTAGCCAACATTCTAACTATCTAGTTAGATTCTCATTAGATAATTTGTTTCCCCTAACAGGTAAGTGGACGTAAACGGAACTGTAAACATTTGCTCAAGCGGTAACGTAGCCTATGTACTCTTTAAGCTAAATGCATCAAAGGAAGCTTGTAGGAACAGTCACGCCTTTAGAAGAGTATTCGATTTTATGCCATTGTAGTACGGTTCCAAATCACATGCAGTAGATGTCGTGCTGTACACTGAGCGCACGAGTCGCCTTACCTCATGGTTTGGGGATCACGATGAAAGCGAATCGGAGACGAACCGAATACTAAGCGGGCATGCATACAGCCAGTAACGGAGGTGCATGGTATGACGATTTCTGCCTTTCTACAATAACCGTTGTCTTGTAAAGGTGATGGTGGTCTACCAAATTATGGATAGCCATCTGTTCAAACAGGTAAGTAAGACTTAATAACCCTTTTCAGACGGATGGCTACTAATAGTCAAAGTCCAAGTCAAATGTTTTATTTACAATAATACTGTAAAACATCAGTTGACAATGATTGAATGAGCACAGTGCATTCAGCCTTACAATAACGTGCAAATATACCATATTCCTTAACACTTTTTCAGATAAATGAAAGAAAGTTTATAAATAAATAAATGTTAATTATATTTCCACAAATTTTAATATTTCTAGATTTTTTCAAAATTGTCTCTGGCCTGCGTTTCTCACTTTTTCCTAGTGCATATACATTTTTTCAATCCTGCTACTGCAATAAGGTTATCTAGTCGTTATTTTAGACAACAAGCATTACCGAAACAAAAAGGCAATCTAGCGCACAAAGCAAATAAAAGTCGTCGTATTTTTCGATGTCGTTTCAAAGATAAAGGGTACCTAATGCAAGTAATGCGGTGTACATACATCGAGGCTATTGCTAGCACACGACCTAGCCGCATGCATTGGAGACGAGCGCATGGTACGCAAGACGCATACTAAACGTAGATGTAGCCCTATTCGTAGCACTGTCTGTATTTTCAATAATATAGACGTCCTTGTCACGCTCGCTGAGAGGCGAGTTTGAGTAAGCAAAATGCCAATAATTTTAAACAGACGTCGGACTATGGAGTCTAAAGCCATAAGAACGACTTTGTGAGACCCACAGTTGCGATTCCATCAATCCTACTTACTCATACGTACGTTATAGCCCAAAACCGGTCAAGTGCTAGTCGGGCTACCGCACTGACGGTTCTGTGTCAATTTTTCAACTCAATTCGGGGTCCAAATACTCCCACCTAGCGAAATTAACACAGTATTTTTAACAACAATAATAATTTTGATTTTCATAATGTTTGAATGAAAGTTAATCTCAAAAACATAATCTCAAAAACTATTAGTTTTCAATGGAAGTATTTATTAAGACGTACATCATATATTTTTTCAAAATTTTCACTTTAGAAGTAAGAAGGGGCGGAGGGCACCACTTTTAACACTTTGGAGTCTATCTTTCAATATTCAGACTTTTTCCGCCTATGCTACGGAACCCTAAAACAGACGTCTTACAGAATAAGAGCCTCCGGCATACTGGTTAGACCTCAAAGAACAATCCTGCCATTAGGCATTGAAAAGTGAACTGAATTGTGTTCAAATCAAGTCTGCTACTGTCGAAAAGTATTTCTATAAAACTCTTCAAGTAGCTTAGAATAATCATATACCAAAAAATCGGGGGCTTGCTTATTAGCTATGACTAGACCTTAAAATACTTTTCCCAGAAAATAAGACTTAATAACCCTGTCAAACAATGCCAAAACCACTAATATAACTTTATTTTTATAAATTATTAACAGTCTGGTGAACTACGAGTATTTAAATTCATAATCTGCTGTCATCAAAGTCAACTCAAAGGCAAACTAATCCGAAAGTGGAAAAAATACGAAATTATATTGTGTGATTGCTCCATTTTTCTGAGAATTTCCCAGTAGCGCTAAAAAATTATATTATTCATAGGCCTTAGTTAGGGCTGAAAACTTTTAAGAGGTATTTGAAATTCCAATTAATGGTTATATTAACGGGTATATCTTAACACATCATCATCATACGACGTACTTCAAGACGAAAGAGACTGGTGCCTATGACACAAGGAATCCTAGAGTGGGTATCAGTGTACATATAAACCAATGTTGTACTTATTTGCTAAATAAATTTATCTATTTATCTTTATCTTTAAAAGCCAAGCTCTAATCGGTGGAGTTTTTTCCATAAAAGCTCAAAATTAGGGAAGATAGTGTGGAGGTTTCCATCTTGTCTTCCTCACCGAAGTTAACGAATAAACGTCGCCTTCAAATAAGCGTTCCCCTGGTGTTGGGTAGCAGCGACATCAGTACTGGCAGATGCTGAAGATACGAGTATAGTATATCTGGAATGCCTTTTGACTGGGGATTTAGAGAGAGCACCCTTGGTTTTTAAAAATACCTTAACATAATAAAACCATATTCAATGTGCTAATATAAATGACAAGACGTATCTATAAAATAAATATATTCTGTCAGTAAACTCATCTTAAATACACCTAAGTCACTTTACATAGTTATCTCCTTCTTCAAAAATCGTGTCAAATATCCTTTAGCAACTCTTAAAAATTTCAAACGTGTGAAGTGCGAACATAGAAACGTAGCATTACCGACCCAATGCCTAGGCTATAAACCGCGCCGCCCAAAGGAGGACCAATAAGAATAAAACTGAAGAAGCACGATACCACGACGCAGATCCGTCCCCGAACGGTCATTTAGGCCCGACACCCGAAAATTGTCACCTCTCCGCCGTCTTCATTTGCAACAAATATAGGGCCCGGCCTAAGCAATAAATTGCTGAATTTACTTTCCCTCTTTCCCTCAGACGTGCTATTTTTCAGGCTCTTTGTTACGTTACAAAAAGGGACATTTAGCATCAATTCTCTTTCTTCCGAATCGACTCGGGAACGCTGCAGTCGCTATCCTTTTATTTATCTCGCGTGAGACGTTACACGGTACAGATGGCGTATTTTGTAGAAGCCACGCTCCTCTGTAATGGCACAATGGCCCGTATTAAATTGCTGATGTAAATCACTCTTGGGAATATTTAAAGTTTTAAAGAATTCTGCTTTGTCTGGAAAGAAGAACTACCAACAGTGTTCTTGGGGTAATACCTACTTTATTTAACATTTAACCTTTGTACATACGATCTTCTTATCAGCCTAATGAAAGGTTATTCATGCTTTCACACGCCTATTACTTACTTATACATATTTCGCTGTTTGTCTAACAAAAATGCGTAGCACAGAAAATGTGTATTTATTTCTAAAACCATTGTGTGCTCTTCTTCCGATATTTTGTAGAACAAGCTCATTTCAAATATTGTATTGACTTTTATTTCATAACCCGAAACTCGATAACAAAAGCCCTAAACTAATTTCGAAGGCTTTGTTATTTCTTGTAGCGAAAGTAAAATTATTTTCTCGGAATTACTTAGATGTAGATTTCATTTTAAGCAAAATAAGGCTTTTGTTGGTATTGTTACTCCAGCAAACTACATTTTGTTAAGCCGTAATCCCTTATTGTATAGAAAATATAACAGTAAAAATCCATTACGTTACTGTTTGTGGCCGAGGCGGAGAAAAACCGCGAGTCAAGAATGTTATGTCGACTGACATGTTCTTTGTGTGAAGAACAGTATTTAGCCATTTCCGTGAAATTAAAGAGAGAAAATTTCAAGGCATGTACAAATAGAGGAGGTGAATTACAAAACACAACCAGTTTGGGGCCATTAAATAATGGGTGGACGTGCAAAAGGACTTTTATCAAACCAAGGGTCGGTACTTCGGTAGTAAATCGAAGTGTCAGCCACACAGCCCTTGTGCTTGACAATAAAGTGGAATACTGTCGCTTTGTTTTGTCCTACAAAGGTCAAGTAGTAGAATAAGTGAGGTTTCCCACTTAATTATTCAGACGAAAACTTTCAGAAAATAGGCAGTGGGTACTATTTTCTTGAACAAAATTAAGTACTTACCTAAATAAATAATTTATGTCCATTGTAGATTAAACATTGACCTAGTAAACATTTCAATAGTTTGGAAAATAGGAACTATTATTTGTTAGTAGACCTATATGACTTTGTAAGGGGGTGCCAAATTTTTGTGAATAAGCCCATCAATACCTGTATAATAAAAGTTTTCTTTAATTTGCAGTTTGAATGTAGTGACATTTTAATTAAACTTTAATTCTTATTTAAACTCAGGACAATTTAATTTAATTAATTATTTTCATGTGTGTAATTTACCTGGCGATAAAGATTTTTTAATTTGAAAACGTATGTTTCATACAGCTCAATTTTAAATAAAAGTTTTATACAGGAATAGCAAGGCTACAATTGATTTAATTTACAATCAGTTGGACCAACCAACCAGGAGTTTTAAGAAAAATTACTTCGTCAAAGGTTTACTTACTTATATTGATAAATAGAGAATAAAAAAAAACAAAGTTTCAGGTCCTGTAAATATGAATTAGCTATGTCACTCAGCGACGAAAACAATACTTATCTTAATATGGTTTCAAGTAAATCTGTAGGTAATAATAGCAATAATTCATCTCTTTTACTCTTTTTTCACACATCACACGTTATTTCATCTATGATAATGGTACATGGCACACTTGTTTATATTTATATTACAGCGTAATCTTACCACAAATTTGGGCACGCAAGAATCAAATTAACTGTCCACCATTCATAAATTTACCAAGTCTGAAATCAACAAGCATGCTTACATTTTGACCAGTGATGATGGCATGGGCATTGTTTTTATGACAGGAAGGCTAAATTACTTTTTTTAGTGCGTGAGACAATCTACTCATTTAGATAAGTTTTTACCGACGTAATGTAGGTATTTTGCTGTTGTTATATCGTCATTGAAAATCAATGCGAAAAGCTGAAAAACATGCTTCAATGTAAACAGTTAAAGAAATTCCGATTTCTGCGAAAACGCTAGTGCATCCAAAGTGCTACTTATCCAGATAATTCCACTAAGAACAAATCACAATGTTGGTTGTTTTTAGTGGTTAACTATGATATAGAGATAACAAAAAAAGGAATTCATTTATTAATTTAAATAAGGATTATTAATGTTTTTAATAATTACATTTGTCCAAAACACACATTTGGACACGTGATCGTAAACGCCTGTCAGGGGATGGGACGTCACGCCTTGTTCGATGGCGGGCTTTTTCTGCTGTCATAGACAACTCTCCATAGTATTTTGCTGTCAAAAACTTTCGACTTAAGAAGTTACGTCATTTATGACGCTATGACAGTTTGAGCGTTTTTGAGGCCCATTCAAATTGAATTTTTCAAATCATTAATAAATCATGTAAATGTTGAATACTTTTAAAAATAACAAGGTTTTCGAACAATATATTTACCAATGTAAGGTATTTTCTAGTTTTTGAAATTTGGTCAACTAGCCTATTTACTGTAATTGAGACATTACCCTTTATTTAAGATTATCGTTGTTATGGCTCGACAGCCTACTAATAATAGTCCCCCAAGCCGATTTCGACTACGGTGGTCAGTCACAACGACTAACCGACTGCGCGGGACATATTATAGTGCACAAGGGTGTGCGCAAACACAGGTGCACTCTCTATTCCTTTCATTCTCATAGCCTGATGGAACAGCAATGTGACACGACCGGAGAAAGATCAGGCGCAATACCAACGGCCTTACGTGCTTTCCGAGGCACGGGGGTGAAACACCGCCAACTTCCAAACTCCGGGCTACCTTGAAAATTTCTGAACAGAAGCACTTAGGTACATATTTTTGGCCCGACCCGGGGATCAAACCCGGAACCTCTGGCAAAACCGTTGCTTTAAAATGCGACCATCTAACCGATGCGACACCGAGGCAGTTTTTGCATAGCCTACTATCTATAGTCTGTCGATAGGCCTATGGATAGTAAAACCAAAGCCATAGTATAGAATTGGTATCAGTTCTATCGATAGTGACCCTCAAAGCGAAAAAATATCGATACCATCGATAGTGGCAGCAAACAGTCGGAGCCGATTCTATCGTCAATGGTAGCAATAGTCGGAGCTGAGAACTGAGCTATTGATGCTACCAATATTATAGATAAATCAACTAGGTATCGATGGTTAAACAACGTTCATCAAGCAAGATTCGATACTTATCACAGCGGGCGCGATACTCAATACAATGTAATAGTGGTTGAGCACATCACTAGTCGAGATATCGGACGAAACTTACACAAGCCGTAGGCAAGAGACGCTTTAGTGTTTTTGGTTATACAGTCTGAAACTTATTTCATTACAACCTTAACTGGAGTTTCGTAAATAGAATAATATTTTGCTAACTTGAGAATTGAACAACTAGCTATATCAGAATAATCCTGCCTCATTGTATTGGGCCATAGTGATGTGTTCAGAGAGCTCAAATTTGTAATTGTTTGTGTTTTTTCGTAACGACATAATTAATATATAAAAAATGATTTTCATACCATAGTTCAGATATTTATCCACAATACATGTTAAGGGCAATGTCAATGAATTTGAGCTTGGTAATTATCGAATGATCTTTTTTGGATACATACTTTGATGTTACCAAACGATCCAACACACATTTATAAACATCACGAAGGTTTATGATAATATCATTCGCCATAATTAATATCTTCAGCTATAGGCTCTACAGAGCGCCGATAGAAGAAATAAATCTGGTTTATCTCACAAAACGTTTTCACCGGAATCGGGGAGATTTAGGCGAAAAAATATTGTTTCCCCTACCAACGGAAACCTGAAAACTTTAATAGTCGTATAACACAAGTCGGTTCGAGTTGGCGTAGCGCCAATTGTTAAACTACCTATAATTATGTATGTTAATATGTGCGAGGTGGTTCAGATAGGGCCTAACGACTTCCTTTGATAAAAATAAAGTTGCGTTGAAATTTGAGTTCCGTAGTTGCAGCTTTATGGCCGAATAGCGTGCGGGGTTTGCAATCAAAGGTTGCTTATCGCCCTTTATATAGACATTGATTTCATTTACATAGCCGTGATCAACGAGATAGCAGATTAAGATGTTGCTCGACCATTGAGCTAATATTAAAGAATACTCTTGTATTTTTATGAGTTGGTAAATAAACATAGACTTATATGTATTTTAGAGGTAGTTTTAAATAAACAAACCAGGATATTCAGAGTAAAGATTAAAGAAAAAATTGACTTTAATTTAACAGTGAAATTTTTAATGGCTTGTTTGCAGACTAGGTTTATTTATCCAACAGTGATAAGCTGTCCAAACAAGTTTCCTAAGTAGTTCAGTCATAGTCAGAAAAACTGTAAGAAATCTTAGACTCACCTAAATTGAGTTTGTGGAGGCAAGCAGCTGTTTAATTAACAATCTTCTTTATTTACGTGGGTTCAAGCTACTTTGTTAATCAAACTAAAATAGGATCAGGCGCCGTCTGTTCCATTTTTGCTCTTATGTCAAGAATGGAGGGTCTAAAGTCGTTTAACTATAAAAGCAAATTTTAAACAAAATGGGGCCCGAGTCGGAGCAATCTTTTTAAAGTTGCCCCGTCTACGTCACCTGTCATGTGCAAATTCAGGCAACAAGCAAATTACACTGATGGAGTAATCCTGCCCGATACCAAAAATCACAATACTTTAGAGATTTCTTTTGGGGAAACAGACGTAAGTTTTGTTTTTTAATTGAGGATAAAAAGTAGCGTTATAAAAGAAAATATTATAATTGGGTTTTTTAAGTAGCTGTTAAAAATGAATCTGAAAAAACCTTACTCCTCCTTAAAAAATCTGACGTCAATTTTCGAATATGGAAATCGAAAAGAACGCGTATCGGATGAGTGTGAAAGCGCCTTATATTTGGTGACGGTTACTTAATATTTTGATAAAGATTTGATACCCTTGCCAATTTTATATAGTCAGTATAAAGATAATCATTCAAAACTAATCAAGAAATACGAACCGACTTTAATAATTAAAGACGATATATTTCATATAACTTTCTAGCTGCTGAATATGTAGATATAAGTAAATGCATAATAAGATCTTCAGCACACATGTGCACAAGCCAATGTTCCTCATCATAGGAATACTTGATTAGGCAAGTTACGGCAATTTCTGTAACTCGTTTGACGTTAACTTTGCCTCGTCTCAAGCGCTGGTAAAGTTTCAGTATCGCCGTATTTCCATAGTATGTTACCAGCCGCCTTTATACGGTACATAGAGCCTTAAACGTAATTTGTCTTATCAATGGAAGAAATTTAGTAAGTATACATTTACTACTGTCAAACCATGAATTACTTTGATAGAGCACAAGTTCATGGCGCTATGGCTACGAAGAGATGAAATGCTACACTCGTAGCATAGCGCCGTAGCGTCGTAGACTCCTACGATGCTACGGTGTGATACAATAGGTACTATACGTACATCGTGTAAAAAAATGAGCAATAAAACTTTAGAGTATCTTTATGTATTAAGTATTCCACTGACAAAATCTGAGCATGAAATCTGTATTTTTTCATGTATCTTATTTTTGTTTTCAATATAATTATGTTATGTTCACCCCAATTTATTTATTTTTACATTAAATATGCTGTTAATGTGTGCAGCGCCAACACACAGACGGCATTATCTCATGTAATTCACTTTTCGAATACACGTGTCGACTCATGTTAGGGCTGTAACCTTTTATATAAAAGAACTGTTTCTTCTTTTCCTCAAACTATAATATTTTCAGTGATCTAATACTACTCCAAAGATTAGTTGTCGCCTGATGTATAGCCCGCTTAAATGTGATTACTTATTTTTTTACATCTTGTGTAGGTATAGTGAGGGATATTAAATATAAACTGTTAAAAAAGTTATTCAGGCAGGTATCATATTACCTAAGTAGATTTATGAAAGTTAATTATGCCAAATGTATAATAGTTTGTTCAATTATTTAAAAAAGTTTATCATTTCCAATGTATAAAAAATAATTTGAAATGAATGCGTTCCTTGTCATACACAAAATTGGGGATTAAAAAGCTGTTGACTGCGTAATCTATTAATCAAAGCCGGACCCAGCACAGTTACTTTTGTCATCCGAATTCGCGAGAGTCAAAAATGTTTAACTACATATACGTACGCAATATTAAAATGCTGTGCTGTCACTCATCAATATAAATGATGGGCAATTTATGTCAGCCGGTCGCGTGTCGCCAGTTGAGCCTGACAGATGGCAGCACTGTATTGTTGCAGGGTAGCAACAAACAAATATGGCCGTCGCGCTCTCATAAACGAGCTCAAATATGATCCGCTAACAAATTACGCGGCCGAAAGAGTAAACAACTTTAAATATTCGAGGTCGCCACCTCAAAATCTTTGTTAACGGCCGCCCGGGACTCGATAAGCCAGTTTTACGTATTAATTGAGATTTCATAGCAGGGAAATGACTTTCGTAATCCATAAACGATGTTAGGCTGTTATTGCTTGAATATTATGGATGCAAAAGATTTGGTCACGTGAGACGAACTGTCATTTTTACACTTTTTAAAAAATATTAATAACACTAAAGTGCTTGAAATTATTTGGCGTTTAGAATGCACAACAAACCATCAAGTGATAAATAAATAAATACTAAAGACAAACATAGGTATCTTCTTTATAGGTTATAAAGACAATAAAATACTTAGTTAAAACAAAACACGACCAAGTAACTAATTCAAGTAATTAAAAAGCCATTTCGAAAATGGTAAAAGAAAACCTATGAAATTGTTTTATTCAATGAGTTTCTTGTTTCGCCAAAAAAAATACAGCAGATTAATCGCAGAGCCCTTATTTAACAAAGCAATTGTTGCTGAGGCTTAATTTCGAAAACCAACAATGGGAAATAAAAATGGAGTGCGCCGCGTCCTCCTCCTAATGAATGAGGAGTAATTTCAGTTTAAATAAAAGAGAGGACAATAAAATACCCATTTAAAAACAGTACGAGGAGCAAATTGCCGCAGCATCCAATTTCTAGACAATGAAAGAAAACTGTTAACAACGCCATTCCCATTAAATATGAAGATAACGAAGCGGTAAGTACCTTTGTATTAAAACATTTCTAAAAGACCGTCAGCACTTCAATAAAAACATGATTTTGGGCCTTATTAGGATGTGATTTTATTTTCTTGTTATCATTCATACGTAATAGAATGTCTTTTTATTTCGGAAGAGACATCATAGTTATGACAATACTTTTTCATTTATTTGTCGGCCTTAGATACGATGCTGACTGAGAAAATATGTCTGACTGAATACGTAGGAAAAATAAAGTAATTTAATACTTCGCCTACAAAGTCGTCCTAAATGCGAAAAGGGCGTTGGTTTTTTTTTTTCATTAAGTCCCTAAATTGGTAAGAAATATTTCATTTCGATCGAATGATTGGCTCGAGCCCAACTGTCGATGGCGGACAGCCGCCACTGCCGCTATCAGATGTTCGAGGTACATGCTATTTTTCTCCGCAAGAATACAAATGTCTTGCCAAATTGTCTACCACCGAACTAGTCCAATTTAGAAAGCAATTTCGCAACCAATTCGTTTCGTAAGCGGATCAAGAGGCCAGCCTTGAATATGGCTATTAAATCGTTTTCGCCAAGCCCACATTCGTCTTTTTAATGCCAACAGCGACGGTTACAAATAAGATACTCTTGTAGGAACTGCTGACACGAAATTGCTGCATCTTTTTCATTATTTGCCATTCTCATAAAACCAATTTCGCCCGAATTCTTAGATAAAGGGCCATCGCTTTGTAGGAAACCGATATAATGATAACTAAAATGAACTTCACATAGACGAACGGCCCAAATGCCGTTTTAGTAAATTTGTTTTCTTCGTCCACAAATGTTTAAATAGGCCCAAAATCCGATAGAAGCATTTTAGGAAAGTAGAGTCTAAAATAGTTAATTTTTCCTTTAAAATGATTACTCTCTATCAAATTAATTGAAAGAAAACTTTTTGGGTGCAGATAACACAAAACTTAAAACTATTTCCTGGATTTTAAACAATGGCGGAAACTTAAATTAAAGCATTAGAATTTATGAAAATAAAGCCTAGGTACTTACAAATTCATAGAATTTTGAAATAATTTATAACTTTTCGGATTACTGATTAATAATATTAGCTTTATCTTGAGCAAACAAAATTTTGTTTGTACTAGAATTATTTAACTCTAAGTACTTCGGTAGGAAAATGGAAATTCACGTAAACTGGCGCTCTACTACAAAAAACGAAATCCATCAATACGCTTATCATTTTTCGGATCCGAAACATTTTTAGTATAGAATCCCTACTACGAAATGCTTCCGATCCGCAAAACGATTATCGTATTGACGGATTTAGTTTTTCGTGGTAGGCCTTCAGGCTCGATTTCCTTGGTACGTACGATTACACTGTCTCTCTAATTCTCAAATGAATTCTGTAAAAATATGCGCACCGTATGTACCGTAATAACATAGCACGTTTACCGCATGAACCCCGCCTTAAAGAATCCGACGCGTTTGCAAATATTACAGGAGTTTCGCAAAGAGATTCAACCGTATTGATATGGACCAAACAGCAACTTGTGAATGGAAATGTGTTTTCAAAGAGCATGTCGCATGTGTGGGGCTAATGAGCGAAGTTTTGACGTGATTGAAACAGTTGCCACCCGATAGTCATCGCACCCTTTCATTTGGGTAACCCGCGCGACCCAGGCGTCCGCTCTCTGTCCACCCTGATGTTTGATAAAAGGGCTTAATTAAAACTTTACACAGTACCCAACGGAATGGACTCGTACGTTATAGTTGCTGAGCACTAAGACCTTTAATTATGTAGAACTCCGCTTTACCAAATTAGTTTTACTTATGTAACCGACGTTTCCGATATCTTTGAACGGTCCGGGACCCTTTCTCCAAACAAGTTGCTGAAAAGTTATCTTTCCAGGCTCTAGAGACGAAGGCAGCAGTGTGTTTTGCTCCGACCGCCTTTCATCTATAATTCAATTGAAAATAACGACCCAGAGAATAATTTATTTTTCAATAAAGATTTATACTTCGGTTGCGAAATGTATTTTCGTTTAATATTCATAAAATAATACCGCTCGCATCCATTTAAGGATTACAGTCGAAATCAATAAGGATCTTGATAGGAATTGTGTGTGAATTAAAAATGATCCGAAAATGTAAGCATAGTTTTGTTTCTTTTTCGATAAGGTTGACGCTGAGATTTCAATTAACTTTACTCAGACGGAGTGTTTGAAGGTGGTACTACTACAATTATGGGCTAAATACGTATTTATTTGATTTCACATTACTGAGCCCATTCTCTTCAATAACAGTTACTACATACAATGTACCTACTGACTAATCAATGACATACTGCAAAACAGCGATGCGACTGACTGAATGACGCCTGACCGAATGCTTCAAGTCACGCACGCACGCAACAGCGAGCAAATTTGAAACTCGTAATACAAATACTAGCATTACCTAAACGATGCAATTGAAAAAAAAGTTTAATTTATCTTTTTAATATTTGTTTGCAACCAGAGTCGATCCAGTTTATGCACTCGTCCGCAAAGCTATCACCAAGGAAGCGACACCGTCTGTAAATACGCTCGAGCTTGACTGAGCATGCGGCGAGCAAACTCGCGGCACGTGACACACATACAAGCCATACAGCAACCCACAGATATTGGCTATGTACGGTCAAGGGCACCACCGCTTTATCACTTCCGAAACTTGAAACGAAAATATCTTGCAAACACTACATTATAATCCTAAATTACAAATTTTAAATAACCCTCGACTCGTCATATTTAAGGTACGTATAAAGTACGTACGTAGTATAATATGGTAAACCTTACCATATTATTTCACTTAATTTGAAGTAGCACAGTATACAATTTTGAATTTATGGAAGGTAGTCATATCCCCTAATCAATTTATTTAAGAGCTTATGATCTTCAAACTGCCAATCTGGTAATAGATACCTTAACATTACTATTTACACTTTCAATGTCATCGACACCAAATATTGTATAGATCGGACAACTTAAATCTACAAAAAAGCTGATGATCTTCTAACGGCCGCTCAGATTTTCATGAAAGAACAACTATGATACAAAAAACAACTAAATGAAAATCGGTACATCCGTTTGGTCGCAACGATACAACAGACAATACAAATACACAGATAGACACGTTAAACTTACAACACCCCGCTCTTTATTCGGGGGTAAAAATAGTCATCATGCCAAACAAAAACGTGAGGTGCAAGAGATTTTGGCTCTTAAACTAGTAACTGTGTCTTGAGATCTTGCAGTATGAGATGTTGCTTAGGTTGGTCTAAACATAAATAAATCAGCTATTTATATTCTTTAATCTGCATGCCTATACTAATTGTTGATTCACCGATGTAGAAGATGCCACAGTCACATTCCTGTCTGTACTCCCCTGCATCTTGGAGAGGTATGTGATGTGACACTTGAAAGGTGGTAAAAATTGGTTAATCTTCATGTTCAATTGTAGCGGGTTTGGCACAGGGTATGCAACAACCTTCCTTACATGTTGACAATCAGCAGCCAGGTTTTGGTTATCATTGCTGCCCCTTGCTCTCTGAAACAAAGTTTTTGTCGTGATAGCTATGTATTGGTGGCATTTCCAAAGACTGTGAGGCTAAGGTTATGATCTGGATAAGAAATATTGTTTATTGTCTGCCTCAATTTCTGAATTATCTGAATATGAACTGTATGAGAGTAGATTTTCCAAATTCAACTGGAAGAAACTCTTCAATTCTTTCTCTGGAAGAAGAGTTTCACTTCTCATTAATTATTCTGCCAGTTGAATTTATGGATGATTAGAGTTTAGATGAATAGGAAAAGCAGTAGGTAACAAAAATTGATATCTACATACCGTTAATAAAACTTTGGTGTTACATTATACAGGTGATGGTCAGCAACAACAGGTGATACTGGAGAGACCATTGCAACACATCAGTGTCTAATATCACTTGTGGCTTAATCCTTCACATGTGGCGTTGTTGCTCCTCCTATTATTTACACATGCAATTTTCCATAATTTCCATGCTGTCAATCACAGATGAATATTATAGGTATATGTTTCACTTTGTTTTATTTTGATAGATTGAATGACTTGACATTTGTTTGACAATGACTTTAGACGGCAGTTAATTGTATCTGTGTACAATGGTTTATGGTTGAAAAAGTGACACTTGGCGCCAACATACTCTATGCTTGGCGCGTTTCGTTCTACCACAGATAATTTAAGTTCTACTGAAGTTTGTTTTTAATATTTTTTTACATCGCACGGAAACTTTTATTTACAGGCGTTGTAAGTATCCTAAATGTTGCTCGATGGTTTAAGCTACCACTGTTTAAAATTTCATTTGAATTGGTTCAGTCGCTTCGGAGTTTATCGCGAGCAAACAGACAGACAAACAGACAAACAGAGAAATAAGAAATTTGAAAAAAATCTAGATTAGTCTCATTGCACTTCTTACATCCCCCTGACTCGGTTTTAAGCATTTTCTTTTATTGTACAGAAATTCGACCTCTACAATTTTATTATATGTATAGATTGCCCTTATTCCAACAGCATAAGATACCGCAGTGTTTAGCTTGACGTGCTGTCGTCCGTACATCCAACCACATAATAATTTAGCGATTATGATTTTCGCAGTTTTCAAAATAAACTGAATGTGAATGATATTTTTTTTTACTGAAATGAATAGCAACAAAATTGATTTTTAACCTATTAAACCATCAGTGATTCAAGAAATACAGCCTGGTGACAGACAGACGGACGGACAGACAGCGAAATCTTAGTAATAGGGTCCCGTTTTCACCTTTTGGATACGGAACCCTATAAATGCAATAGCACAATACGGTTCAATAACAGCACTTGTGCCAATTTTTTAATTAAATAGACCAGAATGTCAGCTTCAATCGAACTTTTTATTTTTTAATGTTGCTAGCATAGTGCCCATAGCGTTGTAACAATTCAATTGTACGCGATTAATAAACTTGTGATATTAATTTTCATTAATGTGATTTTACTAATTAGGATAAATTATACATGTAAACATTACATTAAGCTACAAATAAACGTAATACATAAAACAGTTTTTGTAAGGAGTAGAAAAATCTAGGTTTCTCTTGCAATAGCAATATTCTTGTGTGGTCTGACTTATTTTGACTTTTTAGTACTTTCTATAAATTCATCCATTAAAATAATTACGTCTTTTGTAGGATTCCTGATTTTTATAAACAGATTTTATTAGAGTATTTAAAAATCGATTATAAACAATAATTGAATGAAATTTAAACTTTTAATTATTATAGAAAAATTATTAAGATCCAACACTATTTTTAAAATACGAAAAAGTGGCCGCCTACCAAATTTCATTTTGGTCTATTTAATAAAAAAATAGAGTAATAGTAATTTACAATGCAGCTAAAAGTTACCTATTTTTTGTTATCAAAGTCTTATTCAAATCTATGATAGACTAAAGTCTGTTCATGCATTCGTCCGCAAAGATATTACGGAACTGACATCGACGCCTGTAAATACGCGGCGGCGAGCAAACTCGCGGCACGTGAGTCACATACTAGCCATACTACCGTAGCCATACTGCACTGAACACATATTGGTCACGTTCACCAACCGCTACGTTTATTATTGCTGTCGGTTTTAATTTTTCCGATGAAATTAATCGAACGGCTAACATCGGTTTGTTGGTGCAACTGAGTGTAATGCGTTTTAGTGTGTTGTTTTAAGAAGTATCTGAGTTGCATGTTTAGGAGAATGTAACACAATTGCATTCGCAAGGTCCAATAAGTACTTCAATAATTTTATGCCATATTTAGGTATTTGTACAACTTTTTAAATGAACAGCCTGGAGCCCTATTTCTGAATCCCTCGCTTGTGTGGTGTGTGATTTTTGTTTTTAAATGAATTACAATAATGGAAAATCAAGCGAAATAAAAACGTACGTACTTATTTATCCTTTTTTTAAATAAATAAATATGCGCCAGACAACACATCAGTTGCCTAGTTTCGAAACCAGGAATTTTCTTCTTTGTGTTACGAAGTACCAGACAACGATTATGACGAGGGCGTCTCCCATAAATATTTAAATATTTAAACATCCATGACTTAGGTACAAATTTTCGTGCTGAGCACATAAACATTTGCCCCGTCAACAAATATCACTACCGTGTCGAGTTAAACAGATTTTTATACAAGTATCAGACATTTATCAATGAATATCACACGCCATCTTGACGCGAGTGATTCAAATATAGAGCCATTGCCATTTTATCCTTTATTTTCTCAAGTTTAAATTAAAAAAAACATTTTATTTCAACAAACAGTCCTTACAAATTGTAGCAATTAAAAACGATAAACATTATCGAAGTGTCGCGTCCGCGGATTAATAATCACGACAGGCTGGCCCGCTGTCAGACTCAGCCACAACTCCTTGCTTCCACTTGATTACTCGCACACAATAGCCAGAACAAACAATAATAAAATGTCGGGAACTCACTATTGTTGTAAAGCAAAATGATTCCGCCCGTGATCCTTTCAGCCGCGCTGTTCGCGTTTGTGCCATCTCCCTTTGAAAGAGCGTATTCTTGGAGCAAATACGTCATCCGAAACGTAATGTGGCTCGCGGTTAACTTGGATTTGCGTTGACGGAAGATGAGGTTGTATTTTAAAAATGGGCACTTTTAGGCTCATGTGCAAAGTCCACTAATTTCGATGACATAATTTCATTAATTACAACTATGAATTTCACGTAAGTAGACAGGTAGTCAATTGTATCTGATACTTAATAAAGTAACCTTACTTTTAAAACAATCATCCCAACAACTAAGTATTTTTTTGAATAACACAAGTAAGTAGCGACCAATGTTCGTAGCAATACTCTTCGGTGCTACGAACGTCGCATTACTACGATAATGCTACGGGCGAATGCTACGAATGAAATGTAGTCGCGACAACAAAGAGACTGCGTCTCATGGAATAATAAAATCAACAAACTAAAACAAACTATATTTTACAATAGGCCTTATCAAGTCTAGCAACTGTCACAAAAGTAGCAGATCTCACAGATCTATTGTGATGAAAGCTTTTCTTGCTTCGCAGCCTAAAACTTTTACAAGAAAAGAAATTCACAACTCAAGCACGAGGGTGTCAAGAGCTTAAATTAATATAAAATTGCGTAACCACCGAATGAGGATTTATAGAAACTGAATAACTGCTAAATTGCCATAAAACGCGTGTCTGAGCGAGATAAGGCGGAGGGTCTCGTGACATGTTTCAGGGTTGTAAAGTTGCGCTATAAAATAAGTTTAATATAAATCCGGGGGAGAGGCGACACATAAAATTGGAGTAAATCACCGAAGTCATGCGCTACAGACGTTTACAGGGAGGCTGTTAGCCGGGTCGCGGCGGCACTCAAACGCGGCATAACGAGATATTTGTACTCGAGAGCAGTTACCGTGCCCCACATATTACGAACATCCTCGCTGTGCGCGAATTTGTCACTTGTTACTTGGTGTTGTCACATGGAAATAATAATTTAATACGCGGGCCAAAGAAAATGAGTGGCCAAAGTCCCGCAGGGCTACTAAGTAACTGGATAGGTGACATGGAAATTGTTAGTGACCATCAGTCATGATGGTTATACTACGTGATTATATTATTTGCAAATGATAATACAATCAACCTATCAGTTGAACGTACAGCATTTAATTTGTTTAGAATCTTCAAAGATGGATGTGACAAACAATATTGATGTGAGTAATATAATTGCTAGTTTTATTATACTCTTTGTTTGCACAAGATACTGTAACCGTTATCGGAACTTTAAACTGTAATGAAATATTATAAGTGCAATGTTTGTGACACTCAATCGCTGGTAACGTAACTTTACCATTACTATCGATTAAAAAACTGGGCCTAAATACTTTATCCGTGAGGTCAAGACTATAAACCCTAGACTGTAAAGTAATGTTTTCATATTAACCAGATAGTCTTTTCAAATATGTTTCTTACCAAAAGAGATTGCTCACCACCTTTGTAATACCTACATTACAACCAAAAATCCTTTTTTATTCTCACTAAAATTGTTATAGTACGTATTTTTACAATAGCCAGCTCTTTCACCATCTTTGCAGATTGTTACCTTCATTAGACTTATAAATAAGATTTATTGCAAAACCCGTAACAATTTGCCTTGAGTAAAATGGACATGTATGAGTAAATCTTACTTGATAATTTATGAATTTAGGTACCTAATCAAAACTAAACCTTAAGAGATTATATAAAAATCATTTTAAAAATTAAACCGCTATAAAAATAACTAGAATTCTTTAAATAACGCATTCGTCTTCTATTTAGGATAAACAAATTCTTCTGGAGTCGGTGCATGATGTGAAGCAAGCAAAAGAATTTGTTTTTCCTAAATAGAAGATGAATGCGTTATTTAAAGCTTTTCAGTTAGTTTTTTGAAGTGGAGAAGAATCGGTAATTCGATACTCAACATACTTCATACGTTGCACAATAAAGCTCTAAATTACCTAACCGGCTTAATTTTACCAAAACAGATTCAAAACATGCATTAACGTACGCACTATTTAACGTAGCTGCGTACTTATAGCATTCCAATTACATAACTTGTAATTTCGGGAACGCGTTGCAAAAGCGTCATGTTATTGGGACGGACGTCATGGTATTGGACGTTGCACAATAAAGCTCTAAATTACCTAACCGGCTTAATTTTACCAAAACAGATTCAAAACATGCATTAACGTACGCACTATTTAACGTAGCTGCGTACTTATAGCATTCCAATTACATAACTTGTAATTTCGGGAACGCGTTGCAAAAGCGTCATGTTATTATTTGGAACGTTTACACCACTAAGCCTGACATATGGCCCATTTGCTGGCAACACTGTGCGAACTGTACGTTATTCATGGGCGCGGCATTAATAACACACCAATGGACCCAGTTCTGGGTACGCAACGGACTAAAACTCGTTCTGTTCGTAAGAAATAAAAAGAGACAGACTGTATGATTTAGAAACGTCAAACTGAACAGCTGCTGCCAGTTGCTTAGAAAAAATCATTTTTTGCGTAGTATAGTATAGTAGTATAGACGATTTAGTGGCGACCTCTCAATACCGACCGCTTAATTATCAGTGGATTCTTAAAGTTTCCTAGCAAGGGACAGCTACTTAGTTTGGCATAACGTTTCTAAAACATTGTCGTATGTATATTTTTATTTACTAAGAAGATAAAGATACATTAAAGTCTGTGTTTCTTTGCTGGGCGAAATTAGAAAACAATCTTGAAATTTCTTTTAACCAAATAATTCATTTTAAAATAGGATAAACAAAAAACTCACAACCTACAGAGGCAATTCATTCTTGCACACTGAGTTTTTTTAAAGAAATATATTTTAATTCACTGATATTTGAAATGTTATAAAAATATTATGAGCAATATTTGCCAAGCAAAGAAATGCCGATTTTACTTTAGTTTAAGTCCGTTGCATGCTCAGAATCGAGCCCTATGTACAGTCGCCCCCAAAGATTGCGTATTAACGCATGCTGTCCGTCTGCACATCTTTTATTTGTGCCAATTAACACGTTTACCGCAAATTGATGGCCTCGGAAATCCTAACATTCAGCCGTTAGAATGGACAATACCAGAATATTAAAAAAAAAAAACATTTTTGAAAGAACGTGAAATACATAAAATAATTAAGTCAACTAATTACGTATATAAAATGTCTTATCTATGATAATATATTACGATGTTTGTAATCAAACAAACAATCCCAGGTGGTTCTCTATTTTGGGTCTGACCTTCTGATGCAAAAGAATCTAATTATATTGGTACCTACTATGCTCAAAGTCAGTAACAGAAACGTCTAGTTAGGAGACACTTCTCACCATCAAAGTGAATGCTAACAAATAGCTGGCAGCATTGTAGGACGAGTAAAATGAAAAAAATCTCTCACTAACAACGCGCGAGCTACAGCGGAATAAATCAAGATTATGAACAAAGACGCGGAAAGGCTTGAACGGAATACACTGTGACGGATCTTCATCCCGTGACGGATCCGATATAAAAATATTTTACATTTGCGTCCATGTTGTACCAGCATTGTTGTTCATTTTCATTCAAGGCAGCTCCCGGAGGACCAAGGCATGACGTGATTCATTTCCAGACTGCATTATAAATTTGTATGCCATTGTTTCTTTTCCAACGTCCAACTGGTTCAGTTACCTATTGTTGGGGCGAACAAAAGGTTGAGATACGCGATTTTTAAGTGCAACCCCGGGTGTTTTTTACTATTTTGGGGCAATTAAGCGTTCAATACTCCGTAAATGAGGTCGTGTAGCACATGGATTGCAACCGATAAAATCGCGAGGGAGGAACTTCGAAATGTTTTTGTATTAACGATTAATGAAAAAAGCACTGACATTTATGAAAACCAGAACACGTTACCAAATTTATAACTAAAATCCTTCGGGTTTTAACAGAAGAACAATATCGGAATACAATAAGCATTTAAAATCAATCAGAGTCCCTTAATCACACAACTCATAAAGGATTATATAAAAACTTAATATTTAAAAAGAATGAGGGCCTTTTTCTCGAAAAAGTTCCAACAAAGAAACCCAAAACACTTAATTCTTTAACTTTTTATACTTCTGACTGTACATTCGAGTGCTCTACAGTTAAGAAGCGATTTGTGTTAGATACTTTTGAGAGGAGGAACATTTTTAGAAGGAAGACGACAATTTTCCTTATTACTTTGATCTGGAACTGCATATTTCAGCAGAAACAATTTTTGCGGGCAGAGCTTTTATTAATTCTTATTTTATTAGGAGACTAGAAAGAAAAGCCGGCGAAAGAGGTCCCTTGGTTCCAAACCTCAGTCGTAATGAATTTAATTACTAAAATGCGCCTTCTTTGTTTGAACTAACGAGAATTCGTCTGTGAAAAATATTTTTCATTACACACAAAAAAGATAAGTAAAAAGGGTACCTTCAATATAACATATTAGATACTGATAACTTTTGTACCTCATTTTAACCTATTATATACATTTAAAGTCCCCTTATTAATACTAAACTAAGTACCGTACTTAAGTATTAACCGACCAATTTTAATGACATTATATTAAAAGGTATACACTTATAATTTAGGTGCACTTTTCTAATTAATCGGGTAATGTCAGTCATGGTTCAATCCTGGTACTTTCTTTTATAAGGGGGAAAGAAGTAAAAAATATTACATTGAGTACCGAAACATGAGTCGATCGCACCCACACAATGTTAGATTGGGCTACAAAAAGTTGTGGCCCCATTAGTAAAGCCCACAGGAGCCTCTACGTGCCTTGTAACATTCTTGGAGCACTTAACTTTACCCTTTTGTGTTTCTGCGTAACGAAATAAGGAGTCGTGTGGTCACAAAAGCTGCCCAACAACTCACATTGGACGCAGACGACCTTATTCTTGAGATAATTGCGTTTTATGTACCAATTTGCCCGTGTAATGTCGTAAAATGTTTATTTTATCACGTCTGCTAACCTAATCTCGGGTACGTTTGACTGGCAACACCAAGATACGCAATTGTTACAACCGCCTAGCAATTGACGTAGCTTAGATGGGGTTCAGCAAATCATATTAAGAAATATAAAAAAATGGTTTTGTAATTCGCACCCTAATTAGCCGTAATAACAGACAAAATTTAGATTTACTGCTTAACACGTCGCTTCGGCGTTTTAACGGCAACATAATAGCGACACAATAAACCTCTCATTTCCTATGAATAATGAGTTTCATATGTGTGGTTTCGAACATTGTGCTATTACCAATACTGCAATATGACAATAACAAAAAACATTTTCATTTATAAAACGTGCCCCAATAAATATTTATAACGGAGTCAGATAGCCGATAAGTATACGTAAAATTAAGTACCTAGCTGTAAAAATATTAACAGATTAATCCGTGTATGAAAAAGCTTTTATCGCATTTACCCAAGTGTAAAATGGGCTAAAACACTCATTGACAGCAAAAGTTAATAACTTTTAATTCTATTAATTAAATTGTTTTATATTATAAACACAATCAGTTTTCAAACAAACAAATGAGATAAGTTATATCAGGCACGAATCAAAATCACACCCTTTTGGTGGCGTATAGATGCTCCCTCACACCTAACTGAAATAAATGTTTCGCGGTACAATACCGGGAAGGGCTCGTATCGTAAATAGCATGTACGTATATGAGTGTGGCTGTGTGCTAGCGACTGACATTAATATATTTTATTGCCCTAGGTAAGCGTTATTAACTTTTATTTTCGTGTTTATTGTGGCCAGTGAGAAATATCGCTCGGCGCGGCAGACCTCGCAATATCATAGATTACACACTTGATTCGGGAGTTCCGTTATTTCTCAAGGTAAAGCACCTTGGAGGCTAGTTGCTAGAAAATATCCGGCTGAGAAATGGAATATACTATCGCTTGCGTTTCAGATGTCGACTATTTATTTCATTTTTCCGAGGTAGACTTGTTAACTCAACAATTACAACATTCTCAACGATACTACAGGCTGCACTTACAATCGCCGCCTAATTTTATTATCGCAGCTACTTAAATGTTTCCAGTATATGAGTCAAATGATTTCGTCATATCGCTTTCGAATGGTATTTTTAATTGACTCAATTATAATACCTCAGTACTGAAAAAAATAAATTCAAGTGGTCTTAAAGCTATTATAAAATACTCAAAATCTTATTTATCATAGGCTTGTTCTACATTTCATATTAGTATCGTCTTTTAAAGTTTATCGAAGTAATATTTATTTATTATTAAGTTAATCTCTAGCAAAGTATTTGGCTGCGCAACAAAAATGCATATGGAAAACTGTGTCTCCCAAAGAGTTGAAAGCTTCGAATCTAGACATATCGTGCACACATCCGCATGGCGCATATGCAGACTTCCAAAATACGGTTCAAACTGACCATTTACTCGGAAAAGGCTTTCGGCACAAAGGCATGGACAGATAGACACAATTCGAACGAGCGCATTTTGTTTCCGATAGCACTTAGAGAGAAACTATATTGGCATTACACGACAAATAATAAAATATTGTGTGAAAACCTCCGTGGTTGAGAAAACTTTCGATCCCCGATCTGGTCAATGAAGAATCACTTCTTAGGTACTGTTATGCAACTGTTGTTTCTGATTTTTTAGACATCGTCTCATCTATCATCTAAGCTATCTACTTAATTAAAAAAAAACATAACACAAATGCTTTAGATTCTCTAACTTATATACTTTTAACCAGAGCAATGAGTGCGATGTTGTTTATTTACATAATGATTAAATAAGAGCTAATGTACTGAAGTAAGATCAATGGAGACATACATATATTTTTTGATTCAGCTTTAATCATGAAACGTCTAGCATAAAGGTGCTGAACGTTCTAAATCAGCGATGCAGTGGCATAAGACGTCACAAATTATACTTTATAAAAATGAATTGTCGTATAATGACTCAGCTCGCTACATCCAAGTGTGTTTACAGAATACGAGTCGCATCCCACACATAGATTACGTCACGCGAGATGAACCCACATGCAATTACCGCGCGGCAATGAGCGATTCACTAATTTATGGAGGAGACTGTACGTGTTAATGCGCGGCGCGTTTTGATTACGCCACTTTAGATGTATTATTAAACATTGCATATGATTTAGTAGTAAGGGTATAGTAAGGTTTTCGCCAATTTAATGCGCTAAGTTTCAGGTAGGTACTCTTTTGAATACCAAAGCTTACCAAGCATTTGTATGACATAGTTTGTTATGTGTTGATTATTAAATTTAATACAAGTACACAGGTACAAAGGTATTTTATGTACAAAAAATATGTAACGTATTTTTTTTCACCCTTGTGGGCAAAATTAATTGCTTTACGGGAACTGGTTGTAATAAAATCCAAATTTAACGCAATCAGCAACATTTTGCTATAAACAACTTCGCAACCTATCTGTATTCGGGGCGTGAACAATCAGTGTACGTGTAGATACTCCAATGAAACTAATTTCGACAAATCTGTTAATATTCACCGCGGCCGAGTATTGATGCTTCGTCATTTCCCGTACCAATAGCAAAGTTGGCTTGGTATGCGTAGTTGGTGTTGTCAAACGGATTTAGGTCTTAGGATTTGGTGATAGGGGAAGAATTGGTGGGTGATGGTATCTGACAGCAGCAGAGCTGATCTGCGTAGAGGGAGTCTGCAATCGCCCTGTTTATTGCCACCCCCATATAACGCACAACTATGAAGCGCTCATACGGGGTGACTGGCAATCGAAAGCCTCCCATAAAAGCTATAAAATACATGGTATCGGATATGTGGTATCGGCAAAAGTGGAGCCACTTTGAAAATAAAATTAATGTTCTTACAATC
Organism: Pyrausta aurata; assembly: GCA_963584085.1. Taxonomy (NCBI): domain Eukaryota; kingdom Metazoa; phylum Arthropoda; class Insecta; order Lepidoptera; family Crambidae; genus Pyrausta; species Pyrausta aurata. Next base: position 7,699,320 of record OY757265.1, read on the forward strand.
TGATTCTAAACACACAACTATCTTAAAGAAATATTATCTTCAAAGTCACATCTCGCCCAAGGAGTCGTAAAATATTTTGACTATATGTTAATTTTCTGACCACTAGTTATTATATTTTGCAATCAAAAAACGAACCACTGTAATTGTTTGACCAAGTGGTAACGAATTTTAACCATTTGTTGAGTTAACCAACGATGAAAAAACTGGCCACTGTTTTTTCCATAATTTCATAATTTCAAAATTAATTTCATAATTCCACATCTCATAATTCCAAAAATAAGATTCGAATGATGGCTCCATACTAAAATTTTTACGTATTGATGGTCTCATTCACCTCCTAAAATTTGGAAACACCTTGCAAAGTCATCCTGTATAAGCCCACCGTTGTCCGCGCGCGATTCGCCCGAAATGTATCATTTCACCGCTTTACTGTCGCCTTTGAGTTCATGTTATATCTCGTTTTGGAATAGTGCCTATTTCCGTATTTGTATGGCTAAACTGAGAATTTGAAGCATACGCGTTATAATGCCAAATTGCTATGATATACGGCTCACTTTCGGTTTTGTAATTTATTGCTATCATAGAACAGAACAGTACAGCTATAGGAAATAAACACTGAAATGTAATTGGTATAAAAGGTTATATTTTAAAAATAGTCTCCGATCTAGAGAAAGTTTATTTGAAAAACGACGCGACGAGTTCTTTCGTCGTTTTTTGTTTAACCTTGACCCATAAATATTAATTTTGGATGTTCTCAATAAAAACATACCAGTTAGCTTCATTTAAAGCTCTTGAAACTTTTTTCAATTCATATTTACCTAAACTGAACTATTTTTTTGTATGGTAGATAATACATTAACATGAAAATACTACTTTAGCCTGCTGAAAGCCATCAAAAATATATTTGTGTTGATCTATCTATACATTATTATGGCGCAAGGGATGTTCAGATTGGAAAATAATGGTGCTCTGTCGATTTCTGCCTCTTTCCGCAAGATAATAAATACCATTATCGTATCCACATTGTTTGTCTTCGAATGTATGTCATTTTTTCAAGATGAAGAGTCTCAAAAGATCAAAAACAACGTTATTCAAAAGACAAAGATAACGCAAAAACAATACAATCAAAAGCAAATCAGAGCGCTAACTGTTAAGTCCACAACGAGCTCGCTAAGTGGCAAACTACATTATAATGAAAGCAATCCTATTACCGCATCTCGGGACCGATACAATCGTCGCAAATTCCTTACAATCCCCAAATAAATGCGATTAGCAATCCACTCACTATAATTAAGGCCGCAATCCGAGATGAATGCCGAACTAAACTGATCAGGGCGGGAATCCAAAACAATTTCATTCGAGTTCTTCAATTTTATTTAATCCGGCAAAGTCGCGGCGACCTGGCTCAAGTAATTTCCTAGGGGGAGGCACGAGAGTCGCTTGAAAAACGAGAATTACACCATTCACTAATTGTTGCAATCAGTTTAATGTAGTCGGCGGGCCTTACTGAATAAGATCCGACCAATGGCCGACCTATAAACAACTCAGCTCTTAACAGAACAAATCTATTCTTATGGATATTTAGCTTTATATTTCTGGACAATCAAAAGGAACGTTTCTTTTACTTACGGCCTTTTTCACTTTGTCTGATTAGTGATAGTGTTATCTGCCTTCTACTTAATACGACATGTTCCTTATTTAAATTATTCGATGGTTAGAGCTTCTTTGACGATGTTGAAACAGAACAAGCCCTTGATGAGTGACATATAGATAGGTAGTATTGTACACATCTATATTAAGACATCTTTAACTTTTGCTGTATGAGTATAAATAGAACTAAAAATTAATTACAAGGTGCATTCTCTTTGCCTGAACTAGGTTAAACCTGTATCTCAGGCTAAAAAGAGCTTACGCTATCATTAAGGGCTTACATAACTTAACAATAGATATGACAAACATGAAACTTAAAAATATCTTTGATGGTATAATAATTATAACCAACTTTCATTACGAAAACATTTTGTAAACCAGCGACGCTGCCGTCACAGAAACACTTCTCTTAATTAAAATAATTTTGTTCATTTTGTAACATTACTAAAATGACAACATTAATTTTTATACAGTTTCGTGTTTTTTAATGAAATTAAAAAATTTATTTATCGTTCCTTTAGGTGAAACATTGTTTTTTTTATAAAAGTAATACACCGGCTGTATGTAAAGTTTTTAGAATAATTGAACTCTAGTTACGTCTTACGTGCAAGGTAGAGACCTTGCACGTAAGACGTAACGCGCCTAGCGCCTAACCACTTTTTAACAAAAACTGCTTGCACACACGACACAAAACTGTCATCATTTCAAATAAAAGACGACGCGAGGTGCAAGCGATTTTGCTCTTAAGGTGGTTAAGCACGAAAGACCTCAACCGTACCTATTCAATAAATAATATGTTATGTATGGATTGCTTGGACATTTCTTTCATTTTTAGCGAACCCGAAATAACCATGCGGAAGAGATCGCGGGTGCGAAGGGTCGGTCGCCTAGCCGGACCTCTGAATTCGAAATATTATGCTCACTTCGGAATCCGAATAGCAAGGATTGTCGCGTAGTTGCCAGCAAATCAAGCTTTACATTTTTGTTGGATAATCGCCCTTGATCCAACTGCATACGAAACCGCAATGTTTACCTTGATGTGCTGTTGTCCAAACGTTGAAAATATCAAAGGCCATTTTGTGATTGATATTGAAACCCGACATAGGGTCATTTGTTGCAAGTTCCTGTGAATTCAGATGAACGCGTTTTTTTTTGGGTCAGTCAAGCCTGCATTAACCGATATTGCTCTTTTGTTGGTTTTGCTTTTATGGCAGCCAGTGACTGTAGATACAGCCTTTATTCAGCTCTTGTGTAATATTAATAGAATCACTAGAGATTAGTGGCTTAAAACTAAGGAGGATGATTCCGCACTTTATGAACATTATTATATAACTAAGTGTTGTTTTTTTGAAATTTTTGTCCTCACTGAATCATAATAATCATAATCATAATCATCATTTATTTGCAAGAACACAGTACATGTCAAGGTGGTAAAAATAAAATAAGTTCAGTGCATTCGGCCAAAAATAATAGCATGCAAATATTAATAAAATAGATAAAATTTGTCAAACTTATTGATGAGATAACGATAGTTATACAATAGGTATTACAGTCATTAAATTAAGACAAAATCTTAAAATTATTAAGATTTTTGTGAACTTAAAATAGTTTAGTTTAGCAGTAAATAATATTCGTGGTATTTTAATGACTGCTTCAAGAAATGCTGTTTCCAGTGCCACAGCCTGCGCTACGAAGGCATTGTTAGGCCTATACCTTGTATCTTCAGAATCCTGCAGAGCTCCCGTCTAATTAAGGTCTGGTTAGATTATTCCAACTTCACTAACTATCTAATTAAACATAAACTATGCCCGCTTTACACTGCAGACTAAAAGTTTTACTAAGCCGAGGTAAACTTGCGTGGCATCGTTTAGACACTTAAGTTGGCATGAGTATCGTTACTTCCGCTACTTTTGCAACTGTAAGTTACTATTGTGCCACTTATGCAATCCACAAGGTATAATGTACCTTAAATAAGATGTAAGTACACAAATTTTTACCATCGTCAACAAATATACTACATGCATATTATTTTTTGAACTCAGATTTCAATATTTTTAAGTTGATATTCTAACATTCCAATAACAACATAAACTATCGAATAGTAGTTTCTGTTGATAGGTATGACTTTCAGTATTAAAACAAGCATGAAGATTAAATTGCACTTTAGTTGTGATGCTTTGCATCTGCTTTTCAATCAGACAAAAGACAATGTTATTATGGCAACTTTTTAAACATCCAATTATTTAATTCCAGAGCGCCATTCTGTGCACATTTTCCGCTGTTTGGTTTCAAGATCGTAATTTTGTTGGGAACAACGGGGAAGTTGGTCGAGTTGTACACAGGGCCATCGTGGCGGTTCAAGTACAGTCAGCTGCACGTTAACCTGACACAAAATATGTGTCACATCTCAACCAATTTTGTTCTTTAAGTTCAACAGAATAAGGCTTACTTTTGGGTGAGAATTTTTCAATTTTTGTGTTCAGTTAATGTGCAGGAGGGTGTACCTAGGCTTGGAGTCGGAGGGGACAATAAAATGCGGATTTTTAAGGCTGTACGCGAACAAATTGCGAGCCGTAGCGTTCGCAGCCAGAGATGAGCGCGCCCATACCACCGGTCTGTGTATTCACGCAAATTATTCTAAATAAATAAATAAATATTAGACACCAATCACATACATTGCTCTGATCCCAAAGTAAGTAACTAATGCACTTGTGTTATGGAAATGAGACACAACTGTGGTACCACAATATCCAGACCCGGGACAATATAGAAAATTATGATTTCTACAATGACCCGACCGGGAATCGAACCCGGGACCTCGGAGCAGCAACGCCTTGAAACCCAGCTTGCATAGCCACTACACCATGGAGGTCGTCATTATTTTTATTTAACAGGGTTTGTCAAGTAAATTCAACAATGAGAGAGAATATTTTACTTCGGATATGTATTCTGTGGACAATAAAAATAATTAGTTAAATATACGACTGAATAAAGAAAAATCCAATCGCAACTAAATATAATAACTATACTGTATGATATGTGGACAGAGAGACACATGTCTGTCTATCCACATTACAGTCTCATACAGTTAATTCAACTCTCGTCAACAAAATAAATTACACGCTATATCCAAAAAAAGGTACTATCACAAAACTTGGGCAATAAACAGAAATTAAACTGTACCGCAGTCAACAGAGTTATTATTCTTTTACTCTACTTGGCGAAACAATTTGACGTTAGGCCGGTGGTAGAGGCCGCGGCTCATCCCCCGCTAAGATTTGTCGGGTAGATTTAATTTGAGATACGGTCACGACCACGCTCCGCCGTCGCCGAGTTTTTACCTACCCACAAAATGCGGTACAGTAAGCCCGCGCTGTATTGGCTGGGAGAATAAATTATGTGGCATGGTATGACCAGTAACGTGCCTAAAGCGTGTTGGCTTTGTCGGGTACGGTCGGTCACTTCAAACAAAGACGCGAGTGACAAGAAATTTTGGCTCTAAATAAATAAATAAATCTTTATTGAGCCATATTACAATCAGGTCAGCTTAGACTAATGTAGATATTAGTAAAAAAGGACAGCGCGGGTTCAGCAGCTGAAAGAAAGTAATGCGGCGGTGACTTTGATAATGCGCGTTCCAAAGTTCAAGACTAAATTTTGACGGAATATAAAAATAGATACAGAGATATAAGATACTAGATTTCTACGAAGATAGTACGAAGAAGATAGTAAGTATACAAGATAATATAACAGTGGCCGCCTACGTAACTGACAAGCCTACTGTATACTTTTATGATGTTTCTCTCGTAGAATTAACTGCCATTGTGCCTTGTGAATATCATAGTTAGTTATTCCAGTATTGGCATCGACGCCGTCTTCAAACTACAAATGAGATATTCCATATTTTCTGCTTTATTTTAGGGGTCTGTTTAGCCTGCAGTCAGAACAGTCTTATTACAGTTTTTTCTTGTAATACTGGATAATACGGTGAACAAGATACACGGTTTTATTCCCGATTGGTTCGATTTTCCACATTGTCAGGTTTTGGGTGCTGTGGTACTACCGTTGTTTCTGATTTCCATAACGCAAGTACAATAGCTACTCACTTCGGGATCAGAGCAATGTATGTGATTGATTTTAAAATCCTAAAGGAATAAGTAGGTTGGGTCAGGTAGCTCAATTTTGCATATGCCTAAATAGGTCAGCAGAAGCCTGAACGCCTAACCAGATTTGAGTATCGGGTCTCGGTCCAAAGGAGGTAGCAATTTTCCGGCTCGCAGAACCGATGTGAAATAATGTTTTAAATTGCACTATATGTACAGTGTTAATATTCTCGTATTCCGAAAAAAACACGTACCTACAGAATATGAATACCTCAGTATCCATTTCCTCTTCATTAAATTAAACAATTTCAACATTCAATATATTGTTATACATGATTAAAGAGTTGCTCCCTATATTCGGTCCGTAAGATGACGTACGAATAAAACATTTGGATTTTGTAACGTTTTATTAAAAAAAAAAATTTTAAACTTACATGGGCACTAAAACAGATACGGGATTGCCAAAATGTACCTTATTATTTATAAATTTATGATATTTTGGCACCATTCAATTTCCATGATCACAGAGTTACTGCGTGATCATGGCGCTTGCAACGGTATGAAAATAAATAAGTTACTATTTTGGTCACGATCATGTAGACATAATAATAAATAATTGAATTAAACAAAGGTGTGGAGAAAACCACGATTCTAAAAGATCGTGTAGACAGGAAAATCGAATAAAGTGCAGTGACTAGCCGTAAAGCAGATACTTTGCATGTGAATTCTAGATCTAAACCGAGGAAAACTTTTGTCCGGGAAACATATGACTCCGGTGGGTGCCGGGATCTTGATCTTTTACATTTATTCATGCTTGTGGCCGTTTTCCATTTATATTTATTTCGCATTGCTGATTAAAATGTTCCAAGAACATATTCCCCAAGGAACCAGCTCGTAGATTATAATGTCAGCGGTAATACAACAATATTATTTTGTGCTACTATATGCTCACCGTCAGTCAAGTCCATACATGACGTGAATCTCAAATTGGTTAGACCGTAAGTTTGCCTAGATACTTTCTTATAGACTCACCCAGATGGATATTACACCACCTAAAACAATTTTTCAAATTCCACTTATAATAATTACCAATTCTATTCATAGGAGAATCATACTACCAATTACATTTGACTGATTTACGAACGTTGGTAAATCCATTTATTATTCGAATTCAAGAAACATATATTTTTATAACAAAGGCTCTGTACATTTCATAACGAATGACAAATTTCATTTTATCAGATAGAAGGAAAATCTTACTTACTACCAAATGTGATTTTCATCGAATGTGGGCGTTTTTCCCTGATTTCTTTTTATGTCCAACAATAGTCCTTGTCAAGTTATATGTCGGGATTTTACTGCCTTTCCTTATTCTGAATGAAAGTCAGTATATTTTTATTTAAAGTTACCGAAAATATATTTTGATCAGATTCTGATAAATAATAAAAGATAACGGCTAGATATGCAGCTTAAGGTAAGGGCCGCATAATGCCTGCGTAAAGATATGCAGCATAATGGGTAATGCTTATTTTCCGATGGACACATCGGAAAATAAGCATTACCCAACGAATAATTCAAATATTGAACGTAATTTCGTATGAAGTATTGGACAGATAATGCAAACCAGTACTTATCTACCTATATAGGTAGAAGAAAATTGTGAACCAGACCGCAACATAGATATTTGATTTTTTATTAAAGTCTTTGCCATCGTCAGTTTATTACAGAATTCCATCAGATGCCACAAATGACACTTTCCATTACCCACGTGTCTCAACAAAATGTAACAGTGTAAAATGTAACAGGACATTTAATTTACCAGGCCCAAGGAATCCCATGGAGACTACGCTTCTAACGCGGAACAATAATTTGTGTTATGTACACACACGTATTTTGGAATTTCACGTTGATGACCTCTGAGACCAACCTTTACTTTTGTATGTCAAGCTGTGTCGACCAATTTAATACCTGTGTAACCTATAATTTCATCGACTTTAACAGTTTAGCTGAGTTTTGGTAACCTACATAATTATAAATCACACAAAGTTATTTGACAATTAAAGAATTAGTATTACGAATGCAAGAAGTTACAGAAAAAAAAATCGACACATTTTCTCATCTTAAAAAATCTTCTGCAAAATCTTACTCGTTACTGAGAGCCTAGATTTTCTTTATAGGTCGATGGGGAAACTTGGCAAACTAAACCGGCCTAATTACAGTGTTTTAAATAAGTCAGCACATGGCTAATATAACATTCCTCAGGCAATAACGTAGCGGGCATACTTTGAAGCCAGCGGAGTGAATATTCACACAGAGTTGTAAGTTATATGAACACAAGTGACGGCGCAAGTCAGAATTCTCAGCGAAGTTTACGAATTATGCAATAACTATGTACCCAAACTAGCTGGAACTAGGGTGTATGTACAATAAATAGATGTTATAATACGTGTTTTGTGGTTACATAACGGTGAAGAGATTGCTATAGTTCCTCCGCGATTATAAATGGAAACTTTTGCTTTAACTTTTCACTGTGCCTATTTTTTTCTTTAAAAGACTTGAAGAAGAAACAAATAAAGTTCAGCGCGACCTAAAAAGAAAATGCAGTGAACAGCAGGGGCGTTAAAATAAATAAGAAAACTGAACAAAATCCATAAAAATCTATCAATACCAAAACAAGTTTGAAGCAGTAAATGGTAAGTACACTCGTATGCAGTATGAAATCTTACGTAAGTTCACTTAATACAAAAGGACATTAAAATACAGGGTGACTTTGAAAACATTGGCAATAATATTTTAAACTAAGAACTCACTCATGATTCATAGTCCCTTCCACATATTAAAATGAAAATCAATTGATATAAATTGGTTGGTTCTTGGTTTAAAGTATTGCCAATGCTTACAAAGTCACCCTGTATAAGTCAATAGGTAAAAAAATATTTAACTTCTATGTTCCATCACATTACAAATTTTTTCTTCATTCACAATTTAAAAAAGCCAAGTAAAGTAACCTAAATCCCTCATAATTTACTAACCAACAATTTTTTGGTTTTTGGTTTGTCAGTTTATAGAGAAACGTTTTGCATAAGCACAGCAGGGTGGCATCTTTAAAATAAATTACAGACCGAAAGCGGAGGAAGTCGGTAGCGTGTCCTTCGATCATGAACGAGCAGGCTGATGTATGTACGGCATGCGGCAACGGGCTCGCATGCGGCATGTATCATTCATAAGCAAACGTGGCCGAACGCCGCAGATATTTCACACGCGTTTATCGAAAGCAAGCGCGGTTAGATGCTCACAGTATGAACCCAGGTGGCTCGAATATCCTCGCCAATAGTATGAAGACGTGATCTGAAACTGAATTGCAATTGGCAACTCGCGACTTCCTCTTCAAATAATGAAATTTGAAATTTATTGTGCCAATCGAACTCTTGCTCGTTCAAGTGTTGCAATAAATTAGGATGTAGATAGTGCTAGAATTCTCGTTCACGGCACGATTGTAACGAATTGAAAAAAGAAGTGTTTTTGAATTAAATAGTGGTTCTGACGCACATTACCGTGGGCAGTAATCATAGGCCATGCTTATTGCTTGCTCTTGTCATTCTCATTTAACAAGACATTAATTAAGTAATGTTGTAGCTAATTCTGTGATAGATAGTTCTATATACTAAGTGTGTCTGTAAGTATTTTTAATCTATACTAATATTATATCTATACTAATCTATACTAATATTATAAAGCTGAAGAGTTTGTTTGTTTGTTTGTTTGTTTGTTTGTTTGTTTGAACGCGCTAATCTCCGAAACTACTGGTTCGAATTGAATAATTCTTTTTGTGTTGGATAGTCCAGTTATCGAGGAAGGCTATAGGCTATATAGCATCACGCTACGATCAATAGGAGCAAAGATATAGTGGTAAATGTGTAAAAAACGGGAGAAAGAAGTCACTATTCCACGCGTACGAAGTCGCGGGCAAAAGCTATAAACGAATAATTGTCTATGAATATAATGGACATTTATAAAATCGCAGTCGATGCTAGCTGTTTGCTACCCGTTGCTTCGGAAGATGGTGGTGGCCCATTTTGCTCAGTAAACTGACTATGATGATAATGATGACCTTTAGAATTTTATCAAAAAATAAAAGTATTTTGTAATACATACAATAGGTAAGACAATAGTGGAAAATGTAAGTTATTTTGTTAAGGTCCGTAAAAATTAAGTAGATACTTAATACTAAGATGTTTTGTAAGATAAATGTATTTGTCCGAATGTGGTTTGTGCTAAAACTTGGAAATAACAGAACGTGTATTCATTTTATCAAAATACTCTGTGGGTAACTCAATAGGTTTATGTCGATTTCTAATCCTAAAAGGACCAAAATTTGATTAATCTGTGAAATCTTGTAATACAGCGATACAGAGCAAGTGCCCAGATTTTTATATAAATCGACACAATTTAATAAAATCCCCATTTGGCAGTAAAAAAGTAAAAATCTTTATTTTCTGCAAATAAAATACGTCCCAGACTACGTTTTTCAATTATCTGTCAAATCCTTTTTATATTGTTATCTATAACATTGAATAAAGTCCTTTCATCGGGCCCATCAGATGAATTGTTGTGTGCAAATGTTTTACTGCTGAATATTTACGAAAACTATGATTTGAATTCGTAGTTAAAGCTCTGCTTATTGTTGAATGTTATTTATTGTTGCTTTGTACTTATTATTATTTCTTTTATACCGTGTGGTTGATACATTTATGTGATACGTTCTCACCCAAGTGAGTGTTTTGAGTCTGTATTTGGAATACTTGACATAACTTTTATTGCAGAAATATTTTAGTAAAATATAAAGTATTACAAAACAGCGTACGTAAATAAACAATATAATTTATATCATTCACTATTTGTAGTACTGTAAATTGCAAACTTTCAAAATGATGGTTCACAAACTTCTACGAATACTCATATTATTTTAGTTATTACGTAAAAAAATAACAAAAGAGCCATTTGACATACGTGACGTCATAAATAAAGTCAGCACTCACAAACTTTGTTTTTCCTGTAGCTCCCCGAAGACATTTGCTCACGTTCCATTTGAAACAAAGTAGAGTCATAACAGTAAATGAAGTGGGAATGTTTTAATTTCTCCGCAACGGTATATTGCGCTTTTAATAATATAACACACTCGTATAAAAGCTCGGTGCCATGCTAGTTAGCTCTATTTGTCCGAGCACGTTTTATATTCCATCACGTCGGTCGTTGTTTTTTTTTTTTGTCTAAGCTGCTTGGATGGGTGATCGTTTATTTATTTATTTAAAAACTTTATTGCACAAATAAAAGTTTACAAAAGGTGGACTTAATGCTAAAAGCATTCTCTCCCAATCATACCTTTAGGTCATGCAGAGAGATCGTTCTGGCCATAATATAAGTGACGTATATTACGAGAATATCCGTGCATCGGAAGGCACGATTCGCAGTTGGTCCCGTCTTAGTCAAAGGTCCTACTTACGGGCGGCTGAATAAAATCTGACAGCATGGTTGGTCGCTTGCCTTGTCATCCCTTCACCAATCCACACTGAACCTACGTGGTAGAGTATGGCTCATACCACCTCATACTTGAGGTGAAGATTTTGTCCAGCACAGTGGGATTATGCGAGGTCTCAATTACGCGGTGTACCTATTACTTGGCCCGGTTTGCCATTTTTTTATTATTTTTGTATTTATGCTACTCTGTTTATTTCAAATCATGGTCTGTTTACCGCCGAGCCAATAAACAAGTTTATTTTTCATAGCGGACGCTCATCAACTAATACCTACTAGTCCCGGCGGTGCAGCCCTAGTTATTTCTTCGGTGTCTATACCATGGAAATAATAACAGTTAACTTTTATGCAATAAACGCGTTGCAGGAGCAATCACGAGATAATTGCGTTTCAAGGCGAGTAAAGCACTAACGACCTTATGAAGTTAGACATGTGATTTCGGTAATGAAGATGTTGGTACTTTTTCAGGCGTGATAGTTTAATTTTAACGTGCTCAAATTGATTTAGGTACTGGTACACTTTGAAATCATACATTTCATTGGGACTTGTTTTCTAAATGTTTCTGGTACTACACCAAAGCATACCATGACCTTGCAAGGAACGTGTCTTTAGACGTTCCAAGTAAGTATAGTCCCATAATTAGCTGATAGACTAATTATTTTTATAATGCCTGTACCCCAATCACAAATAATTGCGTCAAAGTATTCGTATAGAAACGTAATCATTTGTATATGAGAATTTAAAAGCGCCTCTATCAGACGTAAAACAAACTAAAAATTTGACACTCGAATGACATAATATTTCAATAATTTTAATTAATTAGATCATTTAACTTGTATCTGCATGTTCCATAATTACGTTAGTATGACGTCATCTGCGGTAAGGATTTCGAGCTTACTACACGACACGGGTGTGCTACGTGCTGCCGACTGACATAAACTCGCTACGATTACGTGACGGATACGTCAAATGTTCGTTATTGGGGTACGGGTATCCGTAAGCTTGAATTCCGAATAATGTCCACTAAAAACAACAGTTGTCTAGGGTAAGTGTTTGTTAAATCCGTTTTTAATTGCAATAACAAATTACCCCGTTTTACCCTTTCTTTCAGACAATCGGGTAAACAAGTTCGAAAACCATTATCATCCACTCAACTCTTGTAACGACAAGTTGAACAGTTAGATCGCTGCTCAAATTTTCGAGCATGAAACTAATTGGGGATTCGCTTATAATAACTGAACGGAACTGTAAAAGCTGATATGCAAAAATCCTAGAAAGTTCTTGCCACAGACAGACAGTTTGCTAATAGGATTTACGTAAAAAAGTATTTTGAATGAGACGCTTCCAAATTAAGCTGTGGAAAGACAGTCCGCTTCTGAAGGAGCTGAATCTTAAAAAAAAAGCCAAGAAAATAATGGTAATTTATTTCTACAAGACTTTCACTTTTGAAGCTATATTTCATCAATCGAGTTTTACCGATAAAGTTGTGGCTAAAAGCTCAAACGCAAGTATTGCAAAAATATTAACTGTGTCTATTTAAAGCAACTAATATAACTAACTAGTGGCAACCTAACTTCGTTATTAAATTATCTACCTATGTATAGTTATACATTTCTAAATTAGAACAATCCCCCAAAAGCACCAACCAGTACAACCTATTTTAGTAAAAAAAAATGTGCGAAAGAGTTGCGGATACATTATTCAGGTGAGCAGTGCTAATAATTCAGAACAACTAAATTCAGCTTCCACTTTGAACCGCAACTCTCCCGCCAGCAATAAACGGGCCGAGAAATATTTTCACATCGTTGGGGAAGTTAAAATGAAAGTAAGTGTACCCAGCAGGGCCATCCCAGCCCTGTTGGCCGCGGGTTGCGCCGAGCATTTCAACGAGCACCATAATTTTATTCATGAGAACAACATGGCTGATTGCATATCAAACAGTGGCCATAACAATATTTCGGAGATACGACCGTATGAAAACACAATTGGAATAAGTTTCGCTATCAGCAATAAGAATGTTTGCTGGGCGAACTGTATTGCTGGAGTTGGATGAATGATAGTTAAGAAGCGGTGAGTAGCACAGTAGTAGGTATTGTTATGTGCATGTGGTATCTGCCTGTTATTATTTGTACATTTTAGTTTTTTTTTTGTTATTTTTGAATTACGAACATGTAATGAATGATACAAATGTTGGTGGATCATTAAATAAAAAAAAAAAATAGGTATAAAGTGGTCATGTATAAGGTAGATCTGTGAGCCACTTTTTGAAGAGGTAAACCATGCTACTTAATGCATTCAGTTTAATAAATCTACCTACAAACTTTTTTGGCGTATGTGAAGATTAGGTAAACTTACTTATTATATTATCTGTGGTTATGTTAACCTATTCCCACAGTGAAAACGTAGGTAGGTATACTGATCTCATAAAAAACTCACTAAGAAGCATATTTTATCGTATTCGTCTTCTATTTCATAGAAAAGTAAGTCATAAGAAAAATAATGCAATTGTAGTGCATTTTTTATGCGGATTAATATTTGAAATGATTATTATTTCCAGGCAATGCGAGGCTATGTAGCCTTTGCTTTGCAAAAAAACACTAATGTTGAGGGTTTAACTAAAAATGATTTCAACGTTCGAGAAACGACCAAGCTGTCGGTTGAGGGGGCCGCACTTTTTGTCTGACCGCCGCGCCGTTTACTACGTTATACTTATGTTCAATTTGCCGTGATTACTATGTGTTTGATACTGTAATTTATTCCAGTTGTTTAAAAAGACATATCCAAGTGTTCTATAAACTATGAAATGGAAGTTAAAAGCAAAAGTCGGTGGTTTTATCACCGCTTCCTCCATCAGCGCCAATTATCTCCTCACATGGACTTGACGGATACCTAACAGTAAGTACGAAGTTTATTCAATAACTATGTAGGTCCTAGTTAGCTATACCAGAGAAGTTTTATTTACAGAACATAATTATTTTAAACGCAAAACTTTTTTTTTGTAATTACACAAAACGGTCCCTGTTATGTGTAGTCCTCAGCCCAAGGTTCCGAAACCAAGTCCTGAATGCTAAACAGAAGGTTTTAGAGACCCACTGTGCGAGTTCCTCGGTCTCCGTTCCGTGACCCAGGTTCCATGACCAGATAGTTCCGACATAGTCGGCTGGCTTGAGTGACCGAGCGCTGACCGGGCTAGGCAAGGTCAGCGCTGTACAGTACCGTGGTACAGTACAAAATCTGCGTCTGAGTTCCTGAGGCCGAGTTCCGCTTCCGAGGTTCCCACAAATGGTCTGAGATCTTCTACGGCATGAAGTTCATAGTCAGAGTTCCGAGGCTCATGTTCGAACATCTACCGAGTTTTTAATTAATTTACTTTTCACAAAGTTGTAATATCTATGTAAAATCAGTAAGTAATATATTATGTTCTATTTTTGACTGCAATGAAAGGAGGTTATCAGTTCGACATGAATTATATTGTATCCAATATCTAATCCAATTCCAACAATATCACATACAAACAGGTCGAATGGATTACCTCATTTTTTGGAAGTTTATAAAGGCAGTGAGAAATCGCTAAGAGGATCTTAACAATGATTTAAAATAAAATTTTAAATCTTCTACTGATGAAGTGTTTTGGAGTAGGTATGGCAGAACTGATAACTGTATAAAATGAATACTTCATTATTAATTAACTGTTAAATTTGTGCACACCAGAATAATGTATTATTTACTAAACAGAACATTTAATTATGTTCACAACCTGCCAATGCCAAATACAAGTTAGACAAAACAGCATGTGAATCAATAATGAGTTAGTTGATGACACGGCGATTAGTTTCAAATTGTAATTTTGATTTGTTATTCTAGTACTTAAGTACAGGATAATATCATGATTTGCTAAATGTTGGATGTGTTGATGACGTTAGTGTAGATAACAATATTAAAAGTAATTATAATCGTTCATTTAACTTTTAACCCGGCGTTCGTCGCTAGGCAAATACGGACACCAACGCTCGCTACCGGGTGAAAATTACCACATTATTCAAAGATGCATATTTTATAAAACTGTAATTAGAACTAAGGTTTATTATTTTATTTTGTTTGTATTTACTATTGGCTATAAATAAAAAGTGTAATTTGAATGAAAATAAGTATTTATTGTTACCTAAGACACATACATTAATAGGAACCAAAATCTTAACGTTTTTCTTAGTAATGTTAAAAAAATTACAATTGTTATATTTTTCTCTATGGAATCATGTAAAATAAGATTCAATAGTCAAACTAAATAGAATATGCTTGTGAACTAACTAACAAAATTTGTACTTTTATTCTAATATTTTTTTCATAAATCGCACTCCAAAATCACAAAAAATCACGACTTCACAAATTTGTCTTCTTGACTAATGATATTACTACGCCTTATATATTTCAGTGGCACATCATCTGAGTAGTTTCCTTCCAATGGTATAGGTGATATTAGCGCTTCATCTTCTTCTTCATTCTGCATAGAAATATCAGAACCATCACTAGAATCCGCTTTCTGTTTAGTATCACTGCTATGGTTACTGCAGGCTTCGTGATCCTCTGTTTCTGATACAATTTCTTCCTTACTATCTTTTTGCTGTAAAATGACAGCAATAGTATTGTCTCCCAGTGAGAAATGCATGGTATTGGAGTGCTAAAATTAAAATATATAATAAAAATATTACAGAAAAGTAGAAACACTAACGGTCGCAACCGGGTTTATTTCACCCATACTCACTTTGAACGTCCACAGTGACAGAGTGCGAGGTGCCAGCTAACAGCGACACGAAGAGCGCGTCTCTTGTTGCTTTGAGGAAAGGTACTTGAAGCGGCAAGTCGCACAATTACGTACAGAAAAAAATATTTACGTTTTTATTACGTCTGTGGTATTTTTTACCCGGTAGCGACGAACGCCGGGTTAATGCTTCATCACTATTCTAGACAGAGAATAACAGTGTATGGGTAGAAATTGAAGCTTTTTAAGCTTCCGGGTAAAATAATAAACGTTACCTATTCTTTAATGTGACGAAGTGTTATTTATGATTGTCTTAAATGGGGAAATAATAAAACACTTGCTATATCGGCGACAAAAATCTATAAACCATGTATGTACCATCATTATTTACCATTATTCAAGCAAATAAATAAATCTGAATATGAATGTGCTTTGCACAAACAAAACAATTCATCTTCTAACTAAGTGCATAAAATAGTATAACTTAATACGATCTTCCTACAACTAATTCGCATAAGCGCAAGTTCATCTCTATTCGGGCGCAAACTCAATATCTCAAAAGTCGGTAGGTTCTCAAGTTTGGTAATTTATTCACGAGAACAACGTGGCCAATTGCATTTCAAATCAAACCATAACAATATTTTAGAGGTATTATATATTGAAGAACTTTGCGAAGTGCAAAATTGCATATTTGTTCAATCACAAAGCACAAGTAACAAGAGCAGCAGAGACTACATACATAGATAGAGGATCTTTTTTATGCACAAGACAACACACCAACCAATTATCTGGTTTCGAAGTAAGGAATTTTCTTCTTTGTGTTACGAAGTGTCTAGCAACGATTATAACGGGGGCGTCGCCCATAAAAATACTCAAATACATATAACTTCCATGACTAAGGTACAAGTTTTCGTGCTGATTACAAAATGTTTGCTCGTTGCGGGATTCGTAGCCTCGACCGCTGGTTCAGTAGTTTTATTCACACTTCTATCATACAGAACGTAATTAAAACAACTGCCATTTTACGATTCATCATATCAGGATACTATCCTCTAAGATAAAACACTTACCCCTTTAGTTCTACTTAGTCCAGCGATACTACCTGTGGGCCACATGCGGCCCGCCGAGCGACTGACCCCATCCGAGACTCTTGTCATGAAGGGAAAATTTTTCTAAAGGTTTAGCTTTCAGGCATATAAAGTAACCAATTTTTACACAATCGCTATACTCGCGCTATAATTTAACCCCCTTATTCATAATAACTCAAACGGTTTTTTAAACATGTTTTAGCTATTACACTGTTTTGTCACTTTCTGTCAAATGATGACAGCGCCAAGAAAGAATGAGACAAAACAGTGTAATAGCTAAAATAGGTTTAAAAGACCGTTTGAGTTATTATGAATAAGATGGTTGAATTGTAGTGCGAGTATAGCGATTGTGTTAAAATTGGTTACTTAATATGCTTGAAAGCTAAAACTTTAGATCAATTTTCCCTTCATGACAAGAGTCTCGGATGGGGTCAGTCGCTCGACGGGCCGCATGTGGCCCGCAGGTTGAGTATCGCTGGTCTAAGTAGATATTGCAAATTAATTCGACTGTATGACACGCATGCCAATTTTTCAATTTGTAATTAATGCGATATAAATCATAGCAAAACACAATCGGCACAAATTAATTTAATTTTAAATAACAACCGGTTTTTCCTAGCTCAAATGATAAGTAGAGCTATCCAACGCGGCAATAAATGATTGATTGATTGAATAAAGCCAGCATCCTTGCCTCAACGAAACGATTTCGTTTTGTTTAAGTTTATAGGTTTATGTTTATTATTTCAAGCATAGCTCATTTTTTTGACCTAATAAATGCATAAATATCTTATAATATGGTATTCTATTATTCTTTAGTGGGTTTTAAATAAGCCTTCCCACCTACTCTTAATTATTCGTATACTATTGAGTTTAGAAATTGATGGTTTATCCAGAAAATCATTGCCATAACCCCCATAATCGTTGACTGGTACTTCGTAACACAAGGAAGATAATTCCTTACCACGATACCAGACTGGTGTATTGTATGGCGCATACGAGTATTTATATTATTTTTTTATTTTTTTTTATTTAATAGGTTCACCTACAACTAGTACATTATTACTAATATAACGTATTTTACAAAGTAAACTATGCTAAATGTACAGCCTCTTACAGGCGATATTTATATTATATTATAAAACCATATACCACCATTAAAGCTACAAGAGAACGTCTAATTCAAATAAATTGCAGAAATATGAAATACAAATTGAGGGCAACCATTTAAAGCCAATTAATAATTTATTCAGTATAATCTCGTTATAAGTAGTTTCGACCTCAGTTTGAAAGCAATTTCAGTTCGCCTCTTTGGAAATAATTTTCCAAATGTTATTTTCCCTGATTCACAATTTATAGAAAACGAAAGCGTTCAAAGAGTGAAAATACATTAGGAGGAATACCTTTAAACCCAATGAAATATCAACGAATGGCTGAATTATTGGAATTGAATTTTTATTAAAATAACTTGTAATGTCACTGGGATTGAAGAAAAGAATATAAATTTTGATTACTTTCGCACGTCCGACGCCGTGATTCGGTTCCGCAATTTTTTGCAGCTCCCCAAGCCCCCAGCGAGTCATGATTAAAATGTAAAACGTCAGGTGTACGCGGGCCCCGTTCTAAATCATCGCAACAATTCGATTTTATACAACCATTGTCAAAAATAACCACTTAAGTGTCCCCGATTTTTTCTTGATAACAAAATTAGGAACTTGCTACTAACTTAACTAATAGTTATTTTAATCAACCTCAATTATAGATATAATAGTGTTTTTGTATGTAGAACACAAACAGTTTTCTACTACATCGCCCTGTACTATATATAATATAAAATTGACAGTGCAATAATAATAAATGTTCTCTCAGCCCTTTTGTAATGAGTCTCACATTATCTTTTCGACAATCGAAATAAAATCGATAGAATCTATCCTAGCAAGTCCTATTGAAGCTGGAAGCTAGCTAACCACGTACAGGGAACAAATTTTCCCGCTGCGTTGTTTACTAGTTACCAAGTAATAAAAAAGTTAGTTTGATAGCAGATTAGAAAGTACGCGAGAGAGAGTTCAGACTTACGTGACCAAATATCTCTCTCTATAATCTCGACGCTGAATCGACTGTCTAGAGAACAGATGTCTTTAATCTAATTCTCAACTCTATCACCTAGCCATAAGAATGGGGTTCAAGTTTAGGAACTAGATCACAAAGGTAAAGGATGAGAGTGGCCGTTCACACAACGAGCTTCGTGAACAAATAAGTTACTTACGGAAAGCAAGATTGAGGTGAAAAATGTAAATAAAAGATAAAAAGTCATTAACTGTCTTGGATAAAGTGTTGAATCAAAGCTATTTGGAAAGGAACAATAACATTATTATAGGTAAAATAACATCAATACACAAAAATTCATAGCCTCTAAAAAGATTAGTTAGATAGATACCCTGGCATGTGTTATTTCTAAAGAGAAAAAACACTGGTCACATTTCTTTTGTCGTGTTTATTTTAAAGTACAAAATAGGAATCAGTGGTTCGGGTATCCTACAAATATAAATCTAAATATTTTCTTTCGAAGTGGTAGCTCTTCGGTTTATCCAAACAACGTTTCAATTACATTATATACACACTCGTCCGTCACCTGTTCAGCCGTATATCTATCACAAATAACATAAAAGGATTCCTTGTGTTGATTTTTTTAACCAGACCCATATCTAACCTGCGTCGGAGAGCTGTCAACATCAAACAACCCCTCAACCTGTGATCATGGACAGGACTAAATGTGCAACAGGGATCTGTAATATAATCTTCAATACATAAGAAGATATTTTTGCCTTACCTAAATGTGGATATATTTTTTTATATCCTGTAGCCTGGTATGTTTATCTACTCGATACTGCAACAATGATATTGGTTATTATTACAAAATGATCAACATATATTTATAGCCCTCATCAAAATGTATATTTATAGTCCTTCATCTATGATCCCAGAATGCACAGTCGTGTTTGGTGTTGGTGTTGGAACCAAGAGTGAAATATCTATTACTTATATAAAGGAGGTTCAGTTTTTACGTAACCTGAAGCGCTCCCAAGCTTCCTACATGCTTAATATCGAGTAAAAATTCTATAAATTTAACAAAAGGTGTAGGCATTTTCAGGAATGAACGTTTTTATACCGAAACTTCCTTAATTAGCCCTTGAAAAAACGGAAAAAATCCGCTCATCGGACCTTAATCCGCGGAGTATTTCTAATTATTGGAACGAGGCCCGAAGTTTAACAATCTCTACAAAAGTATTCTTTAGATAACATCTAATTCTCGGTTTTATGCTTTAGTAAGAATCACATTTATTAAAACAAGCTAACTATATACTTAGTTACAAACGTAATTGCCATCATTAGTAGTTATGACTTGGGTGTATCGAATTTAGCACGAACTAAACCGATTTGATGACACCATAGAAAGATAATGATGTGTAAAGTAATATCACTAGAAGTTATGTCCGCAGCAAACATTAATTAAGATACCGAGCGAACGCAAACACAAATAGATGGCGCATCCTTACATACCCATTGTATATGTATGAGGTTCAAACAATAGCCGTTCCAGCCGCCCCTTCATAATTTCGGGCAGTATTATGTCCGTATTATGGAAACAAGATTAAAAGATGTATCGTTTATTATTCGAACGACCTTTTAAACGGCGTTCGTCTCCACCGAATAAGTTCTTGTGGACAGAGGGGAATCTCCGATGTACCTTCTATAACTCGGAAATTGAGATTTTTTCTGTAGCAACTGCTCTCTTTGCCATCCGCAAGATTAGATTCAAGAGGATAAATCTCTCCTTCCTCCCACTCGTGTCGCCCATTTTGTGTGAAGGCTTTATTCCGGATTATTTATACAGAACATTTCGTTTTGCCCTGACATACTGAATGACGCCATCCTTTAATCTCGCAGCGTGACAGTGGTTAACTAGTCACCTTTTAACGTTCTGCAGATTACTTATATGCTTTTACCGAGCCGCCTTTCATCTAAGATGTTTTTGGTGTGTTGCTTCAGTAGGTATTCGTTGCCGAAAGCCTTTTGAAGAACACTTAATGCGGGATGACGTAGCGGTTTGGTACAAGTACACAGTGTGGCCGGTAATAAGAGGAAAAATTTCAATCAATGATTCTACAGAGTATACGTAGTTACCTTGACCTGCAGGGCGATTCAGAACGTTCGATAAGCCATTCGGCTTGGATTTTGGCTAAATTTTCTATTCATTTTTAAATTAATGTCGTAGTTTGAAAGGATGTTGATACGTCAGTTCGGTAACAAATATAATTAAATTACAAAAAAAAATAGTTGCAGATAAATCTACGTTATCATGATTTTATAAATAAGTGAATGCTATTGAATCGTAGTAACCTGGGCTGGTCGTAGTACTCTATCATGTTTTAATTTAGAGATACAGTAATTCAAGTTATAATACCTAATCAATTTATATAAACATCTCTAACGCGTTGTAGTACCAAAATATCAATTTATATAAAAATCTCTAACGCGTTGTAGTAAATCAATTTCAAGTTCTATAACTGGACACATTTGTTTGCAAAACGTTGCGGCTTCAATTTCCTTTGTTAAAAATAAGGTTTTTTTTTAAATAAATTAAAACCATTTAGAATTGATTACTGGTAACTTTAAGAACCTTTATTAAAAATTATTGATCCTAATACAGGCCACATCCTGTATATGTTGCAAGGACATAGATAGTAGAGAGCCGAAAATTACATTTAGAGCGCACGTAAGAAGCGAACAATTCCTGATGTACCATGAAGTTAGATTGGAAAACTTCCCGCAGCAACGTGCTATTGCTCTGTGACTGTTCTACTCCAATACTCATATTGCAGTAACAAGGATTATTGTTTAATGAAATACCGATTCCATTTTGGAACAATGTAATTCCACTGCACTGGTATAGATTATATTAAGGATAGAACTGGAACTTTGAATGGTATCAGTTACTAGTATATTAGATAAGATACTGTGAGGTTATTCATCTTATAGTTAAAACTTAGGCCCAATTTCTTCATCGAAAGTAATGGTCAAGGTACGTTACCAGTGGTTTAAATATTTACGATTGTGTGCATTTTGAAGGAAAAATACTTTAACGAATTGTTTATTGGTTTTTATATGATTCATATTATGATTATTAATATTTTTTATTTTTTTACAGGATTATTCGGACACAGTCTATGAAGGTCCTTTAAGAAACTCGGCCCTTTGTTAATTCGGCTCAGTGGCCGAACTTACGCTATACAATCATATTCGACAATCATATTAGTACCTTGCGAGTATCCCATCTTAGAGTTACCGATAGTTTCTCATTTATTGTTAGTAATTGTTTGATGAAGTTATGTATTTTAAATATATATATTAATCTATGTGCTCCATAGTTTTCCACGGGAACCAGTTGCAAGTAGTCTGCCATCTAGTGCGATATTGGGATCTTTACAAACTCATCTAACTGTGCTTTATGTTGGTAATGCAAATCGTACGTACATATTATGTTGACACTTTCACCTACCCTCCTGTTTGTGGGTTGTGCCTCGTCATCCGCCCTGTGCAATATTGTGCCAGCACCATGTCAACTGCTTGACAGCCCACCTCTATCTATAGATCTTACATGTTTGCTAACATGCACCTTATTACATTGTAATACTATCAATATTACCTTAGCACGTTCAAGTCTCACCGGCTTACAGTAAGCATACATTGTATCAATCGCACTTATTCCACTTCTTGTTTGTACATAATTCAGCTTTATTTCAAAGAACCTCGCTGTGGTATGGTTACTTCCATTTGAGTGGCATGAGATAATGCGCTTTACATACTTAGTAGGAAGCAATTTAGAATTAAATTAGAGAAACATTTGTTGAGACGCATGCATTTTTTTGTGCCCATCAAAATCTAAGTGCTTAAAGGCAAAACATTTCTTTTCAAATCTATAATAGCCAGATTTTGACATAGCTACTGCCCATTTTAATTAAAAGTAGGTGCAGACTTGATCTCAATTGTCTAGCAAACTAGAAATTTACAACAAATCCAACCATAGAATGGCGCTACGTAAATATATATAAACCTAGATGTTCATTTCATTTAAGAACTTGATTTTGTTATTTCTCACTGCTCGACAGTAGGTAAAAGCAGTAAAAGTCAACAGAGGCTTACAATCTCAAAAATTAGGGGGACAATTTCGCGACAACTTATCCCCTTTTATTTATTTCACTCCGGGAAATACACGCGGGTTCGCATTTTAATAAAGTATGCATGTGTGGGATGCTACGAATTGGTTTAAATTTTACTGTGGGTGCCACGAACGCCGTTTACAGATAAACAGTGCGCCCCTGTTCTTGCGCGATACCACATTTTTGAGAGATTAAATTCGTAATGGTGGCGTTTGGCACCGAGCCTTATTTAGCACCTAGTATTGCTTGGAACCGGACCAGCATTTGATACGGAGTGTTGGTACTTTTTTCCAAGCCTACATCTTTTATTACAGGTCAATAGCCTAATGATATAGGCATGTAAATGTTTACTACCAGTGTGTCGTATATGCTCGATAGTTTTACCGTAAGTTGAGGTATTTACAAAGTAGAGCTACTAACTATGCTTTCCTACTTTGATGCTACTACATTTAATATAAAATTGATTAAGTGACTTGAATAAGTAAGCACTAACGCCTAGTAGAAATGCTGAGACGAGAAATATACACTGAAGTAACTTAAAAAGTATTATAAGTAAGCAAGTCTACTAAAAACTACTGAAAATCATAGGATATTCAACTCGGGTAAGGAACTAACCGATTTATTATAATTATTTTCTACTGAAGAGAAAATCTGATTGGCCAAAATTTTTAGATCCTCTCCGACTATATTAAAATAAATTACGTATCCTCCTACCGACCGAGATTTGGCTTAGTTCGTCCACCTCATTACACTGATTGAAAATTTATTACACACCTACCATTATCTAATGGAAATTAGAACGATTTAATGCGAGAAAGGGTTTCATTTAATAGGATTAACTAAAACTAGTACTCACAGCGAAAGTTCACGTGATTATCATATTTTTGCACTGAAGGGTACTTGTCGATTTTGGGTAGAATAAATCACAAATTGATATGAAAAAAAAAACTATATGAAGCTAGTATGCTTATCAAATGAAAACCTATATCTGTCAAGTTTTTCGGATAGGGTAAGGTAAGTAGATTTTCAATACAAGCGATAAACTAGAAGTGGACTTGAATGGTTGTAATTACTGAATTAAAAAAATACTTAGTATGAGTATTTGACGTTTACAGCTTGTAGCAGAGCTGCAAATGGCAAACAAATAAAATATTGACACAAAATGAAGAAACACAACGCTGCATTCATGCTAGGAGACTTTTCGAACAACGACTTCAAAGAGTTGGTTTCCTGTTTACACTACGTCAACAGGGAGCGTATTGCTATCCAACTTAATTCGTAATTTTAAGTAAATTCAGAATGACCGTCCCAATTCGATACCCGCGTCATGTTCGTAAGATAACGTCATTGACCAGGCCACGGCGAAGAACAGTATTTCGCTCCAATTCTCCAATTTCGAGAATGAGTAAAGTTGTCAATGAATTTAGTGAATCGATAGATATATATTTCGACCCACCTAACAAGCTCCGTCGCACTTTACGAGACCACTTCTTATAATGTTCTTTTAGAATATTCAAATAAATTTCAAATTTATCGTTTTTACATCAAGTTTATTGTATAAAGTATCTGTACTTATTGCTGATATTGTTATGTGCATGTGGTATCTGCCTGTTATTATTTGTACACTTTAGTCTTTTTTTTGTTATTTTTGAATTACGAACATGTAATGAATGATACAAATGTTGGTGGATCATTAAATAAAAATAAAAATAAAAAAATAAAAAATGAAGTGTTTTGGAGTAGGTATGGCAGAACTGATAACTGTATAAAATGAATACTTCATTATTAATTAACTGTTAAATTTGTGCACACCAGAATAATGTATTATTTACTAAACAGAACATTTAATTATGTTCACAACCTGCCAATGCCAAATACAAGTTAGACAAAACAGCATGTGAATCAATAATGAGTTAGTTGATGACACGGCGATTAGTTTCAAATTGTAATTTTGATTTGTTATTCTAGTACTTACGTACAGGATAATATCATGATTTGCTAAATGTTGGATGTGTTGATGACGTTAGTGTAGATAACAATATTAAAAGTAATTATAACTGTTCATTTAACTTTTGATGCTTCATCTCTATTCTAGACAGAGAATAACAGTGTATGGGTAGAAATTGTAGCTTTTTAAACTTCCGGGTAAAATAATAAACGTTACCTATTCTTTAATGTGACGAAGTGTTATTTATGATTGTCTTAAATGGGGAAATAATAAAACATTTGTTATGTCGACGACAAAAATCAATAATCAATGTGCTTTGCACAAACAAAACAATTCATCTTCTAACTAAGTGCATAAAATCGTATAACTTTATACGATCTTCCTACAACTAATTCGCATAAGCGCAAGTTCATCTCTATTCGGGCGCAAACTCAATATCTCAAAAGTCGGTAGGTTCTCAAGTTTGGTAATTTATTCACGAGAACAACGTGGCCAATTGCATTTCAAATCAAACCATAACAATATTTTAGAGGTATTATTTAGAGAACTTTGCGAAGTGCAAAATTGCATATTTGTTCAATCACAAAGCACAAGTAACAAGAGCAGCAGAGACTACATACATAGATAGAGGATCTTTTTTATGCAAGAGACAAAACACCAACCAATTGTCTGGTTTCGAAGTAAGGAATTTTATTCTTTGTGTTACGAAGTGTCTGGTAACGATTATAACGGGGGCGTCGCCCATAAAATACTTAAATACATATAACTTCCATGACTAAGGTACAAGTGTTCGTGCTGATTACAAAATGTTTGCTCGTTGCGGGATTCGTAGCCTCGACCGCTGGTTCAGTAGTTTTATTCACACTTCTATCATACAGAACGTAATTAAAACAACTGCCATTTTACGATTCATCATATGAGGATACTATCCTCTAAGATAAAACACTTACCCCCTTAGTTCTACTTAGTCCAGCGATACTAAACCTGTGGGCCACATGCGGCCCGCCGAGCGACTGACCCCATCCGAGACTCTTGTCATGAAGGGAAAATTTATCTAAAGGTTTAGCTTTCAGGCATATAAAGTAACCAATTTTTACACAATCGCTATACTCGCGCTATAATTTAACCCCCTTATTCATAATAACTCAAACGGTTTTTTAAACATGTTTTAGCTATTACACTGTTTTGTCACTTTCTGTCAAATGATGACAGCGCCAAGAAAGAATGAGACAAAACAGTGTAATAGCTAAAATAGGTTTAAAAGACCGTTTGAGTTCAGCATCCTTGCCTCAACGAAACGATTTCGTTTTGTTTAAGTTTATAGGTTTATGTTTATTATTTCAAGCATGGCTCATATTTTTTTTTGACCTAATAAATGCATAAATATCTTATAATATGGTATTCTATTATTCTTTAGTGGGTTTTAAATAAGCCTTCCCACCTACTCTTCATGATTCGTATACTATTGAGTTTAGAAATTGATGGTTTATCCAGAAAATCGTTGCCATAACCCCCATAATCGTTGACTGGTACTTCGTAACACCACGATACCAGACTGGTGTGTTGTATGGCATACGAGTATTTATATTATTTGTATTATATTATAAAACCATATACCACCATTAAAGCTACAAGAGAACGTCTAATTCAAATAAATTGCAGAAATATGAAATACAAATTGAGGGCAACCATTTAAAGCCGATTAATAATTTATTCAGTATAATCTCGTTATAAGTAGTTTCGACCTCAGTTTGAAAATAATTTCAGTTCGCCTCTTTCGAAATAATTTTCCAAATGTTATTTTCCCTGATTCACAATTTATAGAAAACGAAAGCGTTCAAAGAGTGAAAATACATTAGGAGGAATACCTTTAAACCCAATGAAATATCAACGAATGGCTGAATTATTGGAATTGAATTTTTATTAAAATAACTTGTAATGTCACTGGGATTGAAGAAAAGAATATAAATTTTGATTACTTTCGCACGTCCGACGCCGTGATTCGGTTCCGCAATTTTTTGCAGCTCCCCAAGCCCCCAGCGAGTCATGATTAAAATGTAAAACGTCAGGTGTACGCGGGCCCCGTTCTAAATCATCGCAACAATTCGATTTTATACAACCATTGTCAAAAATAACCACTTAAGTGTCCCCGATTTTTTCTTGATAACAAAATTAGGAACTTGCTACTAACTTAACTAATAGTTATTTTAATCAACCTCAATTATAGATATAATAGTGTTTTAGTATGTAGAACACAAACAGTTTTCTACTACTTCGCCCTGTACTATATATAATATAAAATTGACAGTGCAATAATAATAAATGTTCTCTCAGCACTTTTGTAATGAGTCTCACATTATCTTTTCGACAATCGAAATAAAATCGATAGAATCTATCCTGGCAAGTCCTATTGAAGCTGGAAGCTAGCTAACCACGTACAGGGAACAAATTTTCCCGCTGCGTTGTTTACTAGTTACCAAGTAATAAAAAAGTTAGTTTGATAGCAGATTAGAAAGTACGCGAGAGAGAGTTCAGACTTACGTGACCAAATAAGTCCGACTCTCGACGCTGAATCGACTGTCTAGAGAACAGATGTCTTTAATCTGATTCTCAACTCTATCACCTAGCCATAAGAATGGGGTTCAAGTTTGGGAACTAGATCACAAAGGTAAAGGATGAGAGTGGCCGTTCACACAACGAGCTTCGTGAACAAATAAGTTACTTACGGAAAGCAAGATTGAGGTGAAAAATGTAAATAAAAGATAAAAAGTCATAAACTGTCTTGGGTAAAGTGTTGAATCAAAGCTATTTGGAAAGGAACAATAACATTATTATAGGTAAAATAACATCAATACACAAAAAATCATAGCCTCTAAAAAAATTAGTTAGATAGATACCCTTAAAATCGAAATTATTTCTAAAGAGAAAAAACACTAGTCACATTTCTTTTGTCGTGTTTATTTTAAAGTACAAAATAGGAATCAGTGGTTCGGGTATCCTACAAATATAAATCTAAATATTTTCTTTCGAAGTGGTAGCTCTTCGGTTTATCCAAACAACGTTTCAATTACATTATATACACACTCGTCCGTCACCTGTACAGCCGTATATCTATCACAAATAACATAAAAAGGATTCCTTGTGTTGATTTTTTTAACCAGACCCATATCTAACCTGCGTCGGAGAGCTGTCAACATCAAACAACCCCTCAACCTGTGATCATGGACAGGACTAAATGTGCAACAGGGATCTGTAATATAATCTTCAATACATAAGAAGACATTTTTGCCTACCTAAATGTCGATATATTTTTTAAATCCTGTAGCCTGGTATGTTTATCTACTCGATACTGCAACAATGATATTAGTTATTATTACAAAATTATCAACATATATTTATAGCCCTCATCAAAATGTATTTTATATATTGTTTATTTTTGTTTTTATAGTGTTTTGTCACCATACAAACTTAATAATATAAATTGCACTTGTAAAAAGACAACTGTGAACCTGTGACAGACGAGGAATTGAACCCCGTGTCTTACGCTATCCGGGCGTATGCCTATACCACTCGGCCACCGTCACATTAACAAGCCTATTGAATTTTTAGCGTAAGACACGGGGTTCAATTCCTCGTCTGTCACCGGTTCACAGTTGTCTTTTTACAAGTGCAATTTATATAAAATGTATATTTATAGTCCTTCATCTATGATCCCAGAATGCACAGTCGTGTTTGGTGTTGGTGTTGGAACCAAGAGTGAAATATCTATTATTTATATAAAGGAGGTTCAATTTTGACGTAACCTGAAACCTCCTACATGCTAAATATCGAGTAAAAATTCTATAAATTTAACAAAAGGTGTAGGCATTTTCAGGAATGAACGTTTTTATACCGAAACTTCCTTAATTAGCCCTTGAGAAAAACGGAAAAAATCCGCTCATCGGACCTTAATCCGCGGAGTATTTCTAATTATTGGAACGAGGCCCGAAGTTTAACAATCTCTACAAAAGTATTCTTTAGATAACATCTAATTCTCGGTTTTATGCTTTAGTAAGAATCACATTTATTAAAACAAGCTAAATATACTTAGTTACAAACGTAATTGCCATCATTAGTAGTTATGACTTGGGTGTATCGAATTTAGCACGAACTAAACCGATTTGATGACACCATAGAAAGATAATGATGTGTAAAGTAATATCACTAGAAGTTATGTCCGCAGCAAACATTAATTAAGATACCGAGCGAACGCAAACACAAATAGATGGCGCATCCTTACATACCCATTGTATATGTATGAGGTTCAAACAATAGCCGTTCCAGCCGCCCCTTCATAATTTCGGGCAGTATTATGTCCGCATTATGGAAACAAGATTAAAAGATGTATCGTTTATTATTCGAACGACCTTTTAAACGGCGCTTCGTCTCCACCGAATAAGTTCTTGTGGACAGAGGGGAATCTCCGATGTACCTTCTATAACTCGGAAATTGAGATTTTTTCTGTAGCAACTGCTCTCTTTGCCATCCGCAAGATTAGATTCAAGAGGATAAATCTCTCCTTCCTCCCACTCGTGTCGCCCATTTTGTGTGAAGGCTTTATTCCGGATTATTTATACAGAACATTTCGTTTTGCCCTGACATACTGAATGACGCCATCCTTTAATCTCGCAGCGTGACAGTGGTTAACTAGTCACCTTTTAACGTTCTGCAGATTACTTATATGCTTTTACCGAGCCGCCTTTCATCTAAGATGTTTTTGGTGTATTGCTTCAGTAGGTATTCGTTGCCGAAAGCTTTTTGAAGAACACTTAATGCGGGATGACGTAGCGGTTTGGTACAAGTACACAGTGTGGCCGGTAATAAGAGGAATAATCAATGATTCTACAGAGTATACGTAGTTACCTTGACCTGCAGGGCGATTCAGAACGTTCGATAAGCCATTCGGCTTGGATTTCGGCTAGATTTTCTATTCATTTTTAAATTAATGTCGTAGTTTGAAAGGATGTTGATACGTCAGTTCGGTAACAAATATAATAAAATTACAAAATAAAATAGTTGCGGATACATCCACGTTATCATGATTTTATAAATAAGTGAAAGATATTGAATCGTCGTAACCCAATCCGTAACCGCATGTTTCTGAATCGGGGGCTTGTCGTAGTGCTCTATATAATGCTTTAATTTAGAGATACAGTAATTCAAGTTATAATACCTAATCAATTTATAAAAACATCTCTTACGCGTTGTAGTACTAAAATATCAATTTATATAAAAATCTCTAACGCGTTGTAGTAAATCAATTTCAAGTTCTATGACTGGACACATTTGTTTGCAAAACGTTGCGGCTTCAATTTCCTTTGTTAAAAATAAGGTTTTTTTTTAAATAAATAAAAACCATTTAGAATTGATTACTGGTAACTTTAAGAACCTTTATTAAAAATTATTGATCCTAATACAGGCCACACCCTGTATAGTATATGTTGCAAGGACATAGATAGTAGAGAGCCGAAAATTACATTTAGAGCGCACGTAAGAAGCGAACAATTCCTGATGTACCATGAAGTTAGATTGGAAAACTTCCCGCAGCAACGTGCTATTGCTCTGTGACTGTTCTACTCCAATACTCATATTGCAGTAACAAGGATTATTGTTAAATGAAATACCGATTCCATTTTGGAACAATGTAATTCCACTGCACTGGTATAGATTATATTAAGGATAGAACTGGAACTTTGAATGGTATCAGTTACTAGTATATTAGATAAGATACTGTGAGGTTATTCATCTTATAGTTAAAACTTAGGCCCAATTTCTTCATCGAAAGTAATGGTCAAGGTACGTTACCAGTGGTTTAAATATTTACGATTGTGTGCATTTTGAAGGAAAAATACTTTAACGAATTGTTTATTGGTTTTTATATGATTCATATTATGATTATTAATATTTTTTATTTTTTTACAGGATTATTCGGACACAGTCTATGAAGGTCCTTTAAGAAACTCGGCCCTTTGTTAATTCGGCTCAGTGGCCGAACTTACGCTATACAATCATATTCGACAATCATATTAGTACCTTGCGAGTATCCCATCTTAGAGTTACCGATAGTTTCTCATTTATTGTTAGTAATTGTTTGATGAAGTTATGTATTTTAAATATATATATTAATCTATGTGCTCCATAGTTTTCCACGGGAACCAGTTGCAAGTAGTCTGCCATCTAGTGCGATATTGGGATCTTTACAAACTCATCTAACTGTGCTTTATGTTGGTAATGCAAATCGTACGTACATATTATGTTGACACTTTCACCTACCCTCCTGTTTGTGGGTTGTGCCTCGTCATCCGCCCTGTGCAATATTGTGCCAGCACCATGTCAACTGCTTGACAGCCCACCTCTATCTATAGATCTTACATGTTTGCTAACATGCACCTTATTACATTGTAATACTATCAATATTACCTTAGCACGTTCAAGTCTCACCGGCTTACAGTAAGCATACATTGTATCAATCGCACTTATTCCACTTCTTGTTTGTACATAATTCAGCTTTATTTCAAAGAACCTCGCTGTGGTATGGTTACTTCCATTTGAGTGGCATGAGATAATGCGCTTTACATACTTAGTAGGAAGCAATTTAGAATTAAATTAGAGAAACATTTGTTGAGACGCATGCATTTTTTTGTGCCCATCAAAATCTAAGTGCTTAAAGGCAAAACATTTCTTTTCAAATCTATAATAGCCAGATTTTGACATAGCTACTGCCCATTTTAATTAAAAGTAGGTGCAGACTTGATCTCAATTGTCTAGCAAACTAGAAATTTACAACAAATCCAACCATAGAATGGCGCTACGTAAATATATATAAACCTAGATGTTCATTTCATTTAAGAACTTGATTTTGTTATTTCTCACTGCTCGACAGTAGGTAAAAGCAGTAAAAGTCAACAGAGGCTTACAATCTCAAAAATTAGGGGGACAATTTCGCGACAACTTATCCCCTTTTATTTATTTCACTCCGGGAAATACACGCGGGTTCGCATTTTAATAAAGTATGCATGTGTGGGATGCTACGAATTGGTTTAAATTTTACTGTGGGTGCCACGAACGCCGTTTACAGATAAACAGTGCGCCCCTGTTCTTGCGCGATACCACATTTTTGAGAGATTAAATTCGTAATGGTGGCGTTTGGCACCGAGCCTTATTTAGCACCTAGTATTGCTTGGAACCGGACCAGCATTTGATACGGAGTGTTGGTACTTTTTTCCAAGCCTACATCTTTTATTACAGGTCAATAGCCTAATGATATAGGCATGTAAATGTTTACTACCAGTGTGTCGTATATGCTCGATAGTTTTACCGTAAGTTGAGGTATTTACAAAGTAGAGCTACTAACTATGCTTTCCTACTTTGATGCTACTACATTTAATATAAAATTGATTAAGTGACTTGAATAAGTAAGCACTAACGCCTAGTAGAAATGCTGAGACGAGAAATATACACTGAAGTAACTTAAAAAGTATTATAAGTAAGCAAGTCTACTAAAAACTACTGAAAATCATAGGATATTCAACTCGGGTAAGGAACTAACCGATTTATTATAATTATTTTCTACTGAAGAGAAAATCTGATTGGCCAAAATTTTTAGATCCTCTCCGACTATATTAAAATAAATTACGTATCCTCCTACCGACCGAGATTTGGCTTAGTTCGTCCACCTCATTACACTCATTGAAAATTTATTACACACCTACCATTATCTAATGGAAATTAGAACGATTTAATGCGAGAAAGGGTTTCATTTAATAGGATTAACTAAAACTAGTACTCACAGCGAAAGTTCACGTGATTATCATATTTTTGCACTGAAGGGTACTTGTCGATTTTGGGTAGAATAAATCACAAATTGATATGAAAAAAAAAACTATATGAAGCTAGTATGCTTATCAAATGAAAACCTATATCTGTCAAGTTTTTCGGATAGGGTAAGGTAAGTAGATTTTCAATACAAGCGATAAACTAGAAGTGGACTTGAATGGTTGTAATTACTGAATTAAAAAAATACTTAGTATGAGTATTTGACGTTTACAGCTTGTAGCAGAGCTGCAAATGGCAAACAAATAAAATATTGACACAAAATGAAGAAACACAACGCTGCATTCATGCTAGGAGACTTTTCGAACAACGACTTCAAAGAGTTGGTTTCCTGTTTACACTACGTCAACAGGGAGCGTATTGCTATCCAACTTAATTCGTAATTTTAAGTAAATTCAGAATGACCGTCCCAATTCGATACCCGCGTCATGTTCGTAAGATAACGTCATTGACCAGGCCACGGCGAAGAACAGTATTTCGCTCCAATTCTCCAATTTCGAGAATGAGTAAAGTTGTCAATGAATTTAGTGAATCGATAGATATATATTTCGACCCACCTAACAAGCTCCGTCGCACTTTACGAGACCACTTCTTATAATGTTCTTTTAGAATATTCAAATAAATTTCAAATTTATCGTTTTTACATCAAGTTTATTGTATAAAGTATCTGTACTTATTGCTGATATTGTTATGTGCATGTGGTATCTGCCTGTTATTATTTGTACACTTTAGTCTTTTTTTTGTTATTTTTGAATTACGAACATGTAATGAATGATACAAATGTTGGTGGATCATTAAATAAAAATAAAAATAAAAAAATAAAAAATGAAGTGTTTTGGAGTAGGTATGGCAGAACTGATAACTGTATAAAATGAATACTTCATTATTAATTAACTGTTAAATTTGTGCACACCAGAATAATGTATTATTTACTAAACAGAACATTTAATTATGTTCACAACCTGCCAATGCCAAATACAAGTTAGACAAAACAGCATGTGAATCAATAATGAGTTAGTTGATGACACGGCGATTAGTTTCAAATTGTAATTTTGATTTGTTATTCTAGTACTTACGTACAGGATAATATCATGATTTGCTAAATGTTGGATGTGTTGATGACGTTAGTGTAGATAACAATATTAAAAGTAATTATAACTGTTCATTTAACTTTTGATGCTTCATCTCTATTCTAGACAGAGAATAACAGTGTATGGGTAGAAATTGTAGCTTTTTAAACTTCCGGGTAAAATAATAAACGTTACCTATTCTTTAATGTGACGAAGTGTTATTTATGATTGTCTTAAATGGGGAAATAATAAAACATTTGTTATGTCGACGACAAAAATCAATAATCAATGTGCTTTGCACAAACAAAACAATTCATCTTCTAACTAAGTGCATAAAATCGTATAACTTTATACGATCTTCCTACAACTAATTCGCATAAGCGCAAGTTCATCTCTATTCGGGCGCAAACTCAATATCTCAAAAGTCGGTAGGTTCTCAAGTTTGGTAATTTATTCACGAGAACAACGTGGCCAATTGCATTTCAAATCAAACCATAACAATATTTTAGAGGTATTATTTAGAGAACTTTGCGAAGTGCAAAATTGCATATTTGTTCAATCACAAAGCACAAGTAACAAGAGCAGCAGAGACTACATACATAGATAGAGGATCTTTTTTATGCAAGAGACAAAACACCAACCAATTGTCTGGTTTCGAAGTAAGGAATTTTATTCTTTGTGTTACGAAGTGTCTGGTAACGATTATAACGGGGGCGTCGCCCATAAAATACTTAAATACATATAACTTCCATGACTAAGGTACAAGTGTTCGTGCTGATTACAAAATGTTTGCTCGTTGCGGGATTCGTAGCCTCGACCGCTGGTTCAGTAGTTTTATTCACACTTCTATCATACAGAACGTAATTAAAACAACTGCCATTTTACGATTCATCATATGAGGATACTATCCTCTAAGATAAAACACTTACCCCCTTAGTTCTACTTAGTCCAGCGATACTAAACCTGTGGGCCACATGCGGCCCGCCGAGCGACTGACCCCATCCGAGACTCTTGTCATGAAGGGAAAATTTATCTAAAGGTTTAGCTTTCAGGCATATAAAGTAACCAATTTTTACACAATCGCTATACTCGCGCTATAATTTAACCCCCTTATTCATAATAACTCAAACGGTTTTTTAAACATGTTTTAGCTATTACACTGTTTTGTCACTTTCTGTCAAATGATGACAGCGCCAAGAAAGAATGAGACAAAACAGTGTAATAGCTAAAATAGGTTTAAAAGACCGTTTGAGTTCAGCATCCTTGCCTCAACGAAACGATTTCGTTTTGTTTAAGTTTATAGGTTTATGTTTATTATTTCAAGCATGGCTCATATTTTTTTTTGACCTAATAAATGCATAAATATCTTATAATATGGTATTCTATTATTCTTTAGTGGGTTTTAAATAAGCCTTCCCACCTACTCTTCATGATTCGTATACTATTGAGTTTAGAAATTGATGGTTTATCCAGAAAATCGTTGCCATAACCCCCATAATCGTTGACTGGTACTTCGTAACACCACGATACCAGACTGGTGTGTTGTATGGCATACGAGTATTTATATTATTTGTATTATATTATAAAACCATATACCACCATTAAAGCTACAAGAGAACGTCTAATTCAAATAAATTGCAGAAATATGAAATACAAATTGAGGGCAACCATTTAAAGCCGATTAATAATTTATTCAGTATAATCTCGTTATAAGTAGTTTCGACCTCAGTTTGAAAATAATTTCAGTTCGCCTCTTTCGAAATAATTTTCCAAATGTTATTTTCCCTGATTCACAATTTATAGAAAACGAAAGCGTTCAAAGAGTGAAAATACATTAGGAGGAATACCTTTAAACCCAATGAAATATCAACGAATGGCTGAATTATTGGAATTGAATTTTTATTAAAATAACTTGTAATGTCACTGGGATTGAAGAAAAGAATATAAATTTTGATTACTTTCGCACGTCCGACGCCGTGATTCGGTTCCGCAATTTTTTGCAGCTCCCCAAGCCCCCAGCGAGTCATGATTAAAATGTAAAACGTCAGGTGTACGCGGGCCCCGTTCTAAATCATCGCAACAATTCGATTTTATACAACCATTGTCAAAAATAACCACTTAAGTGTCCCCGATTTTTTCTTGATAACAAAATTAGGAACTTGCTACTAACTTAACTAATAGTTATTTTAATCAACCTCAATTATAGATATAATAGTGTTTTAGTATGTAGAACACAAACAGTTTTCTACTACTTCGCCCTGTACTATATATAATATAAAATTGACAGTGCAATAATAATAAATGTTCTCTCAGCACTTTTGTAATGAGTCTCACATTATCTTTTCGACAATCGAAATAAAATCGATAGAATCTATCCTGGCAAGTCCTATTGAAGCTGGAAGCTAGCTAACCACGTACAGGGAACAAATTTTCCCGCTGCGTTGTTTACTAGTTACCAAGTAATAAAAAAGTTAGTTTGATAGCAGATTAGAAAGTACGCGAGAGAGAGTTCAGACTTACGTGACCAAATAAGTCCGACTCTCGACGCTGAATCGACTGTCTAGAGAACAGATGTCTTTAATCTGATTCTCAACTCTATCACCTAGCCATAAGAATGGGGTTCAAGTTTGGGAACTAGATCACAAAGGTAAAGGATGAGAGTGGCCGTTCACACAACGAGCTTCGTGAACAAATAAGTTACTTACGGAAAGCAAGATTGAGGTGAAAAATGTAAATAAAAGATAAAAAGTCATAAACTGTCTTGGGTAAAGTGTTGAATCAAAGCTATTTGGAAAGGAACAATAACATTATTATAGGTAAAATAACATCAATACACAAAAAATCATAGCCTCTAAAAAAATTAGTTAGATAGATACCCTTAAAATCGAAATTATTTCTAAAGAGAAAAAACACTAGTCACATTTCTTTTGTCGTGTTTATTTTAAAGTACAAAATAGGAATCAGTGGTTCGGGTATCCTACAAATATAAATCTAAATATTTTCTTTCGAAGTGGTAGCTCTTCGGTTTATCCAAACAACGTTTCAATTACATTATATACACACTCGTCCGTCACCTGTACAGCCGTATATCTATCACAAATAACATAAAAAGGATTCCTTGTGTTGATTTTTTTAACCAGACCCATATCTAACCTGCGTCGGAGAGCTGTCAACATCAAACAACCCCTCAACCTGTGATCATGGACAGGACTAAATGTGCAACAGGGATCTGTAATATAATCTTCAATACATAAGAAGACATTTTTGCCTACCTAAATGTCGATATATTTTTTAAATCCTGTAGCCTGGTATGTTTATCTACTCGATACTGCAACAATGATATTAGTTATTATTACAAAATTATCAACATATATTTATAGCCCTCATCAAAATGTATTTTATATATTGTTTATTTTTGTTTTTATAGTGTTTTGTCACCATACAAACTTAATAATATAAATTGCACTTGTAAAAAGACAACTGTGAACCTGTGACAGACGAGGAATTGAACCCCGTGTCTTACGCTATCCGGGCGTATGCCTATACCACTCGGCCACCGTCACATTAACAAGCCTATTGAATTTTTAGCGTAAGACACGGGGTTCAATTCCTCGTCTGTCACCGGTTCACAGTTGTCTTTTTACAAGTGCAATTTATATAAAATGTATATTTATAGTCCTTCATCTATGATCCCAGAATGCACAGTCGTGTTTGGTGTTGGTGTTGGAACCAAGAGTGAAATATCTATTATTTATATAAAGGAGGTTCAATTTTGACGTAACCTGAAACCTCCTACATGCTAAATATCGAGTAAAAATTCTATAAATTTAACAAAAGGTGTAGGCATTTTCAGGAATGAACGTTTTTATACCGAAACTTCCTTAATTAGCCCTTGAGAAAAACGGAAAAAATCCGCTCATCGGACCTTAATCCGCGGAGTATTTCTAATTATTGGAACGAGGCCCGAAGTTTAACAATCTCTACAAAAGTATTCTTTAGATAACATCTAATTCTCGGTTTTATGCTTTAGTAAGAATCACATTTATTAAAACAAGCTAAATATACTTAGTTACAAACGTAATTGCCATCATTAGTAGTTATGACTTGGGTGTATCGAATTTAGCACGAACTAAACCGATTTGATGACACCATAGAAAGATAATGATGTGTAAAGTAATATCACTAGAAGTTATGTCCGCAGCAAACATTAATTAAGATACCGAGCGAACGCAAACACAAATAGATGGCGCATCCTTACATACCCATTGTATATGTATGAGGTTCAAACAATAGCCGTTCCAGCCGCCCCTTCATAATTTCGGGCAGTATTATGTCCGCATTATGGAAACAAGATTAAAAGATGTATCGTTTATTATTCGAACGACCTTTTAAACGGCGCTTCGTCTCCACCGAATAAGTTCTTGTGGACAGAGGGGAATCTCCGATGTACCTTCTATAACTCGGAAATTGAGATTTTTTCTGTAGCAACTGCTCTCTTTGCCATCCGCAAGATTAGATTCAAGAGGATAAATCTCTCCTTCCTCCCACTCGTGTCGCCCATTTTGTGTGAAGGCTTTATTCCGGATTATTTATACAGAACATTTCGTTTTGCCCTGACATACTGAATGACGCCATCCTTTAATCTCGCAGCGTGACAGTGGTTAACTAGTCACCTTTTAACGTTCTGCAGATTACTTATATGCTTTTACCGAGCCGCCTTTCATCTAAGATGTTTTTGGTGTATTGCTTCAGTAGGTATTCGTTGCCGAAAGCTTTTTGAAGAACACTTAATGCGGGATGACGTAGCGGTTTGGTACAAGTACACAGTGTGGCCGGTAATAAGAGGAATAATCAATGATTCTACAGAGTATACGTAGTTACCTTGACCTGCAGGGCGATTCAGAACGTTCGATAAGCCATTCGGCTTGGATTTCGGCTAGATTTTCTATTCATTTTTAAATTAATGTCGTAGTTTGAAAGGATGTTGATACGTCAGTTCGGTAACAAATATAATAAAATTACAAAATAAAATAGTTGCGGATACATCCACGTTATCATGATTTTATAAATAAGTGAAAGATATTGAATCGTCGTAACCCAATCCGTAACCGCATGTTTCTGAATCGGGGGCTTGTCGTAGTGCTCTATATAATGCTTTAATTTAGAGATACAGTAATTCAAGTTATAATACCTAATCAATTTATAAAAACATCTCTTACGCGTTGTAGTACTAAAATATCAATTTATATAAAAATCTCTAACGCGTTGTAGTAAATCAATTTCAAGTTCTATGACTGGACACATTTGTTTGCAAAACGTTGCGGCTTCAATTTCCTTTGTTAAAAATAAGGTTTTTTTTTAAATAAATAAAAACCATTTAGAATTGATTACTGGTAACTTTAAGAACCTTTATTAAAAATTATTGATCCTAATACAGGCCACACCCTGTATAGTATATGTTGCAAGGACATAGATAGTAGAGAGCCGAAAATTACATTTAGAGCGCACGTAAGAAGCGAACAATTCCTGATGTACCATGAAGTTAGATTGGAAAACTTCCCGCAGCAACGTGCTATTGCTCTGTGACTGTTCTACTCCAATACTCATATTGCAGTAACAAGGATTATTGTTAAATGAAATACCGATTCCATTTTGGAACAATGTAATTCCACTGCACTGGTATAGATTATATTAAGGATAGAACTGGAACTTTGAATGGTATCAGTTACTAGTATATTAGATAAGATACTGTGAGGTTATTCATCTTATAGTTAAAACTTAGGCCCAATTTCTTCATCGAAAGTAATGGTCAAGGTACGTTACCAGTGGTTTAAATATTTACGATTGTGTGCATTTTGAAGGAAAAATACTTTAACGAATTGTTTATTGGTTTTTATATGATTCATATTATGATTATTAATATTTTTTATTTTTTTACAGGATTATTCGGACACAGTCTATGAAGGTCCTTTAAGAAACTCGGCCCTTTGTTAATTCGGCTCAGTGGCCGAACTTACGCTATACAATCATATTCGACAATCATATTAGTACCTTGCGAGTATCCCATCTTAGAGTTACCGATAGTTTCTCATTTATTGTTAGTAATTGTTTGATGAAGTTATGTATTTTAAATATATATATTAATCTATGTGCTCCATAGTTTTCCACGGGAACCAGTTGCAAGTAGTCTGCCATCTAGTGCGATATTGGGATCTTTACAAACTCATCTAACTGTGCTTTATGTTGGTAATGCAAATCGTACGTACATATTATGTTGACACTTTCACCTACCCTCCTGTTTGTGGGTTGTGCCTCGTCATCCGCCCTGTGCAATATTGTGCCAGCACCATGTCAACTGCTTGACAGCCCACCTCTATCTATAGATCTTACATGTTTGCTAACATGCACCTTATTACATTGTAATACTATCAATATTACCTTAGCACGTTCAAGTCTCACCGGCTTACAGTAAGCATACATTGTATCAATCGCACTTATTCCACTTCTTGTTTGTACATAATTCAGCTTTATTTCAAAGAACCTCGCTGTGGTATGGTTACTTCCATTTGAGTGGCATGAGATAATGCGCTTTACATACTTAGTAGGAAGCAATTTAGAATTAAATTAGAGAAACATTTGTTGAGACGCATGCATTTTTTTGTGCCCATCAAAATCTAAGTGCTTAAAGGCAAAACATTTCTTTTCAAATCTATAATAGCCAGATTTTGACATAGCTACTGCCCATTTTAATTAAAAGTAGGTGCAGACTTGATCTCAATTGTCTAGCAAACTAGAAATTTACAACAAATCCAACCATAGAATGGCGCTACGTAAATATATATAAACCTAGATGTTCATTTCATTTAAGAACTTGATTTTGTTATTTCTCACTGCTCGACAGTAGGTAAAAGCAGTAAAAGTCAACAGAGGCTTACAATCTCAAAAATTAGGGGGACAATTTCGCGACAACTTATCCCCTTTTATTTATTTCACTCCGGGAAATACACGCGGGTTCGCATTTTAATAAAGTATGCATGTGTGGGATGCTACGAATTGGTTTAAATTTTACTGTGGGTGCCACGAACGCCGTTTACAGATAAACAGTGCGCCCCTGTTCTTGCGCGATACCACATTTTTGAGAGATTAAATTCGTAATGGTGGCGTTTGGCACCGAGCCTTATTTAGCACCTAGTATTGCTTGGAACCGGACCAGCATTTGATACGGAGTGTTGGTACTTTTTTCCAAGCCTACATCTTTTATTACAGGTCAATAGCCTAATGATATAGGCATGTAAATGTTTACTACCAGTGTGTCGTATATGCTCGATAGTTTTACCGTAAGTTGAGGTATTTACAAAGTAGAGCTACTAACTATGCTTTCCTACTTTGATGCTACTACATTTAATATAAAATTGATTAAGTGACTTGAATAAGTAAGCACTAACGCCTAGTAGAAATGCTGAGACGAGAAATATACACTGAAGTAACTTAAAAAGTATTATAAGTAAGCAAGTCTACTAAAAACTACTGAAAATCATAGGATATTC
The DNA here is from genome assembly GCA_963584085.1 of Pyrausta aurata. NCBI lineage: Eukaryota > Metazoa > Arthropoda > Insecta > Lepidoptera > Crambidae > Pyrausta > Pyrausta aurata. The sequence goes on from OY757265.1 coordinate 7,741,110, forward strand.
AACTCGGGTAAGGAACTAACCGATTTATTATAATTATTTTCTACTGAAGAGAAAATCTGATTGGCCAAAATTTTTAGATCCTCTCCGACTATATTAAAATAAATTACGTATCCTCCTACCGACCGAGATTTGGCTTAGTTCGTCCACCTCATTACACTGATTGAAAATTTATTACACACCTACCATTATCTAATGGAAATTAGAACGATTTAATGCGAGAAAGGGTTTCATTTAATAGGATTAACTAAAACTAGTACTCACAGCGAAAGTTCACGTGATTATCATATTTTTGCACTGAAGGGTACTTGTCGATTTTGGGTAGAATAAATCACAAATTGATATGAAAAAAAAAACTATATGAAGCTAGTATGCTTATCAAATGAAAACCTATATCTGTCAAGTTTTTCGGATAGGGTAAGGTAAGTAGATTTTCAATACAAGCGATAAACTAGAAGTGGACTTGAATGGTTGTAATTACTGAATTAAAAAAATACTTAGTATGAGTATTTGACGTTTACAGCTTGTAGCAGAGCTGCAAATGGCAAACAAATAAAATATTGACACAAAATGAAGAAACACAACGCTGCATTCATGCTAGGAGACTTTTCGAACAACGACTTCAAAGAGTTGGTTTCCTGTTTACACTACGTCAACAGGGAGCGTATTGCTATCCAACTTAATTCGTAATTTTAAGTAAATTCAGAATGACCGTCCCAATTCGATACCCGCGTCATGTTCGTAAGATAACGTCATTGACCAGGCCACGGCGAAGAACAGTATTTCGCTCCAATTCTCCAATTTCGAGAATGAGTAAAGTTGTCAATGAATTTAGTGAATCGATAGATATATATTTCGACCCACCTAACAAGCTCCGTCGCACTTTACGAGACCACTTCTTATAATGTTCTTTTAGAATATTCAAATAAATTTCAAATTTATCGTTTTTACATCAAGTTTATTGTATAAAGTATCTGTACTTATTGCTGATATTGTTATGTGCATGTGGTATCTGCCTGTTATTATTTGTACACTTTAGTCTTTTTTTTGTTATTTTTGAATTACGAACATGTAATGAATGATACAAATGTTGGTGGATCATTAAATAAAAATAAAAATAAAAAAATAAAAAATGAAGTGTTTTGGAGTAGGTATGGCAGAACTGATAACTGTATAAAATGAATACTTCATTATTAATTAACTGTTAAATTTGTGCACACCAGAATAATGTATTATTTACTAAACAGAACATTTAATTATGTTCACAACCTGCCAATGCCAAATACAAGTTAGACAAAACAGCATGTGAATCAATAATGAGTTAGTTGATGACACGGCGATTAGTTTCAAATTGTAATTTTGATTTGTTATTCTAGTACTTACGTACAGGATAATATCATGATTTGCTAAATGTTGGATGTGTTGATGACGTTAGTGTAGATAACAATATTAAAAGTAATTATAACTGTTCATTTAACTTTTGATGCTTCATCTCTATTCTAGACAGAGAATAACAGTGTATGGGTAGAAATTGTAGCTTTTTAAACTTCCGGGTAAAATAATAAACGTTACCTATTCTTTAATGTGACGAAGTGTTATTTATGATTGTCTTAAATGGGGAAATAATAAAACATTTGTTATGTCGACGACAAAAATCAATAATCAATGTGCTTTGCACAAACAAAACAATTCATCTTCTAACTAAGTGCATAAAATCGTATAACTTTATACGATCTTCCTACAACTAATTCGCATAAGCGCAAGTTCATCTCTATTCGGGCGCAAACTCAATATCTCAAAAGTCGGTAGGTTCTCAAGTTTGGTAATTTATTCACGAGAACAACGTGGCCAATTGCATTTCAAATCAAACCATAACAATATTTTAGAGGTATTATTTAGAGAACTTTGCGAAGTGCAAAATTGCATATTTGTTCAATCACAAAGCACAAGTAACAAGAGCAGCAGAGACTACATACATAGATAGAGGATCTTTTTTATGCAAGAGACAAAACACCAACCAATTGTCTGGTTTCGAAGTAAGGAATTTTATTCTTTGTGTTACGAAGTGTCTGGTAACGATTATAACGGGGGCGTCGCCCATAAAATACTTAAATACATATAACTTCCATGACTAAGGTACAAGTGTTCGTGCTGATTACAAAATGTTTGCTCGTTGCGGGATTCGTAGCCTCGACCGCTGGTTCAGTAGTTTTATTCACACTTCTATCATACAGAACGTAATTAAAACAACTGCCATTTTACGATTCATCATATGAGGATACTATCCTCTAAGATAAAACACTTACCCCCTTAGTTCTACTTAGTCCAGCGATACTAAACCTGTGGGCCACATGCGGCCCGCCGAGCGACTGACCCCATCCGAGACTCTTGTCATGAAGGGAAAATTTATCTAAAGGTTTAGCTTTCAGGCATATAAAGTAACCAATTTTTACACAATCGCTATACTCGCGCTATAATTTAACCCCCTTATTCATAATAACTCAAACGGTTTTTTAAACATGTTTTAGCTATTACACTGTTTTGTCACTTTCTGTCAAATGATGACAGCGCCAAGAAAGAATGAGACAAAACAGTGTAATAGCTAAAATAGGTTTAAAAGACCGTTTGAGTTCAGCATCCTTGCCTCAACGAAACGATTTCGTTTTGTTTAAGTTTATAGGTTTATGTTTATTATTTCAAGCATGGCTCATATTTTTTTTTGACCTAATAAATGCATAAATATCTTATAATATGGTATTCTATTATTCTTTAGTGGGTTTTAAATAAGCCTTCCCACCTACTCTTCATGATTCGTATACTATTGAGTTTAGAAATTGATGGTTTATCCAGAAAATCGTTGCCATAACCCCCATAATCGTTGACTGGTACTTCGTAACACCACGATACCAGACTGGTGTGTTGTATGGCATACGAGTATTTATATTATTTGTATTATATTATAAAACCATATACCACCATTAAAGCTACAAGAGAACGTCTAATTCAAATAAATTGCAGAAATATGAAATACAAATTGAGGGCAACCATTTAAAGCCGATTAATAATTTATTCAGTATAATCTCGTTATAAGTAGTTTCGACCTCAGTTTGAAAATAATTTCAGTTCGCCTCTTTCGAAATAATTTTCCAAATGTTATTTTCCCTGATTCACAATTTATAGAAAACGAAAGCGTTCAAAGAGTGAAAATACATTAGGAGGAATACCTTTAAACCCAATGAAATATCAACGAATGGCTGAATTATTGGAATTGAATTTTTATTAAAATAACTTGTAATGTCACTGGGATTGAAGAAAAGAATATAAATTTTGATTACTTTCGCACGTCCGACGCCGTGATTCGGTTCCGCAATTTTTTGCAGCTCCCCAAGCCCCCAGCGAGTCATGATTAAAATGTAAAACGTCAGGTGTACGCGGGCCCCGTTCTAAATCATCGCAACAATTCGATTTTATACAACCATTGTCAAAAATAACCACTTAAGTGTCCCCGATTTTTTCTTGATAACAAAATTAGGAACTTGCTACTAACTTAACTAATAGTTATTTTAATCAACCTCAATTATAGATATAATAGTGTTTTAGTATGTAGAACACAAACAGTTTTCTACTACTTCGCCCTGTACTATATATAATATAAAATTGACAGTGCAATAATAATAAATGTTCTCTCAGCACTTTTGTAATGAGTCTCACATTATCTTTTCGACAATCGAAATAAAATCGATAGAATCTATCCTGGCAAGTCCTATTGAAGCTGGAAGCTAGCTAACCACGTACAGGGAACAAATTTTCCCGCTGCGTTGTTTACTAGTTACCAAGTAATAAAAAAGTTAGTTTGATAGCAGATTAGAAAGTACGCGAGAGAGAGTTCAGACTTACGTGACCAAATAAGTCCGACTCTCGACGCTGAATCGACTGTCTAGAGAACAGATGTCTTTAATCTGATTCTCAACTCTATCACCTAGCCATAAGAATGGGGTTCAAGTTTGGGAACTAGATCACAAAGGTAAAGGATGAGAGTGGCCGTTCACACAACGAGCTTCGTGAACAAATAAGTTACTTACGGAAAGCAAGATTGAGGTGAAAAATGTAAATAAAAGATAAAAAGTCATAAACTGTCTTGGGTAAAGTGTTGAATCAAAGCTATTTGGAAAGGAACAATAACATTATTATAGGTAAAATAACATCAATACACAAAAAATCATAGCCTCTAAAAAAATTAGTTAGATAGATACCCTTAAAATCGAAATTATTTCTAAAGAGAAAAAACACTAGTCACATTTCTTTTGTCGTGTTTATTTTAAAGTACAAAATAGGAATCAGTGGTTCGGGTATCCTACAAATATAAATCTAAATATTTTCTTTCGAAGTGGTAGCTCTTCGGTTTATCCAAACAACGTTTCAATTACATTATATACACACTCGTCCGTCACCTGTACAGCCGTATATCTATCACAAATAACATAAAAAGGATTCCTTGTGTTGATTTTTTTAACCAGACCCATATCTAACCTGCGTCGGAGAGCTGTCAACATCAAACAACCCCTCAACCTGTGATCATGGACAGGACTAAATGTGCAACAGGGATCTGTAATATAATCTTCAATACATAAGAAGACATTTTTGCCTACCTAAATGTCGATATATTTTTTAAATCCTGTAGCCTGGTATGTTTATCTACTCGATACTGCAACAATGATATTAGTTATTATTACAAAATTATCAACATATATTTATAGCCCTCATCAAAATGTATTTTATATATTGTTTATTTTTGTTTTTATAGTGTTTTGTCACCATACAAACTTAATAATATAAATTGCACTTGTAAAAAGACAACTGTGAACCTGTGACAGACGAGGAATTGAACCCCGTGTCTTACGCTATCCGGGCGTATGCCTATACCACTCGGCCACCGTCACATTAACAAGCCTATTGAATTTTTAGCGTAAGACACGGGGTTCAATTCCTCGTCTGTCACCGGTTCACAGTTGTCTTTTTACAAGTGCAATTTATATAAAATGTATATTTATAGTCCTTCATCTATGATCCCAGAATGCACAGTCGTGTTTGGTGTTGGTGTTGGAACCAAGAGTGAAATATCTATTATTTATATAAAGGAGGTTCAATTTTGACGTAACCTGAAACCTCCTACATGCTAAATATCGAGTAAAAATTCTATAAATTTAACAAAAGGTGTAGGCATTTTCAGGAATGAACGTTTTTATACCGAAACTTCCTTAATTAGCCCTTGAGAAAAACGGAAAAAATCCGCTCATCGGACCTTAATCCGCGGAGTATTTCTAATTATTGGAACGAGGCCCGAAGTTTAACAATCTCTACAAAAGTATTCTTTAGATAACATCTAATTCTCGGTTTTATGCTTTAGTAAGAATCACATTTATTAAAACAAGCTAAATATACTTAGTTACAAACGTAATTGCCATCATTAGTAGTTATGACTTGGGTGTATCGAATTTAGCACGAACTAAACCGATTTGATGACACCATAGAAAGATAATGATGTGTAAAGTAATATCACTAGAAGTTATGTCCGCAGCAAACATTAATTAAGATACCGAGCGAACGCAAACACAAATAGATGGCGCATCCTTACATACCCATTGTATATGTATGAGGTTCAAACAATAGCCGTTCCAGCCGCCCCTTCATAATTTCGGGCAGTATTATGTCCGCATTATGGAAACAAGATTAAAAGATGTATCGTTTATTATTCGAACGACCTTTTAAACGGCGCTTCGTCTCCACCGAATAAGTTCTTGTGGACAGAGGGGAATCTCCGATGTACCTTCTATAACTCGGAAATTGAGATTTTTTCTGTAGCAACTGCTCTCTTTGCCATCCGCAAGATTAGATTCAAGAGGATAAATCTCTCCTTCCTCCCACTCGTGTCGCCCATTTTGTGTGAAGGCTTTATTCCGGATTATTTATACAGAACATTTCGTTTTGCCCTGACATACTGAATGACGCCATCCTTTAATCTCGCAGCGTGACAGTGGTTAACTAGTCACCTTTTAACGTTCTGCAGATTACTTATATGCTTTTACCGAGCCGCCTTTCATCTAAGATGTTTTTGGTGTGTTGCTTCAGTAGGTATTCGTTGCCGAAAGCCTTTTGAAGAACACTTAATGCGGGATGACGTAGCGGTTTGGTACAAGTACACAGTGTGGCCGGTAATAAGAGGAATAATCAATGATTCTACAGAGTATACGTAGTTACCTTGACCTGCAGGGCGATTCAGAACGTTCGATAAGCCATTCGGCTTGGATTTCGGCTAGATTTTCTATTCATTTTTAAATTAATGTCGTAGTTTGAAAGGATGTTGATACGTCAGTTCGGTAACAAATATAATAAAATTACAAAATAAAATAGTTGCGGATACATCCACGTTATCATGATTTTATAAATAAGTGAAAGATATTGAATCGTCGTAACCCAATCCGTAACCGCATGTTTCTGAATCGGGGGCTTGTCGTAGTGCTCTATATAATGCTTTAATTTAGAGATACAGTAATTCAAGTTATAATACCTAATCAATTTATAAAAACATCTCTTACGCGTTGTAGTACTAAAATATCAATTTATATAAAAATCTCTAACGCGTTGTAGTAAATCAATTTCAAGTTCTATGACTGGACACATTTGTTTGCAAAACGTTGCGGCTTCAATTTCCTTTGTTAAAAATAAGGTTTTTTTTTAAATAAATAAAAACCATTTAGAATTGATTACTGGTAACTTTAAGAACCTTTATTAAAAATTATTGATCCTAATACAGGCCACACCCTGTATAGTATATGTTGCAAGGACATAGATAGTAGAGAGCCGAAAATTACATTTAGAGCGCACGTAAGAAGCGAACAATTCCTGATGTACCATGAAGTTAGATTGGAAAACTTCCCGCAGCAACGTGCTATTGCTCTGTGACTGTTCTACTCCAATACTCATATTGCAGTAACAAGGATTATTGTTAAATGAAATACCGATTCCATTTTGGAACAATGTAATTCCACTGCACTGGTATAGATTATATTAAGGATAGAACTGGAACTTTGAATGGTATCAGTTACTAGTATATTAGATAAGATACTGTGAGGTTATTCATCTTATAGTTAAAACTTAGGCCCAATTTCTTCATCGAAAGTAATGGTCAAGGTACGTTACCAGTGGTTTAAATATTTACGATTGTGTGCATTTTGAAGGAAAAATACTTTAACGAATTGTTTATTGGTTTTTATATGATTCATATTATGATTATTAATATTTTTTATTTTTTTACAGGATTATTCGGACACAGTCTATGAAGGTCCTTTAAGAAACTCGGCCCTTTGTTAATTCGGCTCAGTGGCCGAACTTACGCTATACAATCATATTCGACAATCATATTAGTACCTTGCGAGTATCCCATCTTAGAGTTACCGATAGTTTCTCATTTATTGTTAGTAATTGTTTGATGAAGTTATGTATTTTAAATATATATATTAATCTATGTGCTCCATAGTTTTCCACGGGAACCAGTTGCAAGTAGTCTGCCATCTAGTGCGATATTGGGATCTTTACAAACTCATCTAACTGTGCTTTATGTTGGTAATGCAAATCGTACGTACATATTATGTTGACACTTTCACCTACCCTCCTGTTTGTGGGTTGTGCCTCGTCATCCGCCCTGTGCAATATTGTGCCAGCACCATGTCAACTGCTTGACAGCCCACCTCTATCTATAGATCTTACATGTTTGCTAACATGCACCTTATTACATTGTAATACTATCAATATTACCTTAGCACGTTCAAGTCTCACCGGCTTACAGTAAGCATACATTGTATCAATCGCACTTATTCCACTTCTTGTTTGTACATAATTCAGCTTTATTTCAAAGAACCTCGCTGTGGTATGGTTACTTCCATTTGAGTGGCATGAGATAATGCGCTTTACATACTTAGTAGGAAGCAATTTAGAATTAAATTAGAGAAACATTTGTTGAGACGCATGCATTTTTTTGTGCCCATCAAAATCTAAGTGCTTAAAGGCAAAACATTTCTTTTCAAATCTATAATAGCCAGATTTTGACATAGCTACTGCCCATTTTAATTAAAAGTAGGTGCAGACTTGATCTCAATTGTCTAGCAAACTAGAAATTTACAACAAATCCAACCATAGAATGGCGCTACGTAAATATATATAAACCTAGATGTTCATTTCATTTAAGAACTTGATTTTGTTATTTCTCACTGCTCGACAGTAGGTAAAAGCAGTAAAAGTCAACAGAGGCTTACAATCTCAAAAATTAGGGGGACAATTTCGCGACAACTTATCCCCTTTTATTTATTTCACTCCGGGAAATACACGCGGGTTCGCATTTTAATAAAGTATGCATGTGTGGGATGCTACGAATTGGTTTAAATTTTACTGTGGGTGCCACGAACGCCGTTTACAGATAAACAGTGCGCCCCTGTTCTTGCGCGATACCACATTTTTGAGAGATTAAATTCGTAATGGTGGCGTTTGGCACCGAGCCTTATTTAGCACCTAGTATTGCTTGGAACCGGACCAGCATTTGATACGGAGTGTTGGTACTTTTTTCCAAGCCTACATCTTTTATTACAGGTCAATAGCCTAATGATATAGGCATGTAAATGTTTACTACCAGTGTGTCGTATATGCTCGATAGTTTTACCGTAAGTTGAGGTATTTACAAAGTAGAGCTACTAACTATGCTTTCCTACTTTGATGCTACTACATTTAATATAAAATTGATTAAGTGACTTGAATAAGTAAGCACTAACGCCTAGTAGAAATGCTGAGACGAGAAATATACACTGAAGTAACTTAAAAAGTATTATAAGTAAGCAAGTCTACTAAAAACTACTGAAAATCATAGGATATTCAACTCGGGTAAGGAACTAACCGATTTATTATAATTATTTTCTACTGAAGAGAAAATCTGATTGGCCAAAATTTTTAGATCCTCTCCGACTATATTAAAATAAATTACGTATCCTCCTACCGACCGAGATTTGGCTTAGTTCGTCCACCTCATTACACTGATTGAAAATTTATTACACACCTACCATTATCTAATGGAAATTAGAACGATTTAATGCGAGAAAGGGTTTCATTTAATAGGATTAACTAAAACTAGTACTCACAGCGAAAGTTCACGTGATTATCATATTTTTGCACTGAAGGGTACTTGTCGATTTTGGGTAGAATAAATCACAAATTGATATGAAAAAAAAAACTATATGAAGCTAGTATGCTTATCAAATGAAAACCTATATCTGTCAAGTTTTTCGGATAGGGTAAGGTAAGTAGATTTTCAATACAAGCGATAAACTAGAAGTGGACTTGAATGGTTGTAATTACTGAATTAAAAAAATACTTAGTATGAGTATTTGACGTTTACAGCTTGTAGCAGAGCTGCAAATGGCAAACAAATAAAATATTGACACAAAATGAAGAAACACAACGCTGCATTCATGCTAGGAGACTTTTCGAACAACGACTTCAAAGAGTTGGTTTCCTGTTTACACTACGTCAACAGGGAGCGTATTGCTATCCAACTTAATTCGTTTAATTCCGAGGCAGTTTAATTCCCACTCAGTGTAAACGAATATTATCAATATCATAATATTATAATAATACTACAATGGTATAAATATTAATATTTATATTGTTATATTATAGTAATATTATCAATTGCAGAATTGCAATAAGAATTGCTAATTTTTCAGTAAAGTAGAGCTAGATAACTGTCAAAACTGCATCGCAATACGCACCCAGATGTAATTTAAAGGAATTACAAGAACCAGTACCACGTTACATTCTTGTCTATACACAACTACATAAAATAAAGAGACGAGTCTTTTAATTTTAAAAGTGAAGTCATTTTATTGTCTAAAATGTATGTGTGACTCACGCAATGAACATATTTAATTTAGCATCGATGCAGAATCTCTTTAGTATTATAGATGCAGAAGCGCGACTGCATTGATGCTAACGCGAGTTAGTAATTTGTCAATGTCCAAGGTCAATTCTCGTGCAGTTCGTATACGAAAAAAGTTCACCCTGGAGGCCGATTTTCGCATGATCGAACTTATTTCGTGTGGTAATTCGATTACAAGTATTACTGTTTTAACAGAGAAAATCATTTTTTTTTATTTATAGCCATTTATTCAGAAGAGATATTATATATTTCCTTTAAACAATTTTTTCAATTCACCAATGTGTGCAATAAAGAGAAAAAAAGAAAACGAATAAAATACTAGCGGCCCGCCAGCGACTTCGTACGCGCGTAATAGTTTTACTCCGTTTGGTTGCCATAGATAGATCGTAGCGAAAATATTTATAAGCCTATACGCATTAAACTACTCCTATAGCCTTCCCTCATAAATTAGCTGTCTAACAATGTAGCTAACATATTTTATAACCGGACCAATAGTTCCTGTTATTAGCGCGTTCAAACAAACAAACAAAAACATCCAGTTTTTAAATATATACGTAAAAATGCGTAAAGATAAATGTTATATTTTATAAACACACAACACGCAGCCCGGTTTTTAATCTGGACAAACTTACACGGGGATAATATCTTTTAATTTTACAACGAAATGGAAATACTACGCCTATCGTCAATCGTATATTTCTTTCGAGAGCTAATGAAAAAACCAGGCTATACTCCGTGCGCTTACACAGCATCACGCCACATACAGGCTTTGGGAGAAGCAAATTCCTTCAAGTCTTCTCCCGCTACCTTAAAAGTTTGAACTTGAGCTTTGTTTAGTCATAGCGAATACTCTAATTTCTTGAATTCAATCGTGAATTCAAAGGGTTAATTCTATGTAGGGATCTACCCCATCATCATCATCATCATCAATACCCAAAAGCCGTCCACTGCTAAACATAGGCCCCCACGAAAAGTTTGCAAAAAAGAAGATTGGACACCCTTCGACGAAAGAAACAGCGTTGAATGTCCACCGTCAATATGAACAGACGACCTGCAATCTACACTGTACACAGACCGCTTGATACCTACCCTGTTTAAACACAAAAAAAATATTATTTACTGTTTTAAGAAATAAAATCTCTTCTCGAGCATTTTCTCAAGAGCAACATCAATAACAAACATGTGTCAAAACATTTTTTTTTTTTTTTTTTAAATACAAGTTTAACGTCCTTGGTCAAAGCCATACAGACAAATCATCATTATTAAAAGTTCAATATTTACACTTATCACTAAAACTAACACTAAACTAGCCTAACCTAACCTAACACCTAACCTAATGCATTGAAATGCGATGCTGGTTCGCATTTCAATGCTCAACAAGAGAGTTTAGCACGGCAATGGTGATTCGAAGCAGAAGACTTTATTTCCCACTTTGTTTTCATTGTTTTCTTCAAAAGCACACATTATTATGATGATTCCAACACAAAACCGCAATAATTTACTCGAAAAAACCAATTACTTAAAATGATGAAACAAAATCCAATCTTCCTCTTCTCGTTTCCCGCGCTAAACTCTGTCAAAACATTGTGTCTCAGACATGTCAAATGATTGTCAAAAATGATATACAAAATATTTTTATCATTAGCACTAAAGAGTTTTGATATCAACTTCGAAGAAAATCACCCCCAGAATAACTTTGTCACCCTTTTTCACCCCCTTAGGAGATGAATTTCAATAAAATACAAAATAAGTCTTTGGTCAAATCTGTAAAAGAACGTGTATGCAAAATTTGAAGTAGATTGGACCAAGGGATCTGGTTGTCCCATACAAACTTTGCACCCCTTTTTGACACCCTTAGGGGTGGAATTTCTGAAAATCCTTTCTTATCGGATCCCTTCGTCATACAAAGAACACACCCTCCCAGTTTCAGGTCTCTACAATCAGCGGTTTAGGCTGTGCGTTGATCCATCAGTCAGTCAGTCAGTCAGTCAGTCAGTCAGTCAGTCAGTCAATCAATAAGTCAGTCGTTCAGGACAAAGCATTTTCATCTATTTATCTATGTAAACTTCTTTTGATTCTCAATGTTTCCGCCTCTTCTTCTTTTAGGCAAAGGCCTCCCTCAACTTACCCCACTCATTTTGTTTGGTTAGTGTATTCCAGGTCCTTCTAGTTATTCAGAATATCTTATCAGACTTTTTTCATTCATAAGTATATGGGTGTTTAGAGTGGCCATGTGTGTATTTTTTTTTTGGTTATTAGCTGAGGGGTAGTGGTCGTCACTCCCCACGGTGACCAGCCCGCTTAGGGTGATATTAGCTTAGTTTTGTTTGGTTGTTCATCTTCTTCATTTATTAATATTTCGGTTTTGGCTGTTGTCGTTGTTGTGCTTTTTTTTGTATACAAATATCTGTCGCGTATATTTTCATCCATGTGCATATAACAAATTTTATTCAAAACGCGATTGCTTAGTCTAGAGAAGAGCAAACGCATTTGATGATGATGATTATGGAGCAAGCTTACCCAGCAGAAACATGCCTTCACTATTAGGAAAGATGATATTCATTATATGATGATGATGATAGCTTTTGGCAAGACATGATGATACAACAACCATGCAACGCCTGTTATGTACATGACTACACATGTTTTGAGTAAATTAATGCGTCTTATCTTATTTTAATTATTTTCATCTTAGCGGTGCGATGTCTAGAGTTTTTAATATATCCATGTAGTGTAGACGATAGAGAGATATTGTTGCACAAAGCCAGGGAAGATTTTGTGCATTGCCGACGATACGACGTTGCGCACTATAACGTATCACACACGGTCCCTAAGATCCTCTAGTAAAGAGTCTTTACTATACGCTTCTAGATAAATCCAATAATATTATTATTGACCGAAATTTACTATTGAGTAACATTAGGAGTACCTATATCATTATAGGAGTAAAGGAGACTATTGGCTCGAAGCAAAGATACGTATAAAATATAACATTGTTTACCAAATCGATACGTAAAAAAATATTGTTAAAAATTAAACGTAGTTACACATTTAGGCGCATATTGAAAAACTATCTAAAACTTTTTTTCTGTAAATTTTCGAGGGAAAGTGTTGATCAATATTATGTTTAACACACCCTAAATACATACTAGTTTTATAGTTTCTAGCTTAGTACCTACATAGAGTGAGATGTTAACTTTAAACGTCTATTTCGGTGAAATCGTGACGCAGCATGCATCCTCAAATAGAATCCCAGCATTCTGTTAACGTTCTCGGAAAAAAATCTTGTGTACAGACGCCAGCCTGCACATCAGGTAATACATTTTTGTTGAAAATTAACCCTAATTACAACTGTATAAGACACCGCAGTGTTTACCTTGACGTGCGGCTGTCGAAAATTCTCACACCGGCCACCCGTGTGTCCCTCCGGCACCGTGAGCTATTTGTCATTTTATTAGTACCGCACCCGCCATATTCCGTGAAATAACTCCGTATAGCTCGTAGCGTAGCGATGTGCAAGTGACACTCGAGGGCAGATTGTATTTTTATAAAATACTAGCGGTCCCAGCGAACTTCGTTTCGCCCCCAGCCCCTCGCCCCGGCCCCGTTTTATGGAACTTTTCTTTGCTATAAACCTCACGGAGCCCGAAACCTTTCCAACGAATCCAAAACCGTGAAAATCGGTTCGTGCGTTCTGGAATTATAGCGTCAGGGAGGAAAACCCGACAAATTTTTATATAGTAGATAGGACAACAGTACTAGAAACAGTATTTGTTTGTGTCATTTTGTAAAAAAAAGCAATATGCAAAACTTTTCTGGTTTGATCCGAATACCACCACGGCATTGGCAAGCTTTTATGGGGCAAAGCAATTTTTTAACGGAGCAACTAGATCATTCTATCTAACTATCTATTTCCCTTATCAGAAAATCTTGTATAAAAGTAAGGGTTTTCCATTCTTAGAAAAGCTTATTCAAGTATGTAAGCAAGAAAACAATAATGTACTGGTACAGGTCGCTGAGTACTAGTCCTCAAAAATATAACGCCAGATTCGACACGAAGAAGATAAGTCAATTATGCTTTAAATTAAAAATAAACTATTTTGGCTCAGGCGTTACGAAAAAGAGACATTAACAAAGACTTTTTGTTACTTATTTGTCCATTTAGTCGACCTTAAGGAGACGGTCGCCACATCACTAGTGCAGGCGGCGAGATTGCTTCCCCGTTTACTGCCCGAGCCGAGAAAAAGTTGTAAATTTGCCACCAAATCGCGCGTTTATACAACCCGACTGACCTCTCCTCAACCGCTGTCCGTAATCCAGCCGGAATTGAACTCACCTGCCTGCCACAATTTACCGCATTCTTTTAATAAAGTCCTCCATCCCACGCCCTAGGCACCTTCACGATCAAATATCAAAGTTTACGTCACAAATTAAATTGCACATTTCTTACCTGCAAATATTTTCACAAAACATTAAAAAAATAATCCTCATTATTTATTCAAACACGAATTCGTTTCATAAATACCTTTGAAATCTCTTAGTCGATACATTTATTCGTCTGGGACGAATCGTAAATATAAATTTCAATTCTCATTAATATCTTTCTTTCGTAATAAAAAACCAAGTAACAAATTATTATCCGTGCCGTGGCCATTAGCAAATTGTGTAATTTTCCTTTTTCAAGTTTCAGTCGGCCCCTGACAAAATTGCTTTGCCCTCGCAACCCGCCATTTCAGCTGTGGAATAATGAAAATTGACTTTAATAATTGTAGAAATCAAATTATGCCCGAGATCTGTACCTACCAGATGATTTTAGCAACATTAAATATTTAAGGACTTATCCGTCAAAATTGCTTTACGGAAATATTACGGAGTATTTCTGTTGATTTTATAATAAGCTGAGCCAACTATGTATTACATTATTCACACAATTAACCTTTACGGACAGAAACACTAAACGACATATTTTCTTTCACATTTCACGGATTTAAGTACCTAACAATTCTACTGTATGTGAAGAATCTCGTATGACATCGATCCGGCATGAACACATAGGATCGCGAACAATGGGGTACAACCGTGCACAAAGACTCCATAGAACCCATTTTAAAACGATGACATTGATAAATACATCGTGAATTACTCGCCAAACTGAAATACTTCAAGTGAGGCGGACGTTCCCGAAAATTGGTCCATAACTTGTTGCGATGCTGTAAAACGTGATGAAGAGAGACGTGTTTGGAGCGTCGCCAACGCGGTCAATTCTTTCTCTTTGGCACAGAAACTACGGCTTTGATTCGTTTTAAAACGAATTGCTAATAGTCCAGTGTGATATCATCTGAACAAAAGTTTTATGGCTGATCAACGACGCGCTCGTCTTGCACAGTATAATACAAAACATTAAGGCTACGCGGTAGAGAGAGTTGGTTGGTTGGTTGGTTACTGTGCGTTTTAACAATGAGTTTAATACATTGTTCTAATTTGGGCTTCTGTGAACTCGCCAGACAAGTATTTATTAAGATCAAATTAAGTACAAAATTTTTCATCGATTGGATAAACTCAATTAAATTTTAATTTGAATAAATTAATTTATCAAGGAAAATATTTCAGTGCATTGCACACCAGACTATAACAATTATCTTACCAATTTATGATGACCTGAGGCACGTGTTAATACTCGTAAAATGTAAACTAATAATAGCGTTATAATATGTATACCGATATTAATCTGCTCTACTCAGATTTAAATCGCATAGAATCGGAAACGTATCAGAAGGGCAGTGCAAATAGAGACAAGTCAGGGGATTGATTGATTGATTATGTAAGAATTAAATGCAAACAATTGTCAATTGTATGTTTCCTACTATAATTAGTGTAGGGAACTAATCATTAATAATGTTAAATAACAGAGTTGAAAAATACCAATTTACAATCAACAAATGAATTGGAGTTGAATTGAAGGTACACCCATACAATGGGTTAAAAGCATTATTCCGCAGCTAGCAAAAGCAGTTTGACAATAGGACTAAAGGAATTCATATTTGCTACTGTTCCCTCTCACGGGCACGGAATTTAAATGAACTTTGGCCAACAACAATGACACCAGCGACTTTTGTTCCATGAACAATACATTTTACCGGTAGAATTAAAAACTGGGCACAAAAGAGAACAAATTCATAATGCAGCGTGGTGCGCTGAGGCCGCACGATTATAGCCTGGCGGCCGGCCCAAAAACGAGCGAAACGTTTCTTTTCACGTCAAACAACGGATAACCAGCTAAATAATGCAACGTCACAATGCAGTTTCGACGCTGGAGTGCTTGCGACAATGGAACGCGGAAAATTTGCCCGCAATCGGGATATAATTGGATGATCTGAAATGTGCTTAAACCTATTGTTACAATGTCTCAGTTATTTGTTATAAATATGAGGGCAAGCTTTTGAGTCTGATTTTTATAATGGAAACACCTTATAGTCATTGGGCACCAAGACAGGAATCCAATCAGTTACTCAAATAAAATAAAGAATACAAAGTTTCATTAGATATCTTTCATAATTATAATTGGCTCGTGACCACGGCTGTTGCAACGCAGCCGAAACATCGAGCAGTGAGTAAGCATTTACTCATATTTGTATTTCGAGTTTAGACCCGTTATGTCTAATTCTCATTGTAATGCAAAGCGAAAGTTTAACATCTCATAGCACCAAAAAAAAATAAGAATTGACTATTTAATTTCTTTCAGAGGCATCTACGTGGAAACCCTGAACCCCCACAGGGTTGTGCTGAAGGGAAAAAAATATGACTCCAGTTTCCCCAGTTCACTTGCGGCTAGCGTCGCTATAGCCAAAACATTCTACGCAAAGTACTCAACGTAAATATGTAAGTAATAAAAACATTCATGATTTATTCATCCTTTAATTCAGCTTAAACGCTTACTTACGCTTGAATAATACATAACCCAAATAGGTCAATGACTTAATAATTCATTGGCTGAAAGAAATGTCCTACAATAACACCCTTATCGCCAAAGAAGCAAGAACGTCACATAATGTGTTTTCTGAAACAACAAAAGGCGAGGCCGTTTTATTTTTTGCAGTGCAATAACAAGCCGGGTAAGAAACGTCCAAGAACGATTGGTTGTGTAGACAGACGAGCCGACGACAGCCTGTTATCAGATGGAACATGTTATTTGTCTGCGAAAATACGAGTCAGCCAGAATACCAGTGCGAATACCTCGGCCAGCGACGCAACCTCCCACCAATACAAAATGGGCACAATTCTGAGGCGCCACCGACTAATACTGCAGCCATATTCAGGACGTCATTATACGTAAAGCTCATAACAAGTTTATAAAACTGTATTAACATAAGTGCAACAAGTTTTATCAGTAACTACTAAGGTTAATAAATATCTTTATGTTCGACTCTTTATGACTTAAACTCATGTACCTCTATATTTCCCCGCTAAAAAAGTGAAGGAACAAATTCCATTTAATAAAGTCTATGTCGATGGTACTTCAGAATTGGACCCATGTCTGGCATGCGAGAATAACGTGCACCGTGCTCTTAATATAAGTAACTTGGAAATATAAAGAATATCGCATTGCAAACTCATCGCAGCAACTGAAGCAAACAAAGTGCCTTGCGCGGTTCATATTCCGTACTTACTATCACGACTGCACTTGAGAATAGCTGTCACTACACTTCGTTCGTATCATAGCTCTTGTTCAATTTCGATGTCACAATGCTCTTAAACAGAAACATATACAACACAAAGCAACACCTGCTTGCTAACATCATCCAAGTACACAAATCTAATGGAAATAAGGAGTTACTTTGTATTTTTTGCACTACTGCTCTAACTTATGAGACGTTATTTGCCTTAAGGTGGCTCCACACCGCCCAGCGGCTTGTGCCGCCGGCATAGATGTCATGCCGCGGAGGCAAATTATGTACATACAAGTCTTGACGCAAGCAGTGTGAAACCACCTTTAGACGTATGTACATAAATACAGCAAGTTTTTTTTAGTAACCATCTCAATGTAATTAACCATTGATATAATTATTAAAAATAGATAAATAAATAAAGTTCAGCTGCTATAAGCACGTTGCTCTTTTGCAATTGCGTTTCGATTCATAAAATTAACCATCAGTGCCTTAAGAACATTGATCTTAACTTTGATAATGCGCATGTTTGTTCTCTTCGCTACAAGTAGCACTCTCGAAGCATTCACAGCTCGCGTCAAACGGTGAACGAGCTCTTTCAGTCACTTTTCTGACGAACTGAGATCCCCTTGAGCTCGCATTCAACGGCACACGACCCTTGCTCAAGAACGCTTCAAATGAAATCAGTTTAATTGAGCATCAATTAAAATGATCATTTGGAGTTATTTTTCCTTTGACATGACCGCTTTTCCTAGACTATTAGCAAAGCTATTAGCTCATGTTTACAACTTTGCTCGTGTGAAATGATACCTACCGATTTACAGCCATAGGCATACGTATTTCGTTCAGGAGCTCTATGATTTTATGTGGTAGTAACACATATAATCAAATCTGTTCACTTTATCAGTTATTAAAAACGCTTCATCGCCATGCCACTTCTTTCATTCTTTATGCTTTTCCTTACCTGAAGGTTGTCTGGACGAAATTGCTTCAAGCAATAAGACCGCCTGAATTGTACTCCTATTTAATATTTAAGATGTTTCTGTATTATTTATTGTTTATGGTGTGCAATAAAGTATATTTATTATTATTATTATTATTAAGTGATCGATAAGTCTTCGAATTAAATAAGTATCAGAAATGGATATTCTTCTGTTTGACCTTATTGGTATTGCGTAAACTTAATTAATCATATGTGTACCCATTGTCTAGTCCTAATACAAGTTCGCTTATTGATAATGGTCTGATAATGTAATTCTATGTGCATGCATCACCATCAAAAATAAGCACAACCAACAAATAATTCCAATATTGTACATCATTTCGTATGAAGTAATTGACAGATAACGTTACTGCTTATATATCAGTACAGTGTGAAACAGGCCATAATAATATTTAATTATCAACGCAGTGGGGAGTTGGGGACTTACTAATCTAAACCATTTAACGCATTCAAACCTCAGTTCGCCACATAAGCTTTGATCAGACTGTGTTGTCACATCTTGTTCGTCGTCAAGAGTTTGAAGGCTTTCATAGGAAGCGTCAAACGCTTCCAGCCTCTTTCAGCCGGAGTCTTGATCGTTTGAGGCGCCCATTCAGTAACGCGCGGGACACTCAACTCAAGAGCACTCGTCTCGAATGGAATCAGTGTAATTGTGCACTAATTAGAAGACAAACTGTTCATTATTGAGATGCTTTGGCGTTTAACGATTTTAATTGCATGGCATTCGTTGATGTGTACCTAAATGTGAGATAATTGAGCGCCTCTCTTTGTGATCAAGTTTTATTTTCCTATATTATTAAACATAGGTTTAACAATTTTTGTAGTATATACTCAAGGTTTATTATTAGTAGTACTTACTTGCTTATTGGGTACTACTTACTAGCAAATATACTTTAAAATTATATTTGGAGCTTCCATTCAATTGTTACTCAGAATGGTCGTCACCTTATTAGGTATTTCTCCATATTTTGTAAAGCTTCTTTTAAGAATTGTACTTCAAGAATGAATAACTGTCACTTGAATACGTTATATGTATAGAATTTATTCATTGAATGAGTTTAGCACAATTTTTGAAACGCGTGGGTAGGCGCTCACACTTAGCATTTAACGTAATGACATTTCTTTCTTGGAAAGAGTGCAAAAACCCCCAACTTTGACTGCGAATAAACTCTCAAACTCTGCCACCCACACAATAAAATACACATACTGAATAGGAAAGTCAACATTAGAAGTACAAAAACCTCCAAAGCCAGCTATAAGCTATTACTATGATTAAATTTCGCTTAAATAAACATTCAGCGAACTGGAGTTCTTACAAATACTCGTATGTAATGCAGGTGGAACGGGGATTTTCTTCTCCCGTAGTCACGTAAGGCTGGTAACACACAAGCGATTTCAGTGCATGGGGGCAATACACTAACGGCAACATCACCACTGTGTAAGAAGTCGAGCTTAAAGGAGACATTTTTTTCTTGTATGGAGGATGGGCCCACCCATAAATTGTAACGTCTAGTAATGAAACATATATTAAATTGTTCCTTAGTATGTCCTGAAAACATTAACAATATTCGTTTTTCGTTATCTAACGGGAATATTTGAAAATTCATCATAACTGAAATCCACACACCTACCAGTTGACGCACATTTTCAGTCGTTTCTGAAAATCACAATCGTTGAAATCTCACTGCACAGTTACACAATAACGGTTTAGTGGAATGGGGGCCGTACTTGATGCTTTTTGCTTCTATTTTTCGTTAAAAATCCGGAGAAAACAAACACTCAATTCAAAACAAACTAAAACAAACGGAAGGTGACGGAAAGCTAAACGCCAAACGGAAAGAGTGACAAATGTCACTCCAGCCATTCCTGTCAATGTCAGTAATAACTGTCAGAGTTGCTATCCGTTCCACGGCTTTACTAGATAACCATTTCATGCAAAAATTTAAAAAAAGCAATTAAAATATTTTATACGGAGATTCCAATTGTTTAAAATAAATAAAAGTAGAAAAAACGTGATCTAAACAAAATCACGTACTTGAAATAATTGATATTGTTTTTATATTGACCAGCCCGTCGTTCCTTTACGTATTTGTAAAGGAGGAATGGCGTGATAAAAAATAGTCAACACAACGCATCTTTTAGTTCGATTTTATTATTCCGGTTTTATTTAAACGTTATCTTTCGTCTAATTGTCTAAAAAAATAAGTTATTAATTTAGGGTGCAATGTCATTATTAGACGCTACAACTTGCTACTGGGCCCAAAAAAAATGTCTCCTTTCAGAATAGTTTGACGGTTCTAAATGCGCTGCTCAATGATGAAGTAAAAGAAAATCGTAAAACTATCTTATCGTTCTCGATGACAGCATTGTTAAAATTACAATATAATCAACAATTTAATATGACATGTGGTGTAGACTGTTGCTCTCCGTATGCTTGACATCATGCGCAATAAAAAAAACTAGGTAGATTTTAATTATACTCGACAGCCTATTGTGGCAGAACAGAACAGAGCAGTGTTCTATTTAGTTATATAACTGACATAATGTGGGACATAGCCCTGAGAATCAGTAAGCTCAAGTGGCAATGAGCAGGGCACATATAGCGCGAAGAACCGATGGCCTTTGGGGCAGAAAAGTTCTAGATTGGAGAACCTTCGACCAAAGGCGCAGCGTAAGACGTGACGTCCACCGACAAGATGGACAGATGACCTTGTAAAGATCGCAGGATCACATCACAATGGATGCAAACCACTCACAACCGGTCGCTGTAGATAACCGTGGGGAAGGCCTATGTTTAGCATTGGACGTCCTTTAGCTGACAATAATGATGATGATATCCTACTACTATTATAAAGGCGAAAGTTTGTAAGTATGGATGTATGGATGTATGGATGTTTGTTACTCTTTCACGTAAAAACTACTAATGAATGAAACTTTACCACAATATAGCTTATACATCAGAATAACATATAGGCTACAATTTTTGAGGTTTCTAATGTGAGGTCGTAAAGAAACACATTTTTTGCGCTACTAGACGGGACGAACCTGAAGTCCACGCGAACGAAGTCGCGGGCAAAAGGTAGTAACTTATATAAATATAAAGCACATTATATTGTTACGTTATTAGATACGGTGTATGGCCAGCCTTATTGGTGAAGCGCCCTTATCTCTCAAGCTACAGTTTGTTTATCGGCCAACTCCCATTTATGACTTCGTTATTTCCCTATTCTGACGACATAAAAACGCCGTCCATGAGAATAAGTCAGCTTTTATCTCCGTAAGTACGTTGATAAGAGAAAATAATGAGCGGACTTATTCACATCGATCCTGATTAAGTTGTTATTGCGGCGAGTTAATCAAGTCGTGTAATAAGGAAATTGTTGTGACAAACATATCTACGTGTTTGTGAACATAAAATGAGATCAACTTATACTTTCGTAGGGCGTATTGCGAGCTTGCTTTTATCCGTTCAAGTTTCAGGCGTTCAGTTCCCACTCATCTAGTTGAGATCTAAGATATGTAGGATACGAGAAACATAATTGGGTCATTAAATCGAAAGAAGCTTAAAATATAAGTTCGTTGATATAATAATATAGTGTTTACATAATATTTTTTTTTTTTGCTAGTGCGACTGCACCTATCATTTGCATACAGGTGCTAAATCGTTTATTTGCAAAGGTAACCTAATGGAATAAGTAGGTAGTCAAGACAGTGCGAAGCTACCGTCTGCTTAAAACGTCTTCTCTGCGTCTCTCTTCGCAGATATAAGTAAATAGCTCCAGCCACCAGCTACCAGCTCCTTTCCATCACAAGGGGACCAGACGTAGGCTAGCGTACCATCCCTATGTTGTTGACATTCCACATGCTCGCACAAATCGCTTTGCTAACACTTCTTTAATGCGTGCAGCTAGGGAATGGAAAATATGACCTTCTAAGTCTCTTTATGGCAAGAGTGAACAGGCTGCTACTAAGCCGATATGCACCATCCTAGACCTCATCTACACCTGAACACCGGGAGCGATCGAGGTCAAATATCTGCTTAGCCGTGAATAAGTAAATAAAAATACGAGTAAAATCTAAGCATAACGGATGAGGGCATCTTAAATTGCGGTATTTACCCACTAGCCACACCAAAAAACAACACCAAATATAATGTAGAATTAATTCAAAATTCCAAAAGTTAATTTAACCCTCGTACACACAGGTGTAATTTGGCCGCGCGACGGTGTGTACGTAAATACCGTACATAAAGGAGGCGGCGTAATAAGGTCCAGAGGCATTTGAGCCGAGTGGCGCACATAACAGCACCCCTCGAGCATGCACTGCTTCATAAAATATAATAAGACTATTACCCTCTATATGGAAACAGGTCAAGCGACACGCATGCAAATGGGAAATGAAAAAGTAATAATTGGGAAGACTATGTGACGTTGCAGCTGCAACACAATGGCGACGACACTTGAAAGGTTAAAGTGTATCGGAAACATTGTATTGTGCGGGAATAAAACAACAGATTGAAAGAACTCGCTGTCAGAGCAATATCTACTGACTTACATTGTAGGCAATTGTGCTGTTTCAATTGTTAATAAAAACAAAATACTACTTGGAAAATTGCACATGCTGCGTTGGTTATTTATTAGTCAATTCTCTTAAAAAGTTCTATAATTGTTAAAACTTCCAATAAAGATTTTCTAGTAATAGGATGTGGAATATGTACGTACAACTTTAGACTACCTACGCTTTGAGGTGTATGAAAGAAGTCTTATTCAAATTGGGTTTCAATTAATCTAATAGTATAATTTTCTGTTTTAAACAAAAAAATAATTAATATTAAAATTCTTGTAAAATTTAATTATTTCCACTTGAAAGATATACAGGAAATAATAGTCAGCTTGGAGGCATCCGATTTGAAGGCGCTTGGCGGCGAGATGCGGATCGTTAGAACAATTCCAAAGAGCCATAATGATTAAACTTTATTCTCGCAATTAACACAAAGTAATCTCCCGGCCTGAGTGAATCCTCATTGCCAGCACATACATACATATAATATATTTATACCTACATTGCGTAATACAGCAGCAATGCTGGTGTTTGTGAAAAGTTACATTTCTACGACTCCTACTAGGTAAAACCCCGACCGATCATCCTACTACTATTATAAAGGCGAAAGTTTGTAAGTATGGATGTATGGATGTATGGATGTTTGTTACTCTTTCACGTAAAAACTACTGAATGGATTTGAATGAAACTTTACCACAATATAGCTTATACATCAGAATAACATATAGGCTACAATTTAGGGCTCTGCAGTGCTTAGTTACCGTATTTCTTACTTATTACTAGACTAGACGGGACGAACCTGAAGTCCACGCGAACGAAGTCGCGGGCAAAAGCTAGTTCATCTATAACTTAAAGCAAATAATACGATCCCGTTTCATCAAGTATAACTTTAACCTATAAAGAACATATTTTTAACGTTTAAAACACAAACAAAATTTAGGTATTATAACAATATAGGTGCACATCTTTGATTACTGTACTATGTTTTAAGTCCAGTACAGCCTGTACAGACATAAAATTTTTGTTTTTACTTTTCTACCTAGTTTATTAATTTATTACAGTGTTAAATATCTTTATTATTATTAATGATAAGGAAGAGCGAGGCTATCCCTACACAAGTATCATTATGGGAAGCCCCGGCACCATATTTGTTAAAGATTTTAAGAAATAAATGTTTTTTTACGTTATTTATTATCTACTTACTAATAGGGTTATACTCTATGCAGCGGATCTCCACGCATTCAAATATTCAAAATAGTAAAAACTGAAGGGAGATTGGCAGAAATTGGTACCCGAGAGATACTTAATAATATTGGTCTATATTATCTTCATGTATTGATTGTCAAAGGCAAAACGAGGTGAGAGCAATTCAGCATATTGTGAATATAAAAAAAATCTCGGCAACAGCGGCTAATGCATGAGAATATGGAGAAAGTTTCCGAGGCACCCATTCTCCGCACAATCTCAAATTAAATCTCCGAGGCACCGCGCTAGAGATGGGAGCAACATGACAATGATAACGACAAGTTAGTTATTATCTTAACTCGTCAAGGATGTGTAAACGAGACACAATAAAAAGTCCATTGTTATGCGACTCTCGGCATTCGTTTGATACCTGACTGATTAACACATATTAATTTCATATAATTATGATCTAGCAATAAAGACGTACGAAGTTTCCTTTATTGAAACCACGACAAAGTTTATCGCTCTATAAAATAATTTAATTAGACTCAAATATGAAAGCATAAGGTGAATTTTTGCATGACATTTTTCGTTAAAGTAATAATAACTTCGCAAAACGATTCCCTAATAATTTATGTGATCATAATATATTCTTAAAATTACTTGATAACCGTATTTGATATTACTGTCACCTTTGCTCTACTATTATTTAAGCTAACCTTAATTGGCTAGGAGAACGTTGCCTTTAGAAAAAATCTAAAACATCGATATTACTAACTAAACATTAGATACTTACATCTCTAGACCATGTGCCCGTCCGCGCTTATAAACATCACACAATACGCCTTTTTCACAAGTTTCATTTAGTTACACATATCAAATCTCCCCCGGTAACTTGTTTATAACCATTTTATATTTCATTTTTCCAGCTAAAGATTTCATAAATCTTTTACGACAGCTCTCTCGTCGTCTGGATTCGCATATTCCACAATACGTCTATTTAACAAATTGTACTCGTAAACTCATATTTTTACGTTTATTACGGAGCTCCTACCTATAAAATGTGTATTTGGCTGCTTATAAAATATGTTTTTTTAATATGAAACACGACAAATATTTTTATTAGTTATTTAGAAAACGTTTTGATTTTTGCCCTCACTCTCTATGAAGCGGACCTAAACGGGGTGAAATAGTACACTTTGGTGAATATCATAACTTCTTAAAAAATACATCAACGCATTTGGAATGTATGTAAAATTATTCGCTAGTAGCGCTCATTTAATGAAAGAACACCTTTGGAAATTAATTTTCATTTTATTAAACAAATAAACAGCGATTTCATCTTATAATTACAAACAGCACCAACTCATTGCGAATACATAATTTATTTTGATACAGCACATAAATTTCCATTGTGATAATAGCAGGTATTTGATCAACGGTATCTTAGAGTTGAAATCAAAATTAATAGCCTACTAAAATTTAAATGATAATTTAATAGAGATTTGAGTCAATACTTACAGCAAACTAATTTACGTCATGGCCTGATTATTATTATTACCATGTGCGATCCCACTATTTCAGTTTAGTATTAATTAGAGTGTAGTCAAACTTATCATCTTCAAAAATTAAGTCTAAAAAGTTATGTACACATTACGATTATTATGACAAACATGAATTAATTTTCAAAAGTTGAGATCTGTCTATTATTTGAGTAAAATATAAAAAACAACAGTCAAATACATCAGACAAAGCAGTTTTTCATTTTAACGCTTGAAAAAATACGCCATGAGCCTTTGAAAAGCTTTTAGACATAAATAAGATCGTTTTCATTGATAAAAAAAAGCATTAAAACTATTATGAGTTGCGACGACTAGTCACCGTTACTTATAACCTACAAAATTACAGCATAAGTAGGTATATACAAAGTATAATCTATTCAGAATATCAGTTGGATGCTGAATGATAATCGTTTTAAAGCCTTTGGAAAATTGGAGGTAGTCGGAAAACCAGACTTTTAATTGTAGGATAAACTAAATAGATTATACAGGCTACTCTAAAATTATATAAACTATTTTCTCTTGAGATTGTCAGGTATATAATTGTCTTTGCCTGGAATGCCAGTGCCGCCCGAGTCGCCCAACCATGGATACCTAAAAAAAGAAAAATGACAGATTATTAAATTCTCTAAAACAGTGACTCATCACGAGATATTCTTAACAGATATAATGTGTAGCAAATGAACTTATTTTACTTTATATTTACTTCATTTTCTTTCATTTCTAAAAAACTAACCATGCCTCAATTCACTATTTTACTATGGTTTGTATTCCAAGTGAACATATTACATATCTACTGTATGTTAATTTATTAATCATCACTTAGAAGCCACTTCAAATAACTTACAATGAGTCTCATTAAATGAGGTTGTGTGTTAAGAAGTATTCAAATCAAACTTACTGCTTAGGGCATTCGCTGCAAGTCTCCATATATCGAGTATCCGTGAAGTTGCTATCAGGATGCCTGAAGGAGAGTGCACATTTGTTGGGTAGGTTGCATGGTGCTGCTGGCAAGTCCTTATTGTCACAGCGCCAAGGTTCATAGTTTGTAAGCGCCTTTACTGGTTTCGGGTCGGTCATCCAAGTCAGAGCTTGGGTGACGGTGACGAACCATACGTCTTTCCTGGATCAATAAAAAAACAAAAATTTTTAATGTGTTTCAATATAATCCGTGTTTAAAAAGAGATAAGAAGATCTCAAGTGGAGAATACTCGTAGTTATGTTAAATATCAAGGGTAACATGAGCGTAAATCGTTTGTTTTAGTAACGGACTTAAATTAAGGCATATTTACGGTCATGAGATCATACTCAAAAGCTTATTTAGCAACCATACCCAAGACAAATAGATATTCAAACAATATTATATAGTCGACCAAGGTATCTGATGCCTAACCACCGTAAGAGCTAAAATAACTTGCACATCGCGTCGTATTTTATTTGAAATGACGCCCGTTTTATGTGTTGTGTGTAAGTGATTTTCGACCGTACAGATGGCATAAATAAACGTAAAATATAAAACATCATAACCGCAGTCATGCATTTCTCTAACGTCTAAATTCGCTCCAGTCGTGGGCGTATTCAAACAAGTCTTTGAGCAAATATCACAAGTACCAAACAGGGTAACCTGTCGCTCCTGCAAATAGTGGGAGCACGAACAATTATTAGCTCAGTTTTCGCTGTGCGACTTGTAATTACAAAGGGAACTTTTCGCTAGCCGCCTGCAACAAAGGTCGGGCTCAGTTGGCTACACATCAGAGAAACTTGAGTATGATGCAACTTGCAGCTAAACACACGAATGTATAGTGCAGTGGCTTTCTTAGTAAAATTGCAGATAAAAACAAAAACAAGCTCAAGGAAACTTCAATGTCTAACTATTAATCATAGTTAATTTTATTTCGAAAGTTGAATAACTTGGCGAAAATGAGGACTTAATTAATTTATTAAGCAGAACTTATTACATCGATTGGAAAGGAACAAATTGATATGTGTTCATCCTATAATTTTTCAGTTTCCTCTATTGCTCCATAATCCACATCATCCTGCCTTTGTAATATTAATCACATAATATTACTCATTAAAAAATCTTATGATTCAAACAAGTAAGAACCTAATCTAGGCTCTTATCTAGCAAATAAAATGTACGAGACCCCTATTTATAGTTCAGCCATAATTTCTGTCCGAGACATTAGAACTGATAGTGTCGTCTATAAAAGATACGATATAATTAACTCGTCAAGTATGTGTAAACGAGACACAATAAAAATTCCATTGTTATGCGACTCTCGGCATTCGTTTGATACCTGACTGATTAATTATGAAGCAGAGACTGCAAACGAAAAGCAATTTCAATAGCACCTACCTATCTTATTTATATTTTAGTCTACGGGATCGTTCAAAGGGTATTTAAAACTTTTGAAAAATTCCAAGAATATTGCAAGTTCACCTACGATGGGTTAGTGACTTTGTCCTTTTTTTACCTACGTTGTTTTTTTTTTTCTTTATTAAATCCAATGCCAAACTTTTTTATCTTAGACAAAAGTTTGTATTTTTAATTAGCTCAGCAGTTTCACAAACTTTGTAAAGTTTTCGCCTTCTCTCAACTAATTACTTAGGTATAAATAACTTATAAATATTAACTTGCTAACACTGTAGCTATGAAAACGAATTTATTGCACTAATCACTAATTAATATTAAAGAGGCTTTATCAGAATTACTTTTTCAATGAAATTCCATCACAGGGTTGCTAATAAGTTTTACGATATTAAATTCATACAACCTCAGGGCAACATGTTGAGTGTTGACTCGTTCATATGAAAACGTTATTTCAACTACATTACTCTGTGTAAGAATGTAACAGAATAATGTTTCTTAGAGCAATTAATAACAAACAAGTTTAGTTATAAACTTGCCTTTGACGTAAGTCGAAATATTGAATTACCGTTACGTTACCCCCTTATTTAATTTAGAATTCCTTTGGCATTACAAAAAGAAAGAATCAAATCAAGAAGTAACAACAGGTAACCGTTGAATAAATTAGGCAAATTGACAGGTACGTTTGAATTAAAATTTATTAGACAAAAAACACGATTACGGGAACTGGAGGTACATCTTTAATCAGGGCTAGTCAACATTACCTATATGACATAGCCTCAAGCTTAATATATAAGTATCATGCATTTGTCATTAGATTTATTTTTGAACAAAAGTGTTCATGTTCTTGCGATTGTACATAACTTGATTAACTGTGTGTGAAGGAGATACGTTACATTAAGACTCGAGTTATTTGCTTTTTTGATACCTAGAAACACTAATTTCATAGAAAGTCTTCGTCTGTAGAAATGGCGCGGTGGTTGTATTGATTTATTCTACCTATTAAAAATCCCCAGTTTCAGTACATAAAAGAAAACACTTTCGGAAAATTAGCGTGGGTAAGATCATACTAGTTAGACCTGTGTTCAGCAGTTTACGTTCTTTATATGTAACGATGGTGACGATGATGATCATATATGAGCACAAATCATAACTAATAGGACGACAACTGATAAAAATAACTTAGTTGCAGGCATGCAGGCCATTATTAGATGTTTAATATTTGTCAGTTTTAGTTTAGATAACTCTTAGGCCCACTCGCACATGATGACTTAACCCAGGATTACGCTAACCTTGGATTAAATCATCATTCTGTCTCTGTCAACGTCTAATAAACTGATAAAGACAGAATGATGATTTAATTCACGGTTAGCGTAATCCTGGGTTAAATCATCGTGCGCAAGTGGGCCTTAGTGAGACATGCGCACGTTGATTTAACCCAGGGTTACGCTAACCCAGGGTTAAATCGTCATTCTGTCTCTGTCAGTTTATATGACGTTGACAGAGACAGAATGATGATTTAGTCCTGGGTTAGCGTAATCCTGGGTTAAATCGTCATTCTGTCTCTGTCAGTTTATATGACGTTGACAGAGACAGAATGGTGATTTAATCCTAGGTTAGCGTAATCCTGAGTTAAATCACCGTGCGCATGTGGGCTTTACAATACTTACGAATTAGCTGCCCAATGCAGAAACTTGTGGAGGCCTCTCTCCAACTCCTTGATCTGGAACCAGTTGGTGTGGAACGGCATCATGTAGGGAGCCCTGTTCTGCTCGTAGTGCCTGCTGAAGTCTTCTTGGAGCCACTCTAGTACCTGACAGACGAAGATCAATCATTATTATTATTAAGAACTTGCGGAACTTGCGAACTTGCCTCCCTACCCTTTTTCTACTCTCCACGGTTCTGGGCAGATGTTCTCCAGTCTTTGTTAAAAGAGTCTAGCTCGTCACGCCACCACCTTCTGGGTCTAGCACGTGGCCGTCTTCCATTTAAAGGGGCGTGCAGATTTGGCCCAGTGGTCGTTCAGTGGCTGACATGACCGGCCCAGTCCCACTTTAGCTGAGCAGCCTGTTGAGAGATGTCGGTGATAATGCATCTGGGAGTGCACGGTTGTGTTCCAGATGCAGTTCAGACAGTTTACCGGACATCATATTGGATAAAATTAATTGTTAGAGCCAGTGCAAATTAAATTGATACCCATCAACTACTGTACGCTCATACAAGATATGTTTTGCCCCAGCACGTATCTTGGTACGAATTTCGATTTCTAATCTAAAATAATTTTATTTTTAGTTTTATTTTTACTGTATTTTTTATTGTACTTTTTAAATATGGATCACAGATCTGAAATAAATCAACATTCATTTCTATACTGTTGGTCTATCAAAATCAACTAGGTATTTATTTAGGCTTAAGGAAACGATTCATTCTTACGTATAAGTACTTGAGTTACGTAAAAGATATTCATGACATGGTTCTAAGTAAACCATATTGATGAAATTTTCAATGAGTTATTACTACACATTCCCATTGCGGAAAACTCATGAGCAATTCTCTTTATCCTACAGTCAGTCGTTTATTTCCATATTCTCTTTCAAAAATACGAATGCAATACATTTTGTACGATCGCTCAGAATCGTAGTATCGGCAAATGTAGCTGAGAAATAAGATTCTTGTCTAAGATTAATTAACAGATTGCTCTTTGAGCTTCTAGACAGCAATAAAAAAAGTTAAAAGCTAAGTGGGAAAGTTCGTCTTCTCACATTATGTACCAGACTAGAGCATGTATGTTTTATTTTATGTACTCGTAGTTACATACACATGTCTGAAGGCAAGTGACAAGGTGAAGATATTCTTAATGTTGTCGTCGCGACGCAATGAGCTAACAAGTTTTAGACAACATTTTCGTCTTTATTTTGTTTCTAGACATGGTGACGTGAGAGGATTATGTTGGATACAATATTTACGCAAGTATTATTTTTCTAGAATACACTTTAAGTTATAAGTAGTTTTAAGGTAAATGGTTTTAATTTGATGCCACGATAGAAAGTTCCACGCATTTTCAAAATAGAATCTCTATACTAAGGCCAATTTCTTAATCAATAGTCATGGTAAATTTACATTACCAGCGGTTGAATATTTATTAAGACTGTGTGTGTTTTGAAGAAAAACCGGCCAAGTGCGAGTCGGACTCGCACACTGAGGGTTCCGTGCCAACTTTAACTCAATTAGGGATTCTAACTTCCTCTTAGCCAAAATACCACAATATTTTGTTGACCGCAAAGATAACTTTGTTTTTCATAGTGCTTGTATGAAAGACAAAGTTATATTTGCGGTTGATAAAAATGTACCATATCTCAAAAACTGCTAGTTCGATTTCGTTCAAACCAATTTTCGTTGAAAGTTTATGTTGAGATCTACATTACATATGTTTTTCAAAATTTTCACTTCGTTAGTTCAAAAGTTAGAGGGGGGGCGGACGCCCATTTTACCACTTTGGAAGCGTCTATATCTCAAACGTTAGACTTTTAGAAAAAATGGTCTTAGGAACCTCAATGTCATTTTGAGACCTAAGACCTATCCATAGACACCCCAAACGTAAAGGTTTGGGTAAAAAAATTTTTTTTGGTTTTAGTTTCATGTATGGGATACCCCGCCCTACAATATCATTTTTTCAAATTTTTTGTACCTGAATCGGAAAGCGGTAAAGAGGATACACCTACCTATGAAGTTTTAGCGGTGTGATGCTAATAGTTTCTGTGACGAAAGTGGCTGTGACATACGGACGGACAGACAGACAGACAGACAGACAGACAGACAGACAGACAGACTTGACGAAACTATAAGGGTTCCGTTTTTTGCCATTCGGCTACGGAACCCTAAAAATTACCTTTACCAAATGACAGTATGGCTATTTTAATGGCCATTGGTTAAGGTATTATTTCTTCAAAACACACAGAATCACAGATATTGAACTGCTGGTAACGTAACTTCACCATTACCTACTATCGATGAAGAAATTGGCCCTAAGATAGAGACTACAGCTTGGGTCTATTACTATAGATATCGAAGAGATACTTCTAATGCTCTAATTTTAGGTCTATAGTATCCATTCACCCATCCACTCAGACACCACTTATGAATTTTAACATAGTGATTCGACTACGGTCGACTACATACCCTAGTCTCGATATTCGATATCAATTATTCCCGGGACAAGTGTTCTATTAAATAAACCCATCATTGCCAACCAGGATAGAGACACGTTCGTTCGTCCCCATTTACCAGCCGTTATCAAATCAATTGCTCCGCTTCACAGATTGAATGGTCTCGTTTTTATAGATATGCGCCCCATGTTATTATTTGCTATGGATTTTTGGGACAGGTACTTATTATCTGCCTATGCGCGAAAGTGAGCTGACTAGAATATTACTTTTTCGTTGTAAATCCTATAAAAAAAAGTTGAAGAATACGTTATATAACGTTTGGTGTTCGGGTGATCTTATAAATTAAAAGTAAGTATTTGGATTTATCTCGAATGCTAAACACTACATTTGAATCTGTAATTTTTCAGCGTGCAAGACTTTGGCTTGGGTGTTTCTTAATTTTTGCTACGCTTACCAGGATCTAAAGTAAATCAGAAGACCTATGAGAAAACAGGAGAAAACCTACTGCTGTCTAATTCATCATTCATCATCTAAACAAAAAACAAAAAAAAAACAAAAAAAACAACTAAACTAAACTAAACTAAACTAACTTAAAGTTAAGTTAAAAAACTTGGAAAGTTAACTTAACTTAACTTTCCAAGTTTTTTAACTTAACTAAACTGGGAACAGGGTAAGCGAATGATGATGATGTCTAATTATTTAAGTTATATTTATTTGTACTATATCATGCGAATGTAGCGTCTAGACGTCAATTCTCTAGAACATATTAATCAAGACACAGTATTCCTATCGCTATAAACCTACGAGAACATTTACTAGTGTAAAGTGATTACTTTTACACATCATTGAACACGCGCGCCCGCAATCCAATAGAATTGATACTATTATTTGCGGCTTTCACGGTTAGCAAACAATCGTCGTGACCGATGTGTTTTAGTGGTAAGTAAAGATACGAGTTCATTAATGAAATTTCAATCAGAAGTAAAATGTTTGCTTATCTATAGGTAGAAGCTCTATGTAAAGATAAATTGTACTTGAAATGTAGGTACCTATTGACATTGTGATACTTTCGTTATTTTTATATTTTTTCTGCTGGTACATAATATTTTTAAACAACTTACATCGTCAGAATCGTGATTATGAAGTACACACTGATCCAGATACGGGCAATGTCCTCCCTCATATGTTTCAACGTAGTGGGCGTTGAACGGCACCTCCCACAATCCTGCAAAATTAAAAACAGATTTTAATACATTTATCTTGTTCATCCCTGATACTGTTGTTGTTTAAAAAACGATTACGCTAATGACAAAACGAGAAGACCTACCTACCCTCACGGCAACTTACATGAAAAAGCTGCATGCTTTTGTAGGGTTCCGTATCCGAATGGCAAACAACGGAACCCGTAAAGTATTGCCATGACTGCCTGTGCGTCCGTCTGTCCGCCCGTATGTCGCAGCCACTTTATTATTAAACTACTAAGACTGATAAGTTAAAAGTTAGCATCGTTGGATTACATCTACCGATGTAATATGTAATCCGCTTTACGGTTTTCATACGAAAAAATGAATCTTAAGGGGTTAATATTTTATGCATGGAAATTTTTTACGACCTCCGTGGTGAAGTGGCTAACCACGCTGGGTTTCAAGGCGTCGCCGCTCAGAGATCCCGGGTTCGATTCCCGGTCGGGTCAATGTAGAAATAAAAATTTTATATATTGTCCTGGGTCTGGGTGTTGTGGTACCACCGTTGTGTCTGATTTCCATAACACAAGTGCATTAGCTACTTACTTTGGGATCAGAGCAATGTATGTGATTGGTGTCCAATATTTATATTTTTTTTAAATAACACAAATTGTGAAAACCACATATCGGTCCAGCCAAACGCGAGATATTCGCGGGGCAAACATACATTGGTACTTACATACAAACATACAGGTCGAACTGATCCTTCTTTTTTTTAATCATTAAAATTTACCACACACATGCGGTGTCTAGAGATACTCGTAGGTATGATAAAATCAATGATCATTAATTCTGCTTCTCATTTGATTAAAAATAAAAATAGTCCCCCTAGCCGATTTCGACTACGGTGGCCAGGCACAACGACTAACCGACTGCGCGGGACATATTATAGTGCACAAGTGTGTGCGCAAACACAGGTGCACTCTCTATTCCTTTTACTCTCATAGCTCGATGGGACAGCAATCTGACACGACCGGAGAGAGATCAGGCGCAGGACCAACGGCTTTACGTGCTTTCCGAGGCACGGGGGTGAAACACCGCCAACTTCTAAACTCCGGGCTACCCTGAGAATTTCTGAACAGAAAAACTCCGGTACATATTTTTGGCCCGACCCGGGAATTGAACCTGGGACCTCCGGCTCAGCCGTCGCTTTGAAATGCGACCCTCTCACCACTGCGCCACCGAGGCAGTTGTTTTATCATCATTTGATTACCTTACCTGGAAAAGACTTGGTGGGGCAAGTGCTAGATTTGCATTCATGAGCGATCTTGTAATCGAGCGTGTATGGCCAGACAGGGATGGGGAGCGGTGGCACGCCCACTGAACTGTCGTAGATGTACCCGAAGTCTTCTAATACCTGAATAAAAAAATCATAAACTATACATTTACTTGGCTAAAAGGCTAAAACTTGGCTTCTGGTAACCTTAATTAAATTATTGATACAAATGTCGATTTTGAGTGCTGTATCGATCTAACTTTAGTTGACGTACTCAAGTTACACATCTCTGTAACTTAAGTAACGATTGGAATACAATATGTTGATCCTAGGTATGAATTTCTTCCTTGTCAAAATGAAGACTTTATTTGATATAAAACAATTCTTAAAGAAGAAAAAAAATATTCAGGTACCTACCTATTGATACTTTTGCGATTATACACATCAAACCCTAAGGAACACTAACCACACCGCATGTGTGCAACTTAATAGCGAACTAACTAAATTATAATATTTCAGCAGTGCACTGAAATTTCAAATTTCAAACAGTCGGTTTGTGGAGTCTGCAACATGTCGCAACCTACGGCTTACAGTAGAAATAAAGTTAAGTTGCATAGTCGGCAGACCTCCACATGTGTCATTATGGCAATATACGATGTGGTAGCATAGTTTGAATGTCTAATTTGTATTAAGTTAGCTAATGTGCGCCCCGAAATTTTACTTGACGTAAACGTTTGTTTGATATTCTTAGTGAACGCTCTGAAACGGCCATTACGACCAAAACTAGGCTTAGGGCGAGGTATCTAAACGTAATTTGCGATGAGAATACTTTAGTGATAAGTTTCATTCAAATACAAAAGAGGGAATCCTCTTCGGATAGAAGAATTTCTATTAGCATTTAATACTTATATAACTTATTGATCAAACTTTCCGATATGCATGGGCACTTTCATAATTTCAGATTATTTATGTCATGCAGAGGACTTTGAACATCTTGAAAATCCAAGCCATAAAATAAATCGTTTACTATCATTGAATTTGTTCAAGCCAGTTTGTTTCGTCGAAAGAGATGGTACCCTTACCGACAGGGGAGATATATCTCCCCAGTCTTTTATTTTAGGTTACTCTTATTCTACAGGTATTTCAACCACTAGCCGCATATATTATGTATTCCACTAACCTTAAACTGCGTGTTCCTGCCAGGCTTGAGGAAAGGTGCTCTCGCGCCGACGATCTCAGTTCTCGATACGTTTGCGAACTTGCGCAGTATCTCGCGCATGCCAATCATCTCGCCTGCCCACTCTTCGTAGCCCTTGTCTTGGAGGCCTTGCTGCTGGGATACTGTGCCTGTTGCTATCTAAAAGGTAAGGGCAGAGGTTGTTAAAATTTTTGGAAAAACAAAACATAATCTTGGCAGAAAGCGCAGAACACAATCTTGCTAGACAGTAAAGGATGGCTCAATTACAGACCCCGTAGCTATCAGGTCACAAATTTAACAGGCCATCTTCGAAATTATCTACTGCTTATTTCGTACTCATCATTTTAATGAAACGTAGAGACAGCTTATGGAAGTTCAAATGCCGACCTGCGATAAAAGCTGATGATTAAGCTTCAGGTATCCAAAATAGGGTATAAAATATGTCGAATTCTTTAGTTGTATGACGATTTAGAATAGAAATAAGATTTAACACATCATGACCGTCTTCAGGAAATACTAATACCAAACTAAAAAGAACATAAACAAACCTCGTGGCCATCGTGTGCTAGAGCTTGCACCATCGCATAGTTGCTGAAAAGAGAAAATACTTGTAAGAAATACATAAAATATTTTAAACTTTTTTTCGTCTGAAAAAATGTTATACAGTGATCACTAATATTTATTGCAGCACGATTCTGTATTCGTGAATTCAATTTATCGTTTAACACACTTTCATTTGTTTTTTTTAAACAGCGTGCAGCGATGTTATAAACGTTTCATATACAAATAATCATCGAATGTTGCATAAAAGCTTTGTGATGAAATACAAACACATTAAATAATAACAGACCCCAGGCGATGCGCCTGAATTGTATGGTTATTCATATGTACGAGTAACTATATTATTATGCTTTCCAATAAAATATATTGTCTCACATAATGCACTCGGAAATGTGACAAAATAATTAAGCGCTTAAATGTAACTACAGTATATTGTTACCATTTAAACCAGTAAGGCCCAGTTGCGTGATTGATAGTTAACTCAAGCTCAACTAATGGTTAAATGTCGTTACCAGCGGTTGAATATTTACAATTGTGTGTGTCTTGAAGTAATTGTCAGAAATAATGCTATTTTAATGTTCTCTTCAAAATACGTCACAAAATTGGCCCTAATTTATGTATTTTTTTTAAACACGTGTGTGTGTAATAAATAAAAATTCATTCATTCAACTTCACATCTAAACCTACATGTTTGGCATGCAGAATTTCAGACGCTAAAAAAGGACACGGAATAGTGTCATCCCAGAAATCAAATCATAAGTGAAAGAGGTTGGAAATAGGTTAAGGTAACTTGGCGATAAGAATATTTACATTTAAATGAACAAAATAAAATATTACCTGTATTCATGCGACAGGAAAAATGTGCCTCGTATAGGGCACCCATTCGGGTTCTTCAGTTTCCCGTTGAAAACTTTCTTGTACAGTTCAAAATTGTTCAAATTGACGGCCCCGTCGAAAGTTAGCATGATCATTTGCGGCGTCTGTCGAGTAATAAAACAAACTTTTATTTAAATACTCTCTGGGATTGTGTAATAATACGAATTTTTATTCTTAGCCTTTCACTTGGATTCATTTAAATTCCTGTCATTTAAATTGAAGCGAGCGGAGAAAATAATTAATACCCGTTAATACCTGTCAGGCATTGTTTCAAAATTAATCCGGTGTTACAATAGATAGGTACTTTAGTACTAATTTGATTAAAGCTAGGTACTTTAAGGCTTCTACTATTTATTTTAAGGTTTCTGCCCACTGCACTGAATCATCATGATACCAAGATCAAAAACGTGCAAAAACCTATATGTATACTTTCATTTTATTATAAACCCGTTTGTTTGAAAAATAGGTCCGTCCTCTCCCTTAACTCAGAGTGTTGTGTCTGTCTTTCCGTTCGGTTGTCTGAGCTGTATCTCATGAATTATAGTTGACTGAAGAATAGAAATTGTCAATGTAAACTATGCGATATGGTCCGTCTCAAGAACAAAAATATGTTGCATATAATCCATGTGATACGTGTTCGATTCGGACTATCTACTTTTGTCCATCTTTGGTGTAGTGACGACAGGTTTGGTGTAGTGACGACAGGTTTGGTGTAGTGGTTATATGGGAAACCGCTTCATTGAGACTTCGCCTGCGGGATACAGGGGCGTTGGGGGAGGCGATAGCGGGTCGCGCAAGGGGTGCGGGCGGCGCGAAAACACCCGCCCGCGCCGCTCACTAACCGCGCTCTCGTCTCCCCCCGCACCCCTTTGCGCCGCAGGCGAGGTTTCAATTTCGCGGTCTACCTAAAGAGCTCCTGACAGCTGTGCCAGCGGTCGCGGGTTCAAATCCCGCAAGGTGCAAATATTTGTGTGATGAGCACAAACATCATTTGTAGCTAAGTCATTGATATTTATATGTATTTAAGTATTCACGGGTGACACCCCCGTCATAATCGTTGCCTGGTATTCGTAACACGAGGAAGAAAATTCCTTACTTCGAAACCAAGATAATTTGTGTGTTGTCTGGCGTTATATTTATTATTTATTTATGTATCCCAATCTTTACATTATGCTTACCTCTTCAGGATCTATGCCTCCGGGTATGAGAGTGCCGTCTTTGGAACAGAAGCAGTACGGTAGCTGGCACTCGGCGGTGTCACACTTGGTTGCCAAGTCCAGAGGAGCCTCAGTGATTGGGGCTGGAGCTAAAAATACATTTTATTTTATAAATTAAATACTCACAGGTAATAATACCTTTTTTAAAAGAAAATTAATCCGACTTTGAAGATTAATTTTAAGATTTTTTGTGCTGCTTCTAAGAATTTTGTCTAAGGCAATCTGCAAAGATTTTAGGCATTTGAATGACGAAAAATGTTTCACTTTTCTTTTAATTTACTAAAGGTTTGGCTTTGAATTTTGTTATTATAACGATGCCTAATTTTATTTAGCTAAAAATTTTCACTCATAATTATAAAAAAGTTGTTTGACGCGTATATTATGTAATCTTAATTTGTTTTTCGAATCACCTCATAATTTGAATAAAACTTTTTTTCTTTCCATTGATAACACAAACAAAAGAAGGCACGTTTAATTTACCATGTCAAAATTACAGCTCAACAATTGGTTGTTTAAAATTAATTAGCGTCGAGAGTGGTGCGGCGCGGTGCGGTGGTGTTCAAAAATTCATCAAACGATCCATTGACGTCTGCATGTAGATTAGCTGTTTCAGTTAACGAGCTCGGCGAGCGATAGATACAAACTGCCCAGCTCACGAATGGTAGGCTTATTTCAACATAATGGACGTTGGGACATAATTAGCCGCCCACCTTAGTTTACATGCCAGTGTTAGCTCATTATACCTTGTAGTTTGCTGTATTGTGTTCTGTGTAGGTAATGTAAGCATGTAGACTTTGTGATAATTAGATAGAGTTTTTCTATGGAAATTTCAAATATTTCGTACAGCTCGTCTTTTAAATAGTTGAGGTGAGCTATCTGCACAGCAATAGGTACCTCCTAGGACTCTATAATTTTTCGAACATTAAAACTGATGCTGATAACAGCCAACATCAACCTACCTATTAAAAGTAACGCCTTATACTGACCGTGTGGTATAATTTTAGTCATTTCACCTAAGCACCTTCCTTGAGATTTGAGATTGCATAAATTTTCTAGAAATAGCATACAGCCAGCATGACCTGCCTTATACATAATATATTATGCTTTACCAAGCGCGTGTTTGTCAGCCCTGTCCCGTGTGAATGGTGATGAAGTAGGTATTATTCAGGTTGGCACTAAATAAATTATTCATGTTTTTCATAACACCTGCGAATCTGGAAATAGGACCTATCGCACGCCACTCACGTCCTTGCTTGAAAACTATATTCTAAGAGCTACTGAGGCGAGATTCTTTGGAAATAGAATAACTTTTAAAATAAATTCTCAACTTTAACGGAGTTTGCTCTTTACAATATAAATACCCGTGCCTTTAAAATGATAATCCCGTATTTTCTAGCCTCAGACGTTTTGCGAAAAATTCTTAGGAGTGCTGCCTAAGTAAGATGGCTTTTCCAAAATTCACCTTTGCTAGACGATTGTAGTTGATATTATCTGTCAAATTGTACTTTAGACGATAAGTAAAAGTGAATGTTTTTTTTAAGAATTTGCGAATCAGTAAGCTTCAGTGGTAATGGGTAGGGCACATAGCACGAAGAACTGATGGCCGGTGGGGCAGAAAAGTTCTAGATTAGAG
Organism: Pyrausta aurata; assembly: GCA_963584085.1. Lineage (NCBI taxonomy): Eukaryota > Metazoa > Arthropoda > Insecta > Lepidoptera > Crambidae > Pyrausta > Pyrausta aurata. Next base: position 7,781,542 of record OY757265.1, read on the forward strand.
ACCCTTCGTTCGACCAAAGGCGCAGCGTAAAACGTCCACCGACAAGATGGACCGACGACCGTAAAGATCGCAGGATCATACTGGATGCAGACCGCTCACAACCGGTCGCTGTGGAAAACCGTGGGGAAGTTCTATGTTCAGCAGTGGGCGTCCTTGAGCCGATAAGTAATCATGGTAATGATGAGCTTTATTAGCAAGCTTCCTACATTGTAAGCGCAGTCATGCATCTAAAGCCCATCACTGATATTGTAGGTTATTATAATTTTAATATAAAAATAATTCTGATGGTTGACTTAAATAAGTATTTAATATGGACTCACTTGTAGCGATAGGACCACATCTCGCTTCAGCTTTAAAAGTACAGAACTTGCTGATATCATCGAAGTACAGTCCTGAGGGGCATCTATTTATATACGGATACCCGTCGACGCACTGAAACCAAAAATAAGTTATGTATTAATTAAACCTTATATTATCGAAACCAAAAATCAGTTAATTATTAATTAATCCTTATATTATAGTCAGTATAATATATACAAACTTATCCCAAGTTTAAACGTTTTGTACTTTATTAAAAATTCTAAAATTAAATAGCTCAACAATCTCAGTGCTTAGTGAAGAGAATTACGAGTAAGTCCAGCCACGTCCAGCTAATAATAACTTTGATCATGGAAATACAAGGTTAAAGGATCTGCAAAAGAGTGGTGTTATTTATGATTTTAGTGTATAGGTATACAAATTTTAAACTTATAGATGTAAGTACTAATGCAGGTCTCAAAAGTAAATGCTGGAACCTTTACCCATTTGGGTTTTGTGTCTCTGTACTGTGTAAAATTATATTATTAATAACTGTGATAATAGACGATTGATTTCCCAAAAAAGGTTGTGTAATATAAAATGTAAATGTAGAGCAATTTGACCTACTCCTGTGTACATTATCCATTGCGATTGCCGCCTAATATTCAAGCGTGTAAATATTGATAGAGACATGAATTTTGTCATCAGAGTAGGCTCACTTGGCGATTAATATAATGTTCCGTGGCTAACCCTACTTCGTAGGAGAAACTGTGGGCGTTTTGCGATCTTGCTGTAATCCGTTCAAGTTCCAGGCAGTTCAATACCCAATATATTTTTTTTAACTTCCATGGTCACTAACATTAGAATAGTTAGATACCCACTCAGTTAGCTGAGTCGCCAAATTGGTATTGCGGTCAAACTTCAAAATAATGTTAAGTAATATCTTTCTCACTCACTCATATGGTCGTAATTAAGACATGGGAATTGGTCGCAATGAAGACATCGCAATACAAGAGTTACCAATCCATTCAAAAGCAGAGCAGTTTAACAAATTAACTCAAAGGATACGTAGCCTGACTGTTATTGTTACTTTACATACTACTCACTTTAGCGTTGTTTTAAATACAACTGTTTTCTTAGTGAAAAACTGTAACAAACTAATGTTCACTATTTTTTCATAATTTGATTGTTATAGCAAAGGCCTACTTACTATAAGTCAGCTATATGTATATGTGAAGGGTCTGAATCAAATATTCTGCTCCCATTTAAAGTTGTTCATGCGTGTCAAATAGAAATTAGCATGTACGGGTAATCTGTTGAGGGTTGTGGTTACCGCCGAAATAGTCTTATTATTCCGTTCATCCGTGTGGTTATCGAATTCTAACGCCGAGCTTAATTTCTAGAGCGATTGAATATATATATCCCATTTTAATACTATACTTTGTTAGGTTTTAATCTCTTATGACATAGGAATTTAAAAACAATACACGTTCCATGGAGCCAAGGTACTAAACAGTGCCATTTTCTAAAGAGCTAGACAGACTTTTGACTTTAAGTTAGATAAAAAAATGTGATGTAAAAGAACCAATAAGTAACGTGAAAGATTCCAAAAGGAGTCCTTTTATAACGAATGCTAGTATATCTTCAAAAATATACTTAGATGTATTAATTAATAAATCACAAAAGTCAGGGGTAATAAATCATCGTGTGATATTACTATAAATGACTTCCATATCTCGTAGCACAGCATCGGAGCCGATCGTATCGTCTTAATTAATATCTACCTATACGAAACTTTCATTATCTATCTGCCTTCAGTGATTTATCTGAGAAACGACCCTTTTGTTAAGCAATTAATTAAAGACGCTCAAATTTAATTAAGATCTCCGTAAGAATAGACTTCAGTACGGTTTAGCCGGCTTATAAAAGAAGTACTTACCTACAGTTATTCATAGATAAAGATTTCTAACTGAAAGCAATTTTTTATGAAATTAAGTTAAAGCAAAATCTTTTCCACAATTTTTGCCTTTAAAATAAGCAGATAAGTCGTACGTCAAACGATTACAAATTGTCTACCTAAAAAGAAGAAATCGAGAAATAGCGAAAAAATTAGAATTTTAAACACGTCTTGCCAGGTCAGACAATGTTGTGAGAACGCTGGTACTGGTTATTTTATTGTAGGTATATTTTATTTTAATTCTCTTAAAATTCTCGGAAAGAATCCAATTGTTTAAGTCGCAATGACTTTACTTTTAGAAAAGCCATATTGGCGTTGTGTCTCCGTTGTAGGTATAGCACAACTGAGTTAGGAAGGCAAAGGGAAGCGCTTTCTACCGACCGGGTGCTATGGCCGGGGACCAAGGTCCAATGTTTACCGTCTTGGTTTATTCATGTGTAGTTATGTCCGTTCTAAATCTTTAATATCGCGGTTCAGTCTCCGTACATCGACTAACAGCGCCATCTAGTCGTGTCGGGCCGAGTCAGCGTGTTACAATGATATGTAGTGACATCGGTTGATCATAGATGTCGCTACACACTCGTATCCGTTGCACACGTGTTCCGATGATGCAACGCATAGCCGTTCAGATTTATTAGTAGGTTAAAACGACGGAGCTGCACCGCTTTGACGTCGCAGCGTCGACTCTACGCAACGGAGACGCAACGCAACACCAGTGTGGCTTTGCCCTGGTACATATACTTTAAACAAATGGACAATTAACACTTAGATTTCATCTAATAGATACTACTCTACTTTTAATTCACATAGTAAACAATACCCACCAAGATAATACTATTGAGGACACTTTACTATCCAATCTGTTTCATTCATATTCATGTCATGATTCTCCATATAAAAGCTGTTTATTACATAAAAAAATGTCAGTGCGACGAGACGAAAACGTGTTAACCATTGACGCGTCTTTATCAGACATCATATAATTCCCTGGTGTTCCGTATGATTAATAATATAATTTTACATTTTACAATATGCTATTTCAATTAAAAAGGGGAATTCGAAAACTATAGTCTTGAATAAAAACTAAATGCTTAGGTACTACAATTTTGGTCTAATTTTCGATACAAATTACATTGTCTTAATCGATGTACTACGAGTATATTATTATTATTATTTGTACTAGTTCTTCTGGAATGGCAAACTGTGGTAATTATTGTAAATAGTTATTTATCATCATCATTAGAGACGAACTATCTGAGCTATTAGAAGTTACTTATACTTAAAGCTGGTTTGCACAATCAAGCTCGCTAAGTAGATTTTTTATTTACAGCATTCCTGGTTAATGGTCAAAAACCGGTTCAACAACACAGTTAAATGTCAATACGACAAGTTGACATGATTTAAGTAAAGTTTTTAACTATGACCATTAGTCAAAATAACGACACTTTTGGTGTTTCTTTAGCGCTCCTGGCTTCTGCGCCACTGGTCGCGGGTTCTGATCCCGCAAGGGGCGAATGTTTGTGTGATGAGCACGAACATTTATACCTAAGTCATGGATGTTTGTTCATATTTAGGTATTTATGGGTAACGGTCCCGTCATAATCGTTCTCTGGTACTTCGTAACACAAGGAAGAAAATTCTTTACTTAAAAACAGACATACCTACCTGGTGCATATTTATTTAAATTAAAATTTCAAAGTCCTATTTGAAAAAATTAAAAGTGATGTGTAATAGACAATATTGTCACAATGTTTCTTTTAAAACTATTTACTTATTATCACGATAACAATTTAACTTCCTATGGAGTAATGACCAGATAATAGGCACTTAGTAAGTAGTTCCGGTTTTATTTAATTGTCTTAAGCATAACATTTAAGTCTCATGATGTACTCGTAACACTGAACTATGAATTAATATTCGCAGTGTTTGACGTAACATTAAGCAAATGAGTGGCTTGGAAGTAAATAATATTAATGACTATCGTTGTGAATAAAGTAGCTGTTCTGGTTTAAAAGGTATTACCCGGCATGTAATTGAAATTACGTTGATTGCACATTGTTACTATCTTGATAATATGACTACCTATATAAAAAAGGTTTAAAAAACTTGGATACTAACTAAACACACGGAAGGACATCAAACTACACAAAAATCTATCGAAATATCTAAAATGATATATGTGTTTACTGTGATCCACATTCTCTTGAAAAATTGCGATAGATTTTTTGAATGATTATGTGGGTTGATGACGTGCACCTTTAATTCTTACAATAACTTTATTTAACCATAGTAAATGGATACATGGTGTGTTACCTGATAGAAACGCCGGCAAGTGGCGGGGTCTGCAAAGTTCCCGTTGCCTTGCGTGCCCTCTGGACAAACAAACTGCTCCTCCTTGTCTTTTTGACACCTCACTGGAACCAATTAAGATGCATATTACAGCACATACCTAAGAGAGATATTTTTTTAAGCATTGGAACCGAAAAATGCAATAGGTGCAGTTAGACTCTAGAGCTCTAGAGCTAGGAAATTGGTCTTGAAAAATCGGTCGCCTCAGACATTTTTTTTCTTCTTTTTCAGAGGGTTTTATTTTGCTCTTTTGGATTTTCAGTCTTTCTGAAACTCAGTTTGGAACTCAGAAGTTTTCTACCCAAATTTAATAATTGCCATAAGTTCTTGAATAAATGTGTTTTCCGTCACGAATTTAAAATAATAAAAGTTATCATATTTCGAGAGTTAATTTTTCGTAATAAGCCACGCGGTGATCGTTTATGTAATTAATAGTTTAATTACGCACCTTTTGTAATTAATTAATTTACACGCACAGTCAGACCGCAGAGCGTTTTATGGTGTTTGGTAATAGCATTCCATGCTGCTATATCAGTCTCAAAATGTCTAACCATTACTATTTCGTTGTATCCATTGTAATTATAATTTCGCTGATAGTGAAAGTGTTAGATTTCATGTATTTTATGATCCACCTTAATCTATACCAGTATTTTCACAGCTAAAATGCTAGGAAGTCACGACTTCCAATTGCTCTGACATAAGCATTGGTCTCTTGAAAACTACCATGAAAGTTCAACCAGTTTCGCGCTATGAAGAGAACATTACTCTACATTATAGACTCTACGACTTCCATTTTGTATTCGGATTCAGTAAACAACTGAACCTAGATAGCCTATAGTGTTTTGTTGCACTAGGTACCTCAATCCTCAAATAAATCACTAGAATCAGTAGTAATAGCTCACATATTGCTGCAATAAAAGGTTCCCTTGTGACTTTACTATCGATATATGTTAACGGCTACCGTCCATTTCTGTACTTTCAATGCTGTTCTGTATGTACGTATCCGATAAAGTTCGTTTACGAAAAACTTTCCGTATCTGGTATGAAATTCTATTGTTTTTTATCTTGCCATATTCGCAACGTTAGCTTTACCTACATCTATACCTATTAATCGTTTATCGTTGAAGAAAAAAATAGATTCCCAGAAAACAAAAGGAGACCCGAAAACGAACGATTCAAAGGCATTAGCGATATTTTTAATAAATACGCGGGGATGGCGTTCCAGCAATTCGTGAATAACAGGAGCGACGTGCATAGAAACCGAGATGAATGGGCATGCCGACGCCATGGATTGGCTGATAATGATATAGGACATTTTCCCAGTTTGACCTTGGATGTTGGGTCCAATAAATGAGAATTGCTAGCACACACAACACAAAAACGGGAGTCACTTTATACATTTTAACACGACGCGAAGTTCAAGAGATTTTAAACCACGACCGTACCTACAAATTTTTTGCATTGGAAGAGTTACCTATGATAGTGGTATTTTTTCAGGACCAAACTACGTTCAGGTTTGAAAGTGATTTTAGACAGACTGTTAGTTATGTAATTGGTAGAAACAAGAGCTTGTTAAGCTGAACACAGCGGAATCTGGAGTAAATCTTATGGTTGTTTTAACTAAAAGTGAGCAAGTAATGGTAACTGTACCTAAATCAATGTAAGCACCTAGGCATAATATGTCAGTAGTATAGTGTAGGCATAAATTTATGTAATATTTGAATATACCCCCTCTTTAAAAGGCACATCGCAAGCTTTAGAAACAAAGTAAGTACCTACGAATACAAGTCACCCAGCCTAATGTTCAAACTTTTCTAATATTTATGTCTTGAAACAATTCAACCCGGCGCGCGGCTGTCGCATTCTTTCGAAATACTATCAACGACCTTTCCAGACGGACTGTGATTCGTGTCGTGTTACAGGACTCAAATTTGAAATTCTGATAGATAAGTAAAGATGATGTTCGGAATTTGACTCCTTGTTTGAATACGGTGAAAATTATGAGTTCGTAGAAATTGCTCACATTTTCTTTGCAATTTCAGTACCTAAATGACTTTCATGAGAATTTACGGAAGCGACGTAAAATTAAGCATTTCTTTAAAACTGATTTAGAGACAAAAGATCCTTTTAAAGAGTAACTATTTGAAGATTTTTCCAACGATAGAACAGCAACTGCAATCTCAGCATATTTCAGATTCATATTCGAAGTCTGACAAAGGCATATTTAAGGTAATCTGTCTTTCTACTATTTTAATAGTTACCTTCAAGTCAGATTCTCATCATTGTTAAATGTCAACTCACTTATTCAAGGTAATGATCAAACTGTAGGTATATCTGCAGACCTCTTACATTCATAGGTGGTTTTTAAATTCAAGTCTTAAAAGGACAGACCGGACAGAAATCAAGTTTGTATGCCTAGCTATGTGTAAGCACCCATACATAAGCAGATATTACCTAATATTACGACTTACATGTCGTGTAGAGAAGATAAGATATTTAAGTAACATAAAGCACGCAATCTCTCAAAAGAAGTGACAATGGCATACACAATTTTTTGAAACTTTACGGAAATTTTAAAAAATAATCAGAGTGTAATAAGTAAAGTTACAAGGATTGGTATTAAATTTAAGACCGTCGTTTCTTTAAGGATATTAATAACTTCGCAGGTAGATAAGTCAATATCCTCGGTCACATACAGGCCCAACCGGTCATAAACCTCAATGTCAAGTGAAAGAAGTGCACATAGCACTACGAATTTCAATTAGGGACCTACTGCTAACTAACGGATGGATATGTAGGTGCTTTCTACGCTTGGGTAAATTATGAAAATAATATAAATAGACTGGAGCCTTCCCACACAAATATGAACTTTTCTCACACTTTCACATCATTAAAAGTTATCTGCCAAAACTCGTACCTATCTAACTTGCAAATAGCTTTCACTGTATCATTTCGCGGTAACAGTTACGTGCGAGTTAACAAATTGATCGGCGTATCGCTTGCATAAGGTTACGAATTACGCGTCTGTTGCGTCAAATTAGTCCTAAACCAAACATATTTTTTGGAACACTTAAGAAAAGTTTTGACTGACCGTTTCCGATTATGGCACAGATAAGTAGTATTGTTAAGTATGGCAGGTTAGCCATGGCTGTCCGCGCTCCGTTCACTAGCGACATGGCACCTTTCACTGCCGCGCGCGCACTGTGAGTCGATGCGATGCTCATGCGCAGGCTGCCATCACCAGCCGACCTCCGGGGCCGGCTTTCTCCTCAAGCCCTCTGACACTGACGTCAAAACTGTATCTCATCTTTGATTACGTTCAGGGCAGTGTGATGCACATTAATGCTTAATGTAAGGCATCAATCAAAGTACATAAGAAACCAAACTTAATACCTAATCCTTCTTAATAGCATTATGAACTTCATTGAATCTCTGGTAATGCTTGAGATAGACTATGTTGGTCGTTGCACCTACATAATTGGTAATACGGAAATACTTTCAGGGTCTTTTCCGGAAACTTCAGTAATAGTATAGTGTTACCGAAAGTCTTAATACCTAATAGGGTCAAATTAAAATAAAAACATGTTTCGCTAATTTATTAGGTTAGTGATACGTAATATCATTTTTATAATAATATCTATGATTTTAGTGAATGAATTATTTATTTTATATTTATTTTAATGGCTTCAGACTAGAATCAAACCCCAAACCAGTTTTCTATCTATCTACTCTCTCTCTCTCTCTCCATTCTTTAACTACGCCTCTCGTAGGTACTCTGCCGGCTACTCACTCATCTACCTAAGAAAAGAACTTTCGTTAGACTCTAACTAAAGTCGGTAAAGCAGCCTCAAAAAACTATTGAAAGTTATTGAAAAACAGATCAATCATCATCATAAGGGTTGACCGTGTAGGTAAGTACTACACATTGTGCTGTGCTGAAGGTTTTTAGATGCACGTAAGATCGTTAGGATGTTTTCTTATTTTCTTCTTGTGCTGCTTGGCCTACTGTTACTTTTTCAAGATAAGGACACGCTACCCAGCGCTTTCAAGCATATTTATTTATTTTTTAAACTTGTACGGCAAGCACTTTCATAATCATAAATCACGTACTATACCTACCTACATACCACCGGGTCTCTCTTAGTTCTATTATGCAATGCAATGCAATAGTTGTCAATTTGATGTGAACCTACAAAGTGTAATATTATGCTTCGCTAAAAGCTGATCAATAATAATTTCACGTCAGCAGCACTGCGCTGCAAAGTACAAGTAGGTAAGCCAGCGCTTATTTCAGCGGTTCGCCGTGCGTGCGACTAACGTCACACCGTGTTTGTTTCTGAACGAAACGCCGGCCGACGTGTCGTTGTCAAATTTGTGTGTCAAATTGACGTTTCTCCATCCATCGTCTGGCGATCTCATCGCAATTTAATTCGTAAAAAAGAATTAAATGATTCAATCTTAGATTCAGAAAAGTGGTGTTTTAAGTGGATGGCCAGTTCCAAAGTTTTCTACAATGACGACATTACGTGAACGTCAACTCAGTAAGCAGATATTCTTTGACAAACAATCGTTGTATTGTGATGACCTTTTTCTTCAAATTATTCAATTACCACTTGTTTTAGATGCTTTGAAGCAAATGCTGAATTTAAATCAACCCCTAACTAAGGGTATAGCGAATGAACCCACCTGGAAAGTGCTTATTTACGACAGAATTGGCCAAGACATCATATCTCCTTTGATATCAATAAAAGAACTTCGGGAACTAGGAGTGACTTTGCACGTGTAAGTAGTCGACTTGGTGACGTCAAATGCATCTGTTGAAACACCAAATTACCTTAATTACACTAAAATTCTTAAACTGCAGTTTTCTGATTCATGTTTATGTTGTAATAATCACATGCTATGCTTGTTGCTTTCAGACAACTGCACTCAGACCGTGATCCTATCCCAGAGGTGCCTGCTGTATATTTCTGTTCTCCTTCAGAAGAAAACCTGGGTAGAATATGTCAGGATCTTGATAATGGGATATATGATCAATACCATTTGAACTTTATTTCACCCATCACAAGGCAGAAATTGGAAGACTTAGCTGCGTCTGCTATCCAATCCAACTCTGCTGTAAACATCCAAAAAGTTTATGATCAGTATTTGAATTTTATATGCCTTGAAGATGACCTTTTTATTATGAAACACCAGCAATCAGATTTATTATCTTACTATGGTAAATATTTCATTACTTTCATCTATAGTATTCCCAAAAAACCTTCTTTGACATCTTTATAACATCTGTTTATTTAATTTCTCGTCGGTTTTATGAACATGTAATATGATACCAGTTTATTTTAATTCCAGCTATCAACAAAGGTGACACTAAAGACACTGAAATGGAAGCTATCATGGATAATATAGTTGAAAGTTTGTTTTCAGTGTTTGTCACACTAGGTAAGCTTATTTTTATCAATAAACCATCCATGATAATTTTTTTAACCGAGTGACAATCAAGTTCTACAATAATAATGTGCCTATATTACTGACATTTGAAGGAGAAAATCAATGTAAAAAAAACTAGGCAAAAATTTATTTGTGAGTAACTCAAATCCTGTCATACTATTTTTACTTTTCCAGGTAATGTCCCCATTATCAGGAGCAGTAAAGGCAATGCTGCAGAAATGGTAGCCAAGAAGCTGGACAAGAAATTGAGAGAGAACCTTTGGGATGCTAGAAATAATTTATTTCATGGCAACACTGGCCAATCTGGCTCATTTAGTTTCACCCGGCCTATGCTTATCCTGTTAGACAGGAATATTGATATGGCCACACCTCTGCATCACACATGGACATACCAGGCGTTGGCCCATGATGTTCTAGATTTGTCACTGAACAGGCAAGTACTTAACATTCAAGATAAGAATAGTAAAATGTAGCTTTTATTAAAAGTGTAGTCAGCACTTATCAATGAGAAAAGGAGGTTTTTTGTAAAAGCAATTTAATTAAAAATATAAACCCAATAAGTTTCATACACTAACAGTCTATGCACATCACGCACCAACTGCAAGTGAATTTATTTCTCCAAAATTTTAGACAAATGTGTTATTTTCAGCTTTACAGTAATTTTTAAAAGTTGTTTAATATTTGAAATATTTTTTTCTTGATTTTTAGTTGTCACCCATACTTAAAAATTACTGAACCGATTTTGATGAGACTCAAATTATTTTTGGAAATATTGAAACATAAATTGATATTCTCTGATTGCTATTTTATTTTATATTTTCAGGGCAATGGTACCCGAGAGCACAGCTGTCGCAGTGTCTGGGCAAAAAACGAAAACCCGAGTATGTGATCTGGATTCTAGAGACCCTTTATGGGCTGAGCACAAGGGCAGCCCGTTCCCTACTGTTGCAGAAGCTATTCAGGAAGACTTAGATAAATACAGGTAAAGTATATTGTGTCTATTATTTCCTTGTATCCTTTACAAATTTTTTAACAAAGTATAACAGTTCTAAGGGCCTGTTTTACCATCAACAAATAAACATTAACCAACAAATAATGTGGAATGTCATTTCCTATGAGCGATGGACAGAATGTTACTTGTTAGTAAAAAGACCATAAATGAACTGAATTTCTGATATTACATACATTGACTGCGCAGGAGCGAGCGACCAGGCCTCTGTGACAGGTAATGCTACTGGAAGCAATCAAAGTAAAAAATACATACAACAGGCTTTTCACCCCGGCCTATTTACGCAACGAACTAGATCCTTCTCACAGGGGAGTCCAGCACGTGAAAAGGAAAATCTGCCTCTCTCGGACTCACCATCAGAGCGTAACTCTACTAGCAGTGACTGCCAGCCTTCATGGCAAAGAGCACCAACACAACGCAACCACAAACGAAAAGGAGAAAGAAACAGCCCACCAAACTCAAAACGACACATAAGTACACAAGGCACAAGTACCACAAACAGATTTAGTGGTCTCCCAATAGACCTAACTGATGAAGAACCAATAGAAAGCCAGGCTGCTCCACCTAAAAAAAATCATAAACCGCCACCAATAATCCTCTACGGCATAGATAATCTTTCGAGTCTAACAGAACTATTAGACAAAAGTGTACCGAGTGGAACTTACTCATACAAGATTATTAACAGGGATCAACTGAGGATCGTCACACAGTCTACTGAAATATACAAAGACCTTATAGAGCACATTCGAAATAATGGCCTAATTGGTCACACCTTTACACCGAAAGAGAAGAAGTGCTACAGAATAGTAGTTAAAAACCTGCACCATACTACACCAACAGCAGCTATTATCGAAGAAATAGAAAGGACTGGCAACAAAGTCAGAGGAGAAATAGTATGTGCCATATCCAAAAAGAACAAGAAACCATTAAACATGTTCTTCGTTAATGTAGAACCCAGCCCCAACAACTCTGACCTAAAAAACATACAATACATCTACCACACAAGAGTTAGGATCGAGGATCCCCGGAAATCTAACGACATACCCCAGTGCGCCCGTTGCCAGCAGTACGGACATACCAAGAACAACTGCATGCGCCCATATCGATGCGTTAAATGCGCAGAAGGGCACAAGACTACCGATTGTCCTAAAAAGGATAGGAATACTCCGGCAACCTGTGCACTCTGTTTCGGCAACCATCCAGCAAACTATAAGGGATGTCAAGTATATAAAGAAATACGAGCACGTAAAATGAACCAACTTACAAACCGCAAAACACTACGACCATCTCAAAAGTTGCCCATTCCACAGCAACACGAATTTCCACCACTCAAAAGCACAAAAAACCAGTGTGATGAAAGCAAACCAGATGATAGCTCGACACACGACGCCAAAAAGAAAAAGGCATACTCTACAGCTACTCGACGCCAGGAAAGAAAAACAGAGGATGCACATCCCCAGCCAACAAGTTCACTCGAACAAATTATAATTAAACAATCTGAAAAAATTGATATACAGTGTGTCCGCCGGGAGATTTTTTTGTTTAAAATCTCCTTGCGGCCGAACGGAATGCATGAGAGGGGCGCGGGGGGTACCGATCGGAGCGTGAGCATTGCGGACGCACTAGTCACGATGAGTCAGTGGCAGGGCTCGCATCGCGCGTTCGCAGTCGAGGCGTACTTTAAGGCTGGCGATTCTCTACTCGGAGCAAGGCAGAAGTTTTGTTCACTCTACAAAATTCGACGTGTAAGTGATGGGCCGTCCACCCAACTAATTTTATCGTGGGTACAAAAGTTTCGGAAAACGGGTTCGACATTGAATATCCGTCTACCGGGTCCATCAACTTCTGTGGCGACTCCCGAAAACGTCAGTATTGTGCGAGAAGAAATTCAGAAAAATCCACGGAAGTCTGTTAGGAAGGTGGCAGCTTCTACTGGCCTAAAAAAAACAACAGTTCATAAAATATTGAAGTGTCAACTCAAGTTCCACCCATATAAATTACAAATTGTGCAACAATTAAAAGACGGAGATTGTTTGGCAAGGAAAGTTTATGCCAAAACGATAATTGAGCGATTTGGGACGCCTTCGCGACTAGGCAATATTTTTTTTAGCGACGAAGCCCATTTTCACCTAGAAGGGTATGTAAATAAACAGAATATGAGATACTGGTCGGAGTCAAATCCAAAAAAACTCCACCAAAAATCATTGCACAGTCCAAAAACAACAGTGTGGTGCGCGATATCAGCAAGGGGAATAATCGGGCCATTTTTCTTCGACGCTAACGAAACTGTGACCTCTGAGAAGTATTGCGCAATGATAGATAACTTTTTAGTACCAGCCCTGCAGAATTTTGATGGGTACAATAGCTGGACCTATTTTCAACAAGATGGCGCCACTGCACATACGGCTAGAGCCTCTATGAGCAAAGTTAGGAGCATTTTCCCTGGAAAAGTAATCAGTAGGTTTGGCGACATTCCCTGGCCCCCGAGATCACCGGATCTTACCCCCTGTGACTTTTTCCTGTGGGGGTTTCTAAAATCCAGAGTGTACAATAATTCACCAAAAACTATTGAAGCCCTCCAAAAAAATATTCGACGTGAAGTCCAAGCCATTTCGCCAGAGCTCTGCCAGCGTGTTTTTGCCGATATGCGGTACAGACTCGATGAGTGCTTACGACAAAACGGTAGCCATTTAGAAGGTGTTATTTTTAAGAAATAATGTCCGCATAATTCAGCTTCTTGAAAAATAAATATTTTTTATTATTGTATGCATTGTTTATTTTATATGATTTTTTAAAGCCGAAAATCTGCCGGCGGACACACTGTATTAATACAGCAAATGGGCACCCTACTAGGATTGCTCACGACACTCATAGCCCGGCAGCAAAAATGAAAGTTCTACGAATTGCCACGTGGAACATCAATGGCCTTGCGTCTAACAAATTGGAAGTGGAAGTATTCCTAAGTCAAAATAAGATTGATATCCTATTAATCTCAGAGAGCCACCTAACTAAGGAAAGAAAAATTACGATAAATGGATATAATGTGTACTATGCTAGCCACCCCGATGGCACGTCGCACGGCGGAGCTGCAATAATAATAAGGGAAAGTATAAAACAACACTTGCTCTTCAATCTCCAACACCCATACCTCCAAGCTGTGGCAGTCGCAATAGATGACTGGCAAGGAACACTTGACGTTGCTGCTGTGTACTGCCCACCTCCACATAACATCCAGGAACACATGTTTACTGATTTTTTCTGCAAACTTGGACGAAGATTCATCAGCGGTGGTGACTGGAACGCCAAACATATTTTCTGGGGTTCAAGACTAACTACCACACGAGGTCGAGAACTGAAGAAAGCAGTAGATATAAATTCTCTCACGGTACTTTCTACTGGAGAACCAACCCACTGGCCTACTGATCCCAAAAAAACTCCTGATCTTATTGACTTCTTCATCTCAAGGGGAACGTCAGAGCTCTACACTAAGATAGAGTCATGCCTGGATGGAACGTCTGATCATACTCCCATAATCTGTACACTGAGCACCACTGTCATCTGGAGACAACCACCTGATACCCTATACAACAATAAGACCGACTGGGAATCCTTCCGCCACTATTTAGACAAAAACATAAAATTGTCAATTAGACTCAAAACGGAAGAAGATATTGAGAGCGCCACACAGTACGTCACTAACTTAATCAAAACGGCAGCATGGTTATCTACACCACATTTTGATCGCAAAACACAAACACAAGATGTGTCTACAGAAATAAAAAAAATGATAGCTAAAAAGAGAAAGCTAAGACGTCAGTGGCATACAAGTAGAAACCACTCGGACAAAAGAGCACTCAACAAAGCGCAGAAAGAATTAAAACAGATGCTTAGAGACAATGAAGACAAAACCCTTCAGGATAAGCTAATAACATTGTCACCACATAAAGCTGATGATTACTCGCTTTGGAAGGTAACAAAGAATCTAAAAAGACCAAAAGAGTATATACCTCCTCTTAGACGACCAAATGGCTATTGGTCCAGGAAGCCTGCAGAAAAAGCGGAGTTATTTGCGGAGTTTCTTAAAGAATCCTTTAAACCAAATGATCCTGATCCTATGTACCCAGAGGAAGAAATCGATAAAGTGTTGATGACTGATCAACAAATGTCGCTCCCATTGAATTTGGTAACACCGGGAGAGATCAGAAAACACATAATGAAATTAAAATCTAAGAAAGCCCCGGGATTCGATCTAATAACAGCCGAAATATTGAAGCAGCTACCAAAAAAAGGAATAGTACTCCTTGCGATACTATTTAAATCAATTCTGAGACTACAGTACTACCCATTACTCTGGAAAATATCGGTTATAACCATGGTCGCCAAACCTGGAAAGCCTCAAACAGAAGTAAGTTCGTATCGACCCATAAGCTTGCTCCCTGCTATCTCAAAACTGTTTGAAAAACTGCTCCTCCAAAGACTCCTACCAATATTGGAGGAACAAAACATAGTGCCGAGTCATCAGTTTGGATTCCGCGAGAACCATGGCACTATAGAGCAGATCCACAGAGTGGCGCACACTATCCGCCAAACCCTTGAAAGAAAGGAGTTTTGTTCTGCTGCGTTCTTGGATGTACAGCAAGCGTTTGATCGGGTGTGGCACAAGGGTCTCCTATGTAAATTAAAGTTGTGCCTACCAAACACCGGCTACATGCTTCTAAAATCTTATCTCCAAGATCGCATGTTCCAAGTCAGAGTCGGAGAAAGCCTGTCACCTATATGTAACATAGAAGCTGGAGTACCCCAGGGATCTGTGCTGGGCCCAGTCTTGTATACAATATACACTTCAGACCTACCTACTTCAGATGAAACGGTAATCGCTACCTATGCTGATGATACTGCTCTACTCTCAAGCCACAAAGACCCAAATATAGCCTCCATGAAACTACAGGAACATATGAACAAAATTGGAACTTGGCTTAAAAGTGGAGAATTAAGGCAAGTGCGACTAAATCCACACATGTCACTTTTACTCTAAAAAGAGGAGACTGTCCACCTGTAAAGTTGGATGGAGCAATCTTGCCCCACCAGGCGGCAGTCAGATATTTGGGTATGCATCTTGACAGAAAACTTACGTGGAAAGATCATATTAAAGCCAAAAGGGACCAGGCAAACAAGAAACTAAGAGACATGTACTGGCTGATAGGAAGACAATCGTCACTTAAATTGGAAAACAAGATTCTAATCTACAAAAGTATAATCAAGCCAGTCTGGGCATATGGTATAGAGCTTTGGGGATCGGCAAGCCACTCCAATATCGAAATCCTCCAACGCTTCCAGAGTAACGCATTGAAAACCATCGCTTGCGCTCCATGGTTCACAAAAAATACTGAAGTTCACGAATATCTGGAAATGCCTACTGTCAAAGAACAGATAGAAAAGTCTTGTAAAACTTACAAACAAAGATTGGAACTCCATAGAAATTGCTTGGCAAGGTCTCTCTTGAATACGGACAGAAATGTATTCCGTCTGAAAAGGTCAAGACTAGGTTCAATCTGATATTGAAGCTACATTATTATACGAGATGTCGCATCATAGGACGTGATTTATCTCCAAAAATAAAAATAAAAAATCCATCACATTTAATTAAAGCTGTCTGGCTGATCGTAAATAGTTAAAAAAAAAAATAAAAAAAAAAACACATTGACTGACTTTCAATAGAAATGGTTTATGAGTTAACATACGAGAAAGTGTTCCTATCCTTATATTTTACCTATAGTACGTTTTTCATTGCTGGTTGGATATTGTAAATAATCTTGACAACCCTTATAAACAAAATGGTTCATTTTAAAGTAAGATAAATACAAAACTCTCAACCTATATAAGTAATTCATATTGAACAATGAGATTTTTTAAATCAAATAGTTA
This sequence comes from Pyrausta aurata, assembly GCA_963584085.1. Taxonomy (NCBI): domain Eukaryota; kingdom Metazoa; phylum Arthropoda; class Insecta; order Lepidoptera; family Crambidae; genus Pyrausta; species Pyrausta aurata. The sequence continues at coordinate 7,798,530 of OY757265.1, forward strand.
ACTTATTTTATTTTACTGAAATTAGTTTAAAAGTTATTAAAAGATTGGATACAATATTCGTCTTGACAACATACACACACAAAAATTCAGAATGACCTGACCTTTTGCAAGCACGACATATTTAATCCTCTTCATGTTTAACTTGACTGCACTTTTGTACCTAGCACATAATATTTACAGGAGTTCAGAAGCAGAGGTCAAAAAACTCAAGAGCTCGATGGGCCTCGACGCTGACAGCGATCTAGCGTTGAGCCTCGTCAGCGACAACACGCAGCGCTTGACCAGCGCTGTCAACTCGCTGCCCCAGCTTATGGAGAAGAAACGGCTCATTGATATGCACACCACTATTGCTACAGGTGAGAGAGTTATATATGCTAGATATCTGTTGTGATATGCAAATATCAGGTTGTTCAGATCTTTACAATTGAATACCTCGTGATATTTAGGGTATCTGTAATGGAATAAATGAATTCAATCAATACCAATTTGAGACTATAATATGAAGGGTTTCAATTGCATCAGCCAGCTACCAGAATTGCTATTAATTATATAGTTGAATTTTAATTAAAATTAAATTATTAAATCTACACGATTCTGCCCTTTCACTAAAGTGGTTCTTTCCTTTTTAGGGTTCCGTAGCCGAATGGCAAAAAACGGAACCCTTATAGTTTCGTCAAGTCTGTCTGTCTGTCTGTCTGTCTGTCTGTCCGTCCGTATGTCACAGCCACTTTATTCTGAAACTATAAGCATCACATAGCTGAAACTTGGTAGGTAGGTGTATTCTGTTTACCGCTTTCCGATTCAGATACAAAAAGTGAGAAAAAATAATATTTAAGGGGGGGCTCCCATACATGAAACTAAAACCTAAAAATTTTTTTTTACTCAAACCTATGCGTGTGGGGTGTTTATGTGTAACATATACTTATTTGTGCTCCATAGACTAAGTGTTTCTTCTTAAGAAAGAATAATAAAAAGGAATCACTTCCGTTTCCGCAAGCAAGATGTAGTTTAATTTATCACATGGTGTCAGAAGAAAATTAAATTTAAATGGATTATAATAAACAGTAAAGTAAGCAAAGAAGGAATGGAAACGTCCACAATGATGGTGCCTCCAAGAGGGCTAGTTCTAGCAGGAAAAGATTGCAATTGGGAACGTTTTAAAATGCAGTTCTTGATTTATATAATGGCGGCGGGGTTTGGTAAGGAGACAGAGGAAGAAAGAAAAATTGCCATCTTCCTCAATTGCGCCGGTGAGGACGCTTTAGATGTGTACCAAACTATGCCAGAGAAGCCTAAAACTCTTAGTGAATTGTTAACTCACTTTGATGAGTACACAGAACCTCGAAAGTCCATAATAATGAAGACTTACAATTTCCTAAATTTGAAACAAGAAGAAGGAGAGGAAATAGAAAAGTTCATTACTAAGATAAAAAAAGAAAGTGTGGGTTGCAAGTTTGAAACTATAAAAGACAGAATGGAGGCTATGATACTGATTTTAGGAGTAAGAGACTCGGGGGTAAAGGAAGTTTTACTCAGGGAAGAGAATTTAACGTTTGAAAGGGCTTGTCAGATTTGCAGGAGCTCAGAAGCAGGAAAAAACAATATGAAAACAGTTGAAGAAAAAGCAAAAGTAGATATGTTGAAAAAAACTTACTGTAATCAGTGCACTAGGTGTGGAAGAAGTCATGAAGAAAAGAAATGTTTTGCCTATGGAAAGAAGTGTGCCAACTGCGGTAGATACAATCATTTTGCAGCTATGTGCAGGAGTGTTAGGAGACAAGATGTTCAAGAAAGGGGTAAGACTAACTCATGGAGGAATCCGAAAGTAGGCTGCAATGTGCTGGATGAAAAACAAGAAGAGGAAGAGGTTGAGTTTCACCTAGATGGATTGAGTAGCATTGATTGTTTAGAAAAAGTTCAATGGAAGGAAGAAATAGAAGTTGAAGGAACGAAAGTTAACTTCAAGTTGGACACAGGAGCGGAATGTAATACATTGCCTTTAGGTATTTTAAAAAGAATTTGTCCATATGCTCGCTTGCAGGTTTGCAATTCAGTTTTAGTAGCTTATAATGGGGAACAAATAAAGCCTGTAGGTAGGGTTAGTTTAAACTGTGTTGTCAAAAACAAAAGTACAATGGTGTGTTTTAATGTTATTGATTTGTCAGTGCAACCTGTGTTAGGGTTGTCAGATTGTATTAAACATAACTTGGTAAAGAAAATAGATAGTTTACAAAGTATTCAAAAAGAGAAAGAAGAATTTGTTATTAAAAATAAAGATGTGTTTGAAGGTTTAGGCAAAATAGGTACATATAAGATACAGTTGAAAGATGATTCAGAGCCAGTAGTGAAACCAGTAAGGAGAGTGCCTGATTCTATTAAAGAAAGGCTTAAAACAACCTTAGATAGGTATGAAAAAGCAGGTTATATAGAGAAAGTTAGTCAACCTACAACATGGTGTAATAACTTAGTTATTGTTGAAAAACCAGACAAGTCTTTGAGACTTTGCTTAGATCCCAAGGAGTTGAATAGTTGTGTTAAGAGGGAACGGTTTTACATACCTTGTCCAGAAGAACTTTATAATGGCTTAGCAGGTAAAGAAGTTTTCTCTGTTTTGGACCTAAAAGATGGTTTTTTTCAGATCGAGCTTGAGGATAAGGAAATGTGCTGCACATTCAGTACACCGTTTTCAAGGTACAGGTTTCTTAGAATGCCGTTCGGAATTTGCTCAGCTCCAGAAGTTATGCAAAAAGTTAATATGAAAATTTTTGGTGATATTGAAGGTGTGTATGTCTTTTATGATGATGTGATCGTTGGAGGAAGGAATAGTCTAGAACATGATTGCATTTTAAGTAAAGTCATGCAAAGAGCTAGAGAGTATAATGTAAAGTTCAACAAAGATAAGTTTCAGTACAAGTTGGATCATGTAAAGTATGTAGGGCTGATAGTGTCAAAAGAAGGTATAAAAGTTGATCCAGAACACATTAAGTCAATAACTGAGTTAAGTGAGCCAACAAATGTAAAAGAGTTGCAAAAGTTCTTAGGAATGACTAATTATCTGAGCAAGTTTATACCTGAGTATTCAAAAAATACTGAACCATTGCGACAGTTGTTAAAAAAAGAGAATCATTTTGTTTGGGGAGTAGAACAACAGAAAGCATTTCAGTTGCTTAAAAGAAAACTAAGTAGTGCACCTACTTTAGGTATACTAGCTAAAGAAGGAAAAGTGGTGTTACAGACTGACAGCTCAAAGGAGGGCCTAGGTGCATGTCTGTTCCAAAATAATAAACCTATTTCGTTTTATTCTAGAGCATACACTGAATGTCAAAAAAGATGGGCACCTATTGAAAAAGAGTTGTTTGCAATATGTGCATCATTAGAAAAATATCATCAGTTTGTGTATGGTAGGAAAATTGTTGTGCAGACTGACCACAAGCCCCTTATAGCAATTGTAAATAAGGATATAAATAAAATAAGTGCTAGGTTACAGAGAATGGTCTTGAAACTTTTGAAGTATGACTTGGATGTTCAGTATATTCCGGGTTACAAAATGTTTGTTGCAGATTACTTGTCTAGAAATTTTCAAAGAGATAATGTAAAAGTAGAACCTACTTTACAGGAGTTAGTACATAGTTTTGAGTCGCAGTTAGCTATTTCTGATAAAAGGTTAGAACAGTTTAAAAGTGAAACTGCATCGGATGAGGACTTGCGTAAGGTCATTGAGTGGTATAATGAAGGGTTCCCAAAGAGTGATAAAGATGTGTTCAACGTTAGTTTAAACAATACTTAAAGTTGAAAGACGATTTACATGTTAAAGATGGAGTTTTGTATTATCAAGACAGAGTAGTTGTACCAAATAGTATGAGGAATGAAGTGTTGAAATCATTACATCACGGTCATGTAGGTGTAGTGAAGTGTAAAGTTAATGCTAAGAAGATTATGTTTTGGCTGGGTATGTCAAGAGATATTGAGAAATATGTTTTGTCTTGCAGTTTATGTGAGAAATATAGAAGTTCAAATGCTAAACAGCCTCTTATATCTCATGATGTACCTGATATACCATTTTTTAAAGTTGGAATGGATATTTGCACGTTTGGAAATAGAGATTACTTAGTAGTAGTAGACTATTATTCAAAGTGGATTGATGTTAAATTGTTAATCAATAAGACTGCTAAAGCAATAATTGATAAGTTAAAGGTAGTTTTTGCCATTCATGGTATACCTAAATATATTGTAAGTGATAATATGCCCTTCAGCAGTTTTGAGTTTAAGCAGTTTACTAATAACTTTGATGTAGAACTGATAACATCAAGCCCTAGGTACCCTCAGTCTAATGGATTGAGTGAAAAAGCAGTAGGAATTGTAAAGAAGATGATGAGGAAATGTTATGAGGAAAACAGTGATATAAACTTAGCTTTATTAAGTTATAGATCAAGTCCGGTTGCAGGTTTAAAGTATAGTCCAGCAGAGTTACTTATGTCTAGAGCGTTGAGAACTACCTTGCCATGTACAGAAGCATATTTAAAACCTAAGGTACTAAATGATGTGTATGAACAGATGAGTGTAAATAAGGATAAAGTTAGGGAACGTTACAATAAAAATGCAGTTGCTCGGAGTTCATTTCAAAAAGGCGACAATGTTAGGATACAGAATAGGCCAGACAAGGTGTGGTATCCAGGGCAAGTAGTGAGGCAAGAAGGTGAAAGGTCCTTTTGGGTTAAAAAAGAAGAGGGAAACGTTGTTAGGAGAAATGAAAGGCATATTATACACAGTAAAAATAAGTTTGTTGAAAAACCATGTAAGTCACACAGCTATGAGCAAGTGGTTATAAGTCATCCTAGTCAGTCGAGTCAGGAGGTTGTTACTCAGAGTCCATTGGAAGGTCAGAGTGGGCAGCCTTTAGTTAGTAACTGTTTGGACAGGAGTGAGGATGTTAGAGTAAGTAGGTACGGTAGAATAATTAGAAAGCCAACTAGGTTTATGTAAAGTTGGTAGGGAATACTGAAAAGGGAAGATGTAACATATACTTATTTGTGCTCCATAGACTAAGTGTTTCTTCTTAAGAAAGAATAATAAAAAGGAATCACTTCCGTTTCCGCAAGCAAGATGTAGTTTAATTTATCACATTATGGATAGGTCTTTTAAAATGATGTTGAGGTTTTTAAAACCATTTTTTTCAAAAGTGTAAGGTTTGAGATATAGACGCTTCCAAAGTGGTAAAATGGGCGTCCCCCCCCCCCCCCCCCCATCTAACTTTTGAACTAAGAAAGTGAAAATGTTGAAAAAAATATATGCTGTAGATCTCAACAAAAACTTGCAACGAAAATTGGTTTGAAGGAGATCGAAACAGTAGTTTTTGAGATATTGCACATTTTTATCAACCGCAAATATAACTTTGTCTTTCATACAAACACTATGAAAAACAAAGTTATTTTTGCTGTCGCAATATATTGTGATGTTTTCGTTAAGTGAAAGTAAGTGAACCCTGAATTCAGTTAAGGGTAGCACGGAACCCTCAGTGCGCGGGTCCAACACGCACTTAACCGGTTTTTTATTAAAAAAAGTAGTACTATTTGGATTTTCTAATTTTATGAGGACATGGTATGACATTCTAACATGACCCGGTTGCACTGACCCACTGCTATAACTACATTTTTACATTCCATTGGGTGTATTAACCTGGTAGGTAGTGAAACCTGCTTTAAACACTGGGTAGTGGACAATAAGATTCAAGTGATATTAATTACAGATATCCCTCATTTATTTATTACTAATAGGTACATTACGGATTACAGTCAGCCATGCTTAGCTTACATTGATTTTCAATTTTACATATTTGTCATTTGCAGCGATACTGAACGCAATAAAATCGCGGCGTCTCGACTCCTTCTTCGAATTGGAAGAGAAGATCATGAGCAAAAGCAGTAGCGTAGAGAGCAAAGCTGTAATGGACCTCATCACCGACCCCACTGCTGGGACTGCGGAGGATAAGATGAGACTCTTCATAATATACTATCTGTGTACGTCGCAATTACCAGATGAAGAGTTTAAGAAGTTTGAGGCGGCACTCACGGGTGCTAATTGCGACATTCATCCTATTTCGTATATGAAGAGGTGGAAGTAAGTAAATTATATTTTTTTCTTGATATTGCTATTTCACCGGACACCGGGCGACCTTGGATTATTCGTCCAAGCGCGCGACGCCTTACCAGTTTATCGCCGTTAGTACACCAACACATTCGAATGCGATGCGGCTAGGGTTGGGTTTGTGACCGGTAATTTACGAAATATGTAAATTACCAAAAACACGTAATTTACTCGGTAAAATTACCGATGACCGGGAAAATACTCAAATGGTTTCAATTAATAAAATTTAATGGATAAATTCACTAGGATCCTTTACCAAATCGTCATGAATAACATTTCACACATTTTATACCGACTTGACAAGAGTTTACTTATTATCGTGCCAATAAACCGATCGATCATGTTGCTGAGTATTTTACGACTATTTGGTAAAAAAAGAGGTTTTTACCATTCTTTACCATATTACCATATTTTTCATTTACTTACCGTTTTTATTACTTACCCTGCCCAACTCTAGATGCGGCTCAACGATAATCAGGCTGTTAGAGCGAATCATAGCATATTATGCGAATTTCGTATGCCACATGGAATGCGTTGTGTAATAACGGCGTAAGAGCCAAAATTGATTGCACCTCGCGGTATATTTTGTATGGATGCCCGTTATGTCGTGTGTGCAAACGATTTTTGTTTGAAAGTGGTAAGGCGGCTTTGGCATTTGATAAAGTAAACGCAATTTAGAGCAATTTTCATTTTTAAATTTTAGTTGAAGTATTACAATGATCGATATTGCCGACTAGTTGAAATTTGAAAACCGATTAGTCGGCTAGTCGGCTAATCGGCCATTACCATATTCGGCCCATCACTAATTTTAACTAATTATAAATACTGATAACAATTATTTATTTTTCAGGGGCTTCACAAAAATGTCGAATCAATACGAAGGTGGTGGCACGAAGACAGTATCCATGTTTTCAAAGTTGGTGTCTCAGGGTTCCTCGTTTGTAATGGAAGGAGTCAAGAATTTGGTCGTCAAAAAACATGTAAGTGCTTAGGTTTCAACTTGTGCTTTTAAATAGCTAAGGTAAACATGATGGTATAATTAAAGTAACGATATCACTATCTTTTGTGACAAAGGGGAGTAAAAAAAATGTGATGCGAAGCATTAGGGGATCTAGATAATTTATCGTGGGGCGACCAGAGGTTAACCAGTTTTGTCCACAATCACATTGGTGGCTCATTTTGAAGTTACTTCCTTCGAAGGCCCTTTTGTACACTAAACGGAGCTACAAAAAATAACTAATTGGCAACTCAAATTACTATCGAGCTGTTTGACCGTGAACGTCAATTCTCTTATGAAAGTAACGTAAGGAGTGACTTGTATAACTGAATTAGCAACTCTTAATAATCTTGAGTTTGTGTAAATATCTGCACCAATCTAGTTTCTAAGGGTAAAAACATAAAGCGCCGGGTTATGGATTTGGAATATGTTGCTATTCTTTAAAAATAGACTTCAGACTTGAATCTTGTTTTATACAATATTCTAGTGTTAGAAAGTCTTCTAATCCCGGTCTTTATTTAACTTTTTTAACGAATTCTCAAAAAAATCTTTTGAAAAAGACGACTCGGCACGTCATCAGCTCGTCCAGGTTAATCGGAACCGATAACCCGGTGCTTTATGTCTTCACCCTAAATGAAAAATATGGCATCAGTAAAACCCATTATAAGCAGCGAACATCACAACTCACACCAACAATAGGCTAGTTTCCACTAGAACAAATCACAATGTTTGTAGTTTCTAGTGATCAATTATGGTTTGCAGATATCATGAAACGAATTAATTTATGGATTTAAATTACGATTACTCATATTTTTTTAAAAAATGTATGTCCAAAACGCACATTTGGTCACGTGACCGCAAACGCCTATTAGAGGATGTGACGTCATGCGTACCGCGATGGCGGGCTTTTTTTGCTGTCATCGACATGTCTTCATAGTATTTTGTCAAAAAGACTTTCGAACTTTCCCTGAGACGTCGTTTAGTGCGCCATGACAGTTCGAGCGTTTTTGAGACCCATTCAAAATGTTTTTTTTTTGACTCTTTGGCTCTGTGACAGACGAGGATTTGAACCCCGTGTCTTACGCAATCCGGGCGTATGTCTATACCACTCGGCCACCGTCACATTTAATCATAATTAAATCATGTACGTGTTAAATATTTTTTTTAAATATCCAGGTATTTGATCAATATAATTACTAAGGTAAAGTATTATCTAGTTCTTGAAATTAATTCTCCTCGCAGAAACTGCCAGTG